>VDFB02281492.1:77653553-77670308 GCA_007258455.2 Sequoia sempervirens | reverse complement strand
AATAAATTCAAATGCACTTGCAATGCATGGGTTCACACAGTGGAAATTAACCATAAAATGCAAAGATACAAAAAACAATAAAATGACACTGTAAAAGATTTAGGAACTTACAAAGGCCACCTTTCTCACTTCCAATCCGACCAAACCAGCAAGCAAATGAAAAAAATTACAAAGGCCACCTTTCTCGCTTCTGATAGAGTAGATGAAAACCCTCCCAATAGATGCAAGCTTCAACCTCATCAAACAACTTGACCCAATGAACAAACAACATGGATAACAATTTGCTCAACAGCGTTAAACCTTCACACCATAACACACTAATGACAGTTGCACTCCAGCACACTCACAATAAATGAGAAGACACAAATAGTAAATGCAAATGTACTACTCAACATGCCACCTATCCCCATGAAGAGTCCATGGCAAGACATGACTATGCAAACAAGAAAGACTGGCCCATATTTACACTCACAGAAACAACTTGAGCAAATGGGCAAACAACACAAAAAATAATTTTCCCAACACAATTGAAACTTCAGAACCAAGAAATATTTAATAAATTATTTCACTCCACAATAGACACTAACCCATAAAAAATAAGCAACAAGTAATAAATTCAAATGCACTTGCAATGCATGGGTTCACACAATGAAAATTAACCATAAAATGCAAAGATACAAAAAACAATAAAATGACACTGTAAAAGATATAGGAACTTACAAAGGCCACCTTTCTTGCTTCCAATCCGAGCAAACCAGCAGGCACACAAAAAAAATTACAAAGGCCACCTTTCTTGCTTCTAACAGAGTAGATGAAAACCCTCCGAACAAATGCAAGCTTCAACCTCATCAAACAACCTGACCCAATGAACAAACAACGCAGATAACAATTCCCTCGACAGTGTTAAACCTTCACACCATAACACACTAATGACAGTGGCACTCCAGTGTACTCACAATAAATGAGAAGACACAAATAGTAAATGCAAATGTACTGCTCAAGATGCCATGCATCCCCACGAAGATTCCATGGAAAGACACGACTATGCAAACAAACTCATGAAATATTTCCAATAGCAAAGCTCCCTACAATAATTATTATTATTAAAAATATTTCTGAGAATGCCAAGTCATGAGGAAAATACACCTACCAATTAGAAATTGGAAAAATATGGAAAAAAATTTACTTTTCTTAATATTCCCAGACATAAACATACTTTGCTTTGTTACTGGTGCCATTCTAAAGCATAATTTTAATATGCAAGGTGAGGCAATAAAATTAGTTCTCACCTTATAAAAGCGGGGACTAAAAATATTACGAAAGACATTATGATAAAAAAATATATATTATATTTCTATAATTCTCTAAAAGATTTGAATGACTACCCAAAATCTCCACTTTCTTGTCATATAGTCTTTTAACTTTAGATTTGCATCTTTTGGGGAAAGAATAAATGCATCATTATTGCCATTAATGTGGAGAGTAACGGGGAATAAGTGACCTACCATATCCTTGAGGTTTAAGCTTGCTAGTCATGGGAGCACTTGTAGGAATTTATTAGATGTGTGAAATAAGTTTGGTAGTATTCTAGATTAGAAGAGAGGTAATATGATGATGGACAAAAAATATTTTTAGTGAGAGTGAGGGGCACATATTATAGAATTAGAGAGCAAGTGTGATACCAAATGTGATGCTATGGAGCTCAAATAATCAAAATTTTGAAGTTGATGAGGTTGTGGCCATGGAATCAAAAACCATAAGGAATCCCATACAACTTATAGGGAATAGAGGTACTTGGTCTGCCATATCAGTGGCAAATGTTTTTGGTCACATTTTGGCCATGGTTATCAAATATTGTGAATGCAAAAAGGTCATATTTAGGCATATCAACTAAAGATGTGAGGAAATGGTTATCAAATATTGTGAATGTTATCTGAAAATAGATTAGTGTTGTTTATACTTTGTCCAATCCAAATGTTATGTGTCTATTTGTTCATTGTTACGTTTCATATCCTTATATGAAAATTCTACAATTAGATTTAAATATTTTGAAATTCGGAGTTTATGAATGTAATAAAATGTAAAATTGCACCATGCAATAAATATCAAATATGATATACTTATGTTAAAGGACAATCAAAACATTGCAAATGCTAAGAAAATTATGCCAAGCCCTTATGCAGAGAACTAGACTGTCAATACCTAACCAACATAGTTATGGTCATATTAACAAATAGTTTATCACATAACTTAATTAACATTAACTTTGAAATTCATTAACTGAAAGAATGAAGGAACAAGGAAGTCACAAGTGGGGTGTGAACATCTAAATTTGATCTTTCATATGATTAAATTCATCTCTTTATTTATCCATTCCATCAATATTAGTTTATTTAATAAATATTGCACTTTCTGTCCAAGGTCTTTAAAGTATTTAATTTAACATTTAAATGTTTTACCTTACATATTTTCCCTCTCTAAATTAAATAAATACATAAATTTATTTAATTTAATCATTTAACATTTTTGAATACAATCAATTGCATTCTTCATTTTCTCTCCTTGTCATCTCAATAATCCTTTCAATGCGGATTAATTTAATTAATTCATTATTAAGATGTGCATCCTCTAAAACAACCATTAATGTCACATCCTCCTACATTTTCTACTTTCTTCTAATCTTCCATTAATTATCCTAATTATGTGTTTGCACAACCTTAATCAAGGTCATTAGCCACATTTAGCATCCCTTTTTAGTCAACCTTTCCATTTTCCTTTCTTGGCATTGACCCTCTTGTTAGAGCTGAAATTTGATATTTTCACATGTTGATTTTACTCATAATCTTCCAAGTGAGTCCTACCTTGAATGCATTTCCCTCTCTTCGTGCATATTTTCTCCATGTTTTCCCATGTTGCCGCATTGAATCCATTGAGTCACGCATCTTTTGCATTCTGGTCCTTATCAGCATGAGTTCATTAGGCTCTTCCCGATCCATGTTGTGTCATCTGCTAGTAAAACATCTGTGTTGCCTATCGGCAAGACATTTTAATGTCATGGCGATTAGATTTTTTTCACTAGCAGTTATCAGCATAACAATTTCATCATTTTGGCGACAGGAAGTATTCATATTGGCATGAGTCTAGGTCATCGGTACAATGCTTCACCAAATGCATCATGTTTCACCGACTCGTGTTTGGAAGGGCATATCGATGAAGGAAATCTGTTTCGGTGAATGGTCATAACGAATCTTTCTTGTCTCACCAAATGATACAAATGAGGTTTCACATTGAAGGGAGTTTAATGCTTTAGCGAGGGGTCATAGCGAAATGGTTTATGTTTCACCGACTATATACATGTGGAGGGCTTATCGATATGACTAATTGCTATCAATGTAATGTCTGGGTGAAGTGCTGGATGTCTCCCCGACCGGAAACTAAAGGAGCATATCGGTATGAGTTTCACCTATCGATATGAGATCTTGGCGAGAGACCTTCGGTCTCGCCGACTTTATGCATGGAGGTTTCTACCAAAGGGCTCGTTGGCAAGAGATGTTTACTTTCGATTTAGTCCTGGTGATGTAGTTGGGTCTCACCGATAATATATAGGGGGTGACTTTGTCGGTATATGATGGGTGTTGTCTTGGCGAACATAAATGATCTCGAGGTGACTTTTTGGTAAAACAAAGAGCTCTCTACAAGATGTCTCCCCGATGGTGATGTGTCATAGCGACTCGAAAATGAATGAAGATTTGCAGTGTAACATTGAGTAATCTGTATAGTGTCTTCCCGATTGAGTATGGTTTTGGCGAAAGTGAATGAAGACTATGTCTCGGCGAGAGTGTTGGCGACTTGAAAATGATAAATGTCTTTCAGCTTGACATAATGATCTCGATATATTATCTCCCCAATGGTTGAATGTCACAGTGACATACAAAAGGAAAAAAGGGGCCTTTGGGGAAAGGCAATGAAATCTGCAAGAGGTCTCTCCAAGAGCGATAAGCTACAGTGACATGTGGGACAATAGGGTACTTCTTGACTTTGACATGGTGAACAGTTGGTCACGGCGAATGTGAGCACAGTGAACATGGGATGATTAGTGAATGAATTTCCTTTGGTAGGACGATGATCTATGTCTCACCAACTGTCTCACTGGTGATAATAGAATTTTAAATATCAGGGCTGACATGTTTCTGCTTGGATGACTGTTGCTTGCTAGCTCGATTGGAGCCTAAATTTTGTGCTAGGCCGACATGATATTTCAAATGTTTTATTTTCTTAATGTTGCGTATAAATATGCCCCTGGATTGTAATTGATAACATTAGATTTTAGATCAGACTTTAGAAATACAATAGATTAGGAATGGCTACAGTAGAATAAAGTTCTCATTCTGGAGACCATGGTGCATGTTTTTAAATGGTGATTTCAATAAAAATCAACTGGTGTGGCAGGTTATTTTTGGTATCAATTGTCTGTTGAGCTTATTGAAAAGTATTACTGAAGCTGTCTCCAATTTGATTTTTTTTGGTTGTTTAAATTGGAATAACAAGTTTATTCTTAGTTTATCTATGCACATCTGCTGCATTTGTGTGGTTAATTAGTTGGTTCTCTCAAGTAGAGATTAAATCCTTTTCGTTGATCACAATAATCAGTAAGATTCATCTGGATTATTAAAGAAGAGCTTAGTAGTCATAATTTTGCATTGTTTATACAAGTTATGAACAGATCATATGCCTGCAAATTTGATTTTCTGCTAGAATAAGTTTCCCACTTCTATTTCATTTGACTCCGCATACCCAACAAGGCACTGGTCTCTACAATTTCATTATTTGAATTTGTTCTACTTCTTTACATCTGTTTATTGATCATTTTAGGAGTTAGATTAGAAAACTGCTTTTAAGATTGGTATCAAGTTTGATTTCATTTTGTTCACTGTCATCTGCCATTGTGGACAAAGCATTTCAGAAGGCTAATCATAAGATAAGTATGCTTAATTCAGTTAGGTACACCCGCCAAGGTTTAGCAGCACCTAAAGAGTAGAAGGTTGAATTCTTTTGACCTTGTCTGTTACCCTAAAGCATATCAAGAGATTGGCAGTCTATTGAGGCATTCGGCCTGCATTTTTGAGAGCTAACAAACTGGTGACTCTACTGGGGAATAACTTGAGAAAATCTGGTGGTAGACAACCTTGCCTTATAGAGTCATACAAATTCTTAAATCAGGTCTTCAAATAGAGATTCATAATTGTGTAGTTTGTAGCTCCCCATCCGAGTCACACAACTAACAAATTGGCGACTCCGCTAGGGATTACATCAGAAAAATTGGTTGAAGACCATCATATAGAGTTAGTGAAGAAAAGATTTGAGAAGTTTTAGAAAAGGTGATTCTGCTGGGAAAATATCATAAATAATGATTTTCCTACTTTTGGAAAAGTAGGTGGTGACTCTAAAAAAATTATTACAGCTGTTCAAACATGAATGGAGGAGGATCTCAGTTCTGGGGAGGTCATGTTGGAGATCCTCATGGTCAGCAGTATATGCCATATCATCATACATAGCACTATGGAATGATGTACCAGCATTAGTACCCACCTAGTGCCCCCCTCATCAGCATACAACAATGATCAGATAGTTTGATTCGGCAGGGATTCCATTATCCCCTTATCCAACAGATGGCAATTGGAGGGCTATTGTTCCAAAGTTTACAGGGTGTGATGCAATCACTGCTGAAGATCATTTAAGAAGTTTTGATGCTTTCATCCAAGATTTGGATGTGCCATACAAAGATTTACTCATGAAGCTATTCATGATATCACTTGTTGAAGATGCTAGGGATTGGTTCAATAGCCTACCAGCTATCTTAATTGATTCTCTTCAGGGATTTCAAGATCAATTCCTCCAACAGTTTGGGAATCTAAGTGTACCAGATTATGCTCTTCATGAATTAATACACATTTAGAAAGATCAAAGTGATACAATTTATGATTTCAATCAGAGATTCAATAAGTTATAGAATAAGATACCTCTTGGATCAAAGTTACCAAATTTTGTAGCATTGAGTATTTATTTGAATGCTTTTGATCCAAAGATAGGGTATGAGCTGAGAAATAAATTCCCAAGAAGTTTGGCTGAGGCACAAAAGATGGCGTAAACAATTGAAAACAATAGGAAGGTTGCTGGGATAATCAGTAAAAGAGATATTCCTAGGGTTTCTCAGCAAAGCAACACATACAGGAATGAAAGGCCGAAGTTGCATGATATACCTTACAATGCAGACTAGAAAGACAACAAACCTATAACAGCTAGGCCTAGAAACAAGGAAGCTCCTGATCCATTGACAAAGGGAACCTATATGGTAAGTAACAATTACTTCTGTGAATTTTGTGATATGCCACATTCCCCAGATTATTGTGTTGTAGCCCAAAGAATGCAAGAAGAGGAAATGCAGATGGAAAACAATGAAGAAGATCACACAGTATATCTAGCTTCAAATACTTTTCACCAGGTTGAGGAAGATGAAGGTACAGGGCATCTCTCTTGCATAGCAGATTGTCACAGGGAAATCAATGCATGTTGTGAGGAATCCAATGAATATTCTAATGTTGATCATGAACTTGAGAATTTTGATCTGCAGTCAAGGGATTCTTCTACCTCTTATGAAGATTAGGATGAAGAGGCAATGGGAGATGTTGATTCATCAAATAGTAAGTATACAATACCTCTGGCTGCAGTTGAAAGTTATGAAGATACATTTGATCATGATGAGGTTTGTACATTTGAAAGTGATTTCCAATTTTTTTCAAACTCATTGTATGATGAAGAGTTAAATAAAGATCAGATAAATTTTTGCCAAGGTGTGTCAATAAGTAAGTTTCAGATAATTTCAAATCCATTCTATGAAAAGGAGGAAATAATTTCAGACAAGCAAAATGATGGAATAAATAACTGCACTGATGATGTTTCTGATTTCCTATTCTCTGATGGTATTGGATTTTTGTCTGATGATGACAAAAGTGAGGAGTATAATTGTAGTGATGAAAATGTTTAGACTTGTTCACTTGTCAGTGAACAAATTGCAGATTTGTTTACTTCTGAATACCAGGGATGTGCACATAAAGATGATCTTGAAGTTTTGTCTCTAGCTTACTTTTGTTTTGACAGTGAAGAATCTTTGTGTAAAAATTCTTATGACTCCCTGTGTATTTCTTGGAATGGTGATGATACTTTTGGTATTGATCAAAAGTATGCTTCCATTCGGGATGAGGTATGTGATTTTGAAATTTCTAATTCATGTGAAGAAGACATTTGTTTGCATACCAAGGATGATATAAGTCCATATTTTATTGGTTCACATATATATGATAAGGAGGATATGAGTCATGATCCAGTGTTGTCTCTGAATAATGATACTAAAGAGCTGCAAAAGGTTTCAGACAGTGTTGATATAACAGAACATTTTGTTTCTCATGAGAAGCACTTTGATTGTGAAATTTTTATACAGTTGGGAGAGTGTTTCATAATACATAATAGTGAGAGAGATAATACAAAATTTTGCATTAAATATGTATGCATTTTGTATGCTGGTAGAGATTTGTTTGATGATGAAGAATATAAATTACAGAATGGTGTATGGATTTTGCACCAAGCTGAGCATAGTGATTCTCTAAAAACTTTCAGTGATAGGAAATATTGCATCTGTGTCTTCAAGAGAAATCTGATGAACTCAAAACAAAACCAGGTATTTGATAGGGGAAAGTATGATTTGAGTTTCAAATTGTAACAGCTCAAGACAGGAGAAGTTAACACACAAAGGATTGAGGGTTGCCAGTGCATGGACAACTCTTACTTGTTCTCTTTAAAATTCTTTTCCATGCACAGTAGTTTAGGATGGTGGTTCACCTTCATTTTGCATCCATTTCACCTCCATCTTGCATTCTTTCCATCATGCCCTGTGCCCATTTCCATTATGTTCACTGGCTCATCATTTTGTGTCTGGTCTACTCACCCAAAGATTCCGGATCCTTGCAATGATCTCACTAGCATTCATCCCCAGACGGAGCCACTGTTAGAACTATAAAAATTTGATATTTTCACATGTTGATTTTACTCATAATCTTCCAAGTGAGTCCTACCTTGAATGCATTTCCCTCTCTTCGTGCATATTTTCTCCATGTTTTCCCATGTTGCCCCATTGAATCCATTGAGGCACGCATCTTTTACATTCTAGTCCCTATCGGCATGAGTTCATTAGGCTCTTCCCGATCCATGTTGTGTCATCTGCTAGCAAAACGTCTATATTGCCTATCGGCAAGACGTTTTAATGTCATGGCGACTGGATTTCATTCATTAGCAGTTATCGACATAACAATTTCATCATTTTGGCGACAGGAAGTATTCATATCGGCATGAGTCTGGGTCATCGGTGTAATGCTTCACCGAACACATCATGTTTCACCAACCCGTGTTTGGAAGGGCATATCGGCGAAGGAAATATGTTTCGATGAATGGTCATAACGAATCTTTCTTGTCTCACTGAACGATACAAATGAGGTTTCACATCGGCAGGAGTTTAATGCTTCGGCGAGGGGTCATAGCGAAATGGTTTATGTTTCACCGACTATATACATGTGGAGGGCTTATCGATATGACTAATTGCTATCGATGTAATGTCTGGGCGAAGTGCTGGATGTCTCCCCGACCGGCAACTAAAGGAGCATATCGGTATGAGTTTGACCTATCGGGATGAGATCTCGGCGAGAGACCTTCGGTCTCACCGACTTTACGCATGGAGGTTTCTACCAAAGGGCTCGTCGGCGAGAGATGTTTGCTTAAGAGTTAGTCTTGGCGATACAGTTGGGTCTCACCGATAATATACAGGGGGTGACTTTGTCGATATATGATGGGTGTTGTCTTGGCGAACATAAATGATCTCGGGGTGAATTTTTGGTAAAACAAAGAGCTCTCTACAAGATGTCTCCCCGACGGTGATGTGTCACAGTGACTCGATATGAATGAAGATCTTTGGTGTAACATTGAGCAATCTGTATAGTGTCTTCCTGATTGAGTATGGTCTTGGTGAAAGCGAATGAAGACTATGTCTCGGCGAGAGTGTTGGTGACTTAAAAATGATAAATGTCTTTTGGCTTGACATAGTGATCTCGATATATTATCTCCCCGATGGTTGAATGTCACAGCGACATACAAAAGGAAAAAAGGGGCCTTCGGGGAAAGGTAATGAAATCTGCAAGAGGTCTCTCTGAGAGCGATAAGCTACAATGAAATATGTGGGACAATAGGGTACTTCTTGACTTCGACATGGCGAACAGTTGGTCACAGCGAATGCGAGCACAGTGAACATAGGATGATTAGCGAATGAATTTCCTTCGGCAGGATGATGATCTATGTCTCGCCAACTATCTCACTGGTGATAACAAAATTTTAAATATCAGGGCCGACATGTTTCTGCTTGGATGACCGTTGCTTGCCAGCTCGATTGGAGCCTGAATTTTGTGTTGGGCCAACATGATATTTCAAATGTTTTATTTTCCTAATGCTGGGTATAAATATGCCCCTGGATTGTAATTGATAACATCAGATTTTAGATCAGACTTTAGAAATACAGTAGATTAGGAATGGCTATAGTAGAATAAAGTTCTCATTTTGGAGACCATGGTGCATGTTTTTAAATGGTGATTTCAATGAAAATCAGCTAGTGTGGCAGGTTATTTTTGGTATCAATTGTCTGTTGAGCTTATTGAAAAGTATTGCTGAAGCTGTCTCCAATTTGATTTTTTCTGGTTGTTTAAATTGGAATAACAAGTTTATTCTCAGTTTATCTATGCACATTTGCTGCATTTGTGTGGTTAATTAAATGGTTCTCTCAAGTAGAGATTAAATCCTTTTCGTTGATCATAGTAATCAAGAAGATTCATCTAGATTATTAAAGAAGAGCTCAGTAGTCATAATTTTGCATTGTTTATACAAGTTATGAACATATCATATGCCTGCAAATTTTATTTTCTGCCAGAATAATTTTCCCACTTCTATTTCATTTGACTCTGCATACCCAACAAGGAATTGGTCTCTGCAATTTCATTATTTGAATTCGTTCAGCTTCTTTACATCTGTTTATTGATCATTTTAGGAGTTAGATTAGAAAACTGCTTTTAAGATTGGTATCAAGTTTGATTTCATTTTGTTCACTGTCATCTACCATTGTGGACAAAGCATTTCAGAAGGCTAATCATAAGATAAGTCTGCTTAATTCAGTTAGGTACACCCGCCAAGGTTTAGCAGCACCTAAAGAGTAGAAGGTTGAATTTTTTTGACCTTGTCTATTACCCTAAAGCATATCAAGAGATTGGCAGCCTCGAGGCATTCAGTCACGCTTTTGAGAGCTAACAATCGCTTTTCTTAGAGATTGAAATTACTTCCATCCAAGTCTATGGAAGAGCCTACCTTTGATATTTTGGATCACCTAAAGAATGTACACATTCAAATTCCTCTTTTTCAAGCAATTAAAAATGTCCCAAATTATGGAAAAGCCATTAAGGAGGTATGTTTAAAGAAACCAGAAAGAAAGAAAAAGGATCCCCAAACTATCCATGTTCTAGAACAGTTGGCAGATATTATGTTAGGAAGGTAGTCATTCCAAAATATACTGACCCTACGAGTCCTGTGGTACAAATAAATATTAATACGATAGTAAAAAATGTTTTAATTAACCTTAGTGTAGCTTATTAATGTAATGACCAAGCACACTATGGAGTATTTGAATATCCTACTATTCGGCTCACACCTACCGTCTCAGAATCTCTGTTGATAGTTCCACAATAACACCTGATGGAGTGGTAGATGATGTCATTGTCATCCTTGAGTCTTGGGAATACCCAACAGATTTCACCATATTGTCTACTAAGGAAACTTTGGGAGGATATCCTATCATCCTAGGTAGACCATGGTTAGCCACAAATGATGCTTTTATAGGATGTCATTTAGGAGACATGACAATTTCTGATGGTTAGTCAAGAAATAAATTGGATTTATATCCACTTGCCCAGCCTTAGCTAGACTTGTCTCAACCAATTCTGGCTAGATTTGGGAGAGAAATTGGCATCCAATTCATTGACTCATTAATGATGTTGCAAATTGATTTTGTTTTCACAACTTCAAAGTGAGGATGGCTCCTTTTACATATTTTGCAGTCCAACTCTAATTTGAGTAGCCCATCTACTACAGACAGTTGTCCTCAGCAATGTTTCCTACAGCAACCGAATTATGAGAGCCTGACAACTGAATCTCCTGCAGCTGATCACAACTTTCTTCCACATGAAATACAGACACCACCTTTATTAGCAACCTCCATGAATGATCTTACCAAGCAAGTAGAAGTGTCTCCAGGCTGCTTTCTAAACATCAATAATAAGCTACCTCAATCTCAACAAGTTTCCCTAGTCACAATGTTGCAAGAACAACATGTAGCTTTGCATGGGACTATGGGGATATGAAGGGAATAGATCCTCAACTCTGTACTCATAGGATCTACATTAAGGAAGATTGTTCACCTGTTAGGCAGCCTCAAAGAAGGATAAACCCAACACTCAGGGAAATAGTTAAAATAGAGCTCCAAAAATTGCTTGATGTTGGTTTTATCTACCCCATTTCAGACAGTCAATGGGTATCTCCATTGGTGATTGTTCCTAAAAAGGGTGGAAAATGGAGAGTTTGTGTAGACTACAGGGAGCTGAACACAACAACTAAAAAGGATCACTTCCCACTACCATTTGTTGATCAAGTGCTAGACTCATTATCTGGTAAAAAATATTTCTCCTTTTTGGATGGATATAGTGGGTATAATCAAATTAGAATTGCCCCTGAGGATGAAGACAAAACAACTTTTACCAATCTATGGGGCACTTTTTCCTACTCTATCTTACCTTTTGGACTGTGTAATGCACCTGCAATATTTCAAATGGCAGTGATCAGTATTTTTGCTAACATTTCTCATGATTCTATGGAAATCTACATGGATGACTTCACCACTTATGGAGTTACTTATGAAGAAACATTAGAAAATTTGGAGAAAGTGTTGAAAAGATGTAAGGAGAAAATTTTTTCTTTGAATAGTGAGAAGTGCTTTATGATTATGCAAAAAGGAGTTGTTTTAGGCCATCATATCTCTCAAGTAGAAATTCAAGTTGATCCTCCAAAAATAGAAGTTATTCTAACCTTGCAAACACCTATGAAACAAAAGGATGTTAGAAGCTTCCTAGGACATGCTAGATATTATAGAAGATTTATCAAAGATTTCAGCAAAATAGCTAATCCATTATATGCCTTATTGACTAAGGATTCTAAATTCAACTAGATTTAGGCCTGTGACAAATCTTTCTTGTAGCTTAAGAATTTACTCACTCAGGCACCTATTCTTCAAGGACCGAAGTGGAGTTTTCCCTTTCATATACACATAAATGCTTTTGATTATGCCATAGGTAGAGTCTTAGGACATAAAGGGAATTCTATTGAGCATGCCATATATTTCATTAGCAAAAAATTTCAAGGCCCTAAATTAAACTATACTATCACAGAGAAAGAATTGTTAGCAGTTGTGTATGCCCTGAACAAGTTTTGACATTATGTTACTGGTTACCAAATATTTGTCCATACAGATCATGTAGCAATAAGGTACCTCATGAATAAGTCTTTCATATCTAGCAGATTAGCAAGATGGCTCCTATTGTTGTAGGAATTTGACATCACATTTATTGATAAGTCAGGTCGGGCTAATGTGGTGGTTGATTTTTTGTCAAGACTTCAAACAACTACACCCGCCATCCCTGAGGTAATTGATGATAGCTTTCCCGATGAACATCTATTTTTTATTGCTGTTCAAACTCCATGGTATGCAAATATTGCAAATTATTTAGCAGCTAACAAGATCCCAACCCACTTCTCACCAAAGGAAAGATAATTGTTGGTAGAGAAAAGTTTTAAGTTTTCATGGATTGCAGATTGTTTATTTTACATAGGACCTAACAAAGTCATGAGAAGGTGTGTTAGGGAAGATGAGACCTATGAAATTTTGCATGCCTGTCATAATGAGCCATGTGGTGGGCACTTTTTAGCTAAGAGAACATCTATGAAAGTGCTTGCTACTGGATATTATTGGCCTACACTCCACAAAGATGCTGTAGTCTACACCAGAAAATGTGACAAATATCAATGCATGGGGAGACCAACAAGGTCTAATGAAATGCCCCTATATCCTCAAGTGGTAGTCAGTCCCTTTAACAAGTGGGGCATGAATTTTGTTGGGCCTATTGATCCTCCATCCAATGGGAAATCATACATTTTGGTTTGCGTTGATTATGTAACCAAGTGGGTGGAAGTGAAAGCAATGACACATGCCTGTGACAATAAAGTTGTTGAGTTCCTGTATGAGCATAATTTTACTAGGTTTGGAGTCCCAAGGGAATTTGTTATTGATCAAGGAGCTTAGTTTACATCAAACTTAATCATTGCATTGATGAATGATTACAAGTTCAGGCACAGAAAGTCTAGCCCCTATCACCCTCAAGCCAATGGTCAGGCAAAAGTTACCAATAGAGAAATTGAGGCAATCCTTACTAAGACAGTACAATTACACAAGAAGGATTGGATCAGTCACCTTCCTGAAGTAGTTTGGGCCTATAGGACAACATGGAAAACAACTACAGGGTTCACTCCTTTTGAGTTACTTTATGGCAAAGCTGCCATGTTGTCAATAGAGTTTGAGCATAAAACCTTAAGGACTGCTCTCCAACTTAACATTGATATTTCAAAAGCCCAAAAGGAGCATCTCCTACAGCTGAATGTATTGGATGAGATGAGGAAAGCTACCCTACAACATACTGAAGCTATCTAGCAGCAAAGAAAAAAATGGCATGACAACCATTTCAAAACTAAGTAATTCTTTGCTGGTGATTGGGCATTGTTGTATGATTCCAGGTACAGGGAAAATCAAGGTAAACTCACCACAAGATGGCTTGGTCCTTATGAAATAGAAAATGTGTTTGATAATGGTTCAGTTCAATTAGCTACAATTGATCTTGTCTGATTCAAGCTATTGGTTAATGGACACCATCTTAGGTTGTATCATAAGCTAGCATCCAAAGAAAAATTTATGAAAAAGTTTGTTTAGGATGTGGCCATTGATCTTCCTATAGAAAAAGGCTTCGGCCTTTCTCCTGTAGCATCTCTTTAAAATTCTACATTGCATGCCCATAATAAAGGTTTCCTTTTTAAGGAAGCCACCTTCTCAACTTTTCATCCATCACCACCATTCATTTCCTCTTCTTCCATGTCACCCATCCATGTCATCCACTCTGTCGTACCGCCCTCATTTATGATTTCAATTCTAGTCATCATTTCATGCTGCACTGTGATCTTTCCTAGCATGTACATGTATTTATTACAAGGTACATGATATCTTTTGTTGTCACATAGTTTATTTATTTCATTTATTCATTAATTGCTATGTAGATATTAGTCATTATTGCCTAATCTTCGCCTATCATTTCACACATGTGTGGACACATGTCAAATTTTTAGTAGGGGGCATGATAATCCATTTCAAACTTTTTCTTATGCCATTGTCACAACTGTTAAGATATTTTTATTTTCTTGTACTTTCCAAATATGACTGCGTGTCTTTATCCTAAACAACAATTAACTACTTGATTTGGGTAGTTTGTAACAATCATTTCATGCAATTATCTTTTGAGTCATTCTTGGAAAAGTAGAGAAAAGTGACGGTGGGATAGAAAAGAAGCAGGGCAAAAAAAAAATTTATTGAATTTTTAGAAAAAATTTGAGTTTCAAGAATCTCAACTGGGATAATTTGTGAATATGGGTGGCTAGTTAGTAAGACATGAGCCTGTAGCTCATGAACTCTTGAAAAAAATCCTCAAATGGTTCAGGCATTCAACAATTGTGGTTGGCTGAATTATTTTCTAAGGTTAGATTCCTTTAATGAGGAAGCTACAAGTGAGTTTTTGAGAACTCTTTCAGAGAGAGAAGCTACAGTGTGGGGTTTGACAGTAGCCGTTATAGAAGAACGAATTACAGAAGTAACTAGGCTTCCGATGGT
Source organism: Sequoia sempervirens (assembly GCA_007258455.2). Taxonomy (NCBI): domain Eukaryota; kingdom Viridiplantae; phylum Streptophyta; class Pinopsida; order Cupressales; family Cupressaceae; genus Sequoia; species Sequoia sempervirens. Next base: position 77,655,184 of record VDFB02281492.1, on the reverse strand, counting down.
AGGCTAAAATTTTTCTTTAGATGTTGTCTCTACTAGGGCCGAATTCACAATACCAACAGATGGACCCTTGGAGGTTTCCAAACAAGGATGCAAACGAGTGTCACTACCTCTTCCATACCCAGAATATGCCGCCTTCATAATCAGGTACTTGACTTGTGAGGGACATTTTTCCTATTTGCATTCCTATCATTTTAAACTATTGAGTCATATGAGGCATGGTTTAGCTATCAATGTTCCAAATTTTTTGTTAAACCTTTTGAAACATTGTTCCTATGAAACCCAGAGGGCTAAAGACAACTCTATGGCCCATCATGCCCTCATTAAACTCTTGATTGAGCATTCCCTAAGGGATGTATCACCCCTTTCTTGGCAAGAATTTTTTCCCAAAAGGTTCTGCAAATTCCATAGCCTCCTAGAGCACTCCCTACACAGTGCAAGAAAAAGAAACAGAGAGTAGAATCTACAAGTAGGGAAGCAGAGCAAGAATCATTTGCTCCTACAACACATAGTCCTCCAGCCTCCACACCAGAGCCCTCTACCCATGTACAAACTAGGTCTTCCAGTAGAAAAGAAAAAGGGAAAACGAACGTAGGAGAGTCATCTAGGGTAGAGCAAACCCCCGTATCTAACCCTTATGTTCAAAAGCGAAAATGTTCTACTTCACTCTTTCCTGCAGCATCTTCCCCTATAGCAGTTTCTCCTACAGCAATGCCTATTGCTACTGTAGTTTCACTATCATCTTCTCCTGTTGAGTTTGAATCCTCTAGGCTAGTTAGAAAGAGGAAAGCCACAAGAGTGTCTCCTATAGCTCCAACATTTACAAAAAGAGTTTCAGCAATGAAACAACGTAAAGTCACCTCAACCTCTACTCAACCTAAAATTATAGTAATTTCTGAGGAATCCAAGGAATTCAATAATGAAGTTTCTCGGAATGTATCTGAGAATGTTCCATAAATCCCATCTGTTATTCCTGAGGAAGCACAACAGGATAGTGGTAATAAAAGGGGGATGCCAAGTCTTGATGACTTGGCTGAAGTTGCTAGGAAAGTTTCAGAAGAAGCACAATCTCTTCCTGAGCAACAACAAGAATCTTTCCTGCAGCAAGAGGAAGAATAGGCTGAACAATTAGAAGTGTCCAATGACACCACATTACCCCCTGCAACTTTTCAGGAAATGGTTGTTTATAAAAGAACATTGTTGATTGAATTTTTGGAATATCTTAGAACTACATGGAGGCCTGTCACATTTCAAACTTTGAGTTTCCGCCATTTGGCTAGAAATGAAATTCAACAAAGTCTTTGGGAAGAAGAAATGAAGAAATTGAAAAGAGAAATTGAAAGGAAAAAATAGGAAATTCAAGAAATAAAAGAGAAAGTGGATGAAATGATGAAGGTAACTAGTAAAATCATGGAATGTAGACCACCACCTAGGGTATATGCCATGTGCCTTAAAGAGAAATTCCTTTGGTTTCAATTGATGAGAATTTCAAAAAATTTAGACCCTGTTATTCACACAGCCAAGGAATTTTATGATGCATATCAAGTAGCCCCTAGTTGGCTGAAAAATTCTTTATGTGATTTTTTTTTGCATGGTTTGATAATTCCCTCTGAAACAAAGTGGATTCCACTTCT
>VDFB02281492.1:77635685-77653453 GCA_007258455.2 Sequoia sempervirens | reverse complement strand
CATTTTGGTAATTAAGCCTTGTAATGAAATGAAATATCATCAAGGGAATAATGAAGGAACAAGTATATTGTACAACTCACCAAACCCTTGAATGTACCTTGGAAAGTAGATCTACAACTAGCATGAAATGGCTTCAATGGATGTGTATCTTGATCTTCAACCTTGATTTGAAACAATTCCTTCAATGCTTGAATGGATCATGAACTCTACACCATCATATTAGCTCCAATAACACGCATTATGCAAAATACTTTGACATGACAATTGGATCTTAATTTTTGCAATAATTCTTCCCTAAATATTCTCTTGACTACCTTGAAATGCTCTTGAAATTCTATTGTAAAAGTACTCTTATGATAGCTTGATTTTTCCAAGTGAAACTTAGTGAAATGACCTCTTATTTATAGGTATTTAGTATTAATTTCCTAAAATTCAAATAACACAAGATGACATGTGAATATAGATTTGAAATTGTTAAAATACTAGAAAAGACATAATTTAAATTTAGGTCCTAGGTCTAAGTGAGGACCCATTCACCCATTGGAAAATGGGTCCTAGGTCACTTACCTAAGATACACATTTCTCAATGAGAAGTGTTATGTTTATGAATTAATGAATGTCAAGTTTCCTCTTCAAAAAATATAATTTATTATGCTTGGATTTGAATTAAAGGGTTCAATTAAGGAAAATTAACCTCAATTAATTAAGGGAGCCCTAAATAAGTGTGAAAGTGTAAAGAGGTGCACTCTACAACACTACATTAAGGCACAATTAAGTCCATTTTAACTAATAGCACCATAAAATTAATATGAATATGTAAAATACATATTACAACACTAATTAAGGCATCACTAAGTTCATTTTAATATTAATTCCTAAATATGTGTGAAAATGTAAAGGGATACATTTTTCTACACTACATTTAGCCCCCACTTTAGTGAGAGGATGAACCAGTGTCAAAATCACACTAAAGTAGACATTCAAGACATATGTATGAAATGATGACAAGGATTCTCAATCATATGACATCAAAGACCTAAGAAAAGGTAGGTAGATCAAGCTTCAACTATCCAATGTAATGTGGAACACGTCTCAATTGTTTGTCTAGGAACTTTCAAAAGTAGAACTCGATGTCCTCTATGAAAACAATGTGCACACTCACTCCAAGCTAATGGAACCTCAGACCATCCACTAAGTGATCCCACATAATAGTGGCTTAGTGAGAAATTCATGCCAAGTCTATAGGCTCTCACTGTACTAACCATACCAAAGTTATCCCTTTGACAACTTTGATAGGGTTCCACACAAATAAGGCTTTGGGATTTGATGAGCTTGAAATATGCTCATAATTTGAGTATTATGATGTACTTTTAATATCCCTACTCTTATTGCTAATGGATTTTTTAACTATGTGATTAAAGATTTTTTATCTGAAAATGGGTAGTATCCTGTAGCAATACATTCCTATATTCATGCAGCTTAACATCTCTATGTGTCTTATTAATTGCCTTGTTTGACCTCTCGAATGAATGATATAATGCATCTGGTTTTTGAATAATGAAATAGATTTAATATGTGATTAATGAATGTACCATGTTGTCTCCATGCATGCTTTCTTTTGCTTCTATTGCCTTGTGTATCACAGGTTGTTGAAGGAAGCATGAACGAGTCAAGCGCAGTAGATCTCAGCCCTGCAGTAAAGTCCATTTGCAGCATGACGTCGAGGAAGTTGTTCTAGTGAAAACTCTCTTACCAGGTCATTGGGAAGAAACCTAAATGATCATTAATCTAGAAAGAGTGGAATGTTAAATTCTCTCTAGATCATGTTGAACGAATATGCTTTCATTTATGAGAAGTTTGTTCCTCACTTTCAGGATACATTTATGTCCACGTCTTTCTCTGTTTGAGTTAGTTAGATAGTTGTTTTTTTGATATAAATAAGTTCTCCTCCTGCACGAGTGAGCAACATAGCATGTAAAAGTTAGTATGATAATAAGAAGCAGTGTTTTGTGTTAGTTTTCTTATAAGCAGAACAATGTATACGGTTTCAAGTTTATGAATAAAAGTTGTTGAAGTTTTGAGTTCAATTCTTGTATAACTAGTTGATGCTTCCTAAGGGGGGCTACTTAGTGAGTATTTATAGTTAGTTGGTTGTTTATCTTCTGTTGATCATAGGTTAGATTTTATTCTAGAAATTTTTAGTGCAAAATCAGTCTTATATTGTTCTTGTAGCATCATGAGTCCATCCCTGTGTTTGTTCCTGCATCATAAGGCCAGTTCATAGTTTGTTTCTTAGTAACAGTTGTCGTGATGTCTACTTTGATTAAGTTATGCTTAAGTTAAGAAATCTTTATGTTACATTCCTATAGGATAAGTAGAATTCCTTTCATGCATTTATTTTTAGTAAATTGTGACTGAAGCTGGTTCTTAGTGCATATACAGTGCCACTCCATTTCAAGTATACGTTCCCTAGTTTTACAATGTAAATGAACGACCATAAGAAGATGTTAGTCACCTGCTCGAATGTCCAATTCCTAGGTTAGGATTTGTCGTGACTTTTATATCCTTTTGTGGACATGACCATTTTTGGTGCTGTTGCCGATGATGGCATCAAGCTAAGAACCTGTCATAGTCATTGTTAGCAATAGTTTAGTCTGTTATTCAAGCATTTTTTATTTTTTTTAAAATTCCTTCAAGTTACGGTTCATTCTATTGCATGCATAGAAGAAGAGACGCTCTGGGAAGATTTGTCCCTAGCCTTCCATTCATTGATCACAATCCTGAACTAGCTTATAATCTATTTGAGGAAGGAGGAGACCAAGATATCAATCTATTTGTTGAAAACCTACTTGTTGAATTACCATTTGACCCAGCTGATGAAGAACCTAAAGAAAAATCCATTTTCTTTGATACTTCATCCTACAAATATGGCACATAATCCACCTAATCGACCTCTTACTTTTGAATTCCCCACATCATTTACTCGACCAAGATAATGATAACCTTGTATTCCTTCTTCATTACTTCCCCAAGTTCTATGGACTAATTTACAAAGGACCCATACTTTCTTGTTTGAGTTTGATATCCTCTGTTGAAGCTATGACTACACTTTAGATGCTCATACGCTGAAGTTGTTTCCTACCACTTTGAAGGAAGGAGCCCTTAGATGGTTTATGAGTTTGGGAAGAGGTGTTGTTGATAGTTGGGAAGCCATGCAAACAAAATTTCTTGAGAAATACAAGGAATATTGTAAGAGTGGTAGTAAGGGAGATGATATATTCAGAATTCAACAAAAGGAGGATGAAAGCCTAGAAGACTATATCTCAAGATTCTTGCTTTCCCTGAAAAAGAATTCAGACCATACTCTCAATGAAGAATCTCAGAAACTACTTTTTCTAAGGGGAATCAGTGATACTTGTATAGATGCCCTGGACCTAATAGAAGGAGGTGATATAACCCAACTGCCTTGGGATGATATCAAGAAAATATGTCTCAACTACTCTCGAGCAATTGTTAAGAAGGGTAGAGGTCATCAAGCCACAATGGGAAAGTCTTCTATTAATGGAGTTTCATGGATGAAGATCACAAATTTGTTGTCTGATTTCAAGCAGGATATCATAAAAAACATGGCTACATAGTTGGATACTATGCAAGATCAGAAGAAACATGAGGAATTTGAAGCAATCTTGGCTGATTTCTGTCCACATTGTAGACAAAAGAAACATGACTGTAGATGTAAGATGGTGGCTAACCTGGAGGCTAAATAGTTACCTAATGACTTTAAGATGGTAGAGAGTGATGATGACCAAGCATTCTTCATCGCACAAAGGAGACCATGGGATCAAAGACAAGGTATGCCTCAAGACCCTTTGACTTTTGATAATCCTTATTCTAATTACAATAACCAATGGCATCCTACATATGGCCCAACACCACCTTGGAATACTTCTCAACCACACTAGCCTAACTATCAGAGTCCTCAATGACAATCTCCTCAAGGAGGTTGGCAGCAGCCACAAGGACAATGGACTTCACCCCAAGGTAACTAGTAGCAGAATCCTTAATGGAGAGGTTCTCAGCAATGGCAGAACCAATCCCTTGGATCTCTATAGTTTCAACAACCACAACCTTAGGCCCTCATGCCACCTCCTATAACATCTGCAACAAATACTGGCCCTCCAAAACAAATGCCTATGCCTTCTCAACCATTTCCAAATCCTAATAATAAGCAACAGCAACAACAACAGTCTTTGTATTTTACAGAAGCCAATCAGTATCTAGCTTATGCCCTAAATATTCATGATATCCATCTTAGGTCTGGAACCACTCTCCCTACTCTACAGCTACCTGTAATAATAGAGATTCCAAACTCTGCCTCTGAGCAACCTACTGATCCTGCAGAACATATACCTATATCAGATAATATCTCTAAAGAGCCTGTCCTACAACATCAAGCCAAACTTCCTTTTCCTCAGAGATTGCAAATTACTACATCCAAGTCTATGTAAGAGCCTACCTTTGATATTTTAGATCAGCTAAAGAATGTACACATTCAAATCCCCCTTTTTCAAGCCATTAAAGATGTCCCAATTTATGGAAAAACCATTAAGGAGGCATGTTTAAAGCGGGAAGAGAGGATCCTAAACTATCCATGTTCTAGGATGGTTGGAAAATATTATGTTAGGGAAAGTAGTCATTCCAAAGATATCATGACCTAGAGTCCTATGGTACGAAATAATATTAATGGCTGAATACGTGACAAGAATAACTTTGATTGACCTTGGTGCAACCATCAATGTAATGAAAAAACATACTATGGAGTATTTGAATATCCTAACCATTCGGTCTACACCTACCATCCTACAGCTTGCTAAAAGTTCCATAGTAACACCTGATGGAGTGGTAGAAGATGTCATTGTCATCCTTGAGTCTTGGGAATACCTAGTAGATTTCACCATATTGTCCACTAAGGAAACTTTGGGAGGATATCCTATCATCCTAGGTAGACTATGGTTAGCCCTGGCCCGATGCTTTGCCAGAGTTGCATTCAGGAGACATGAAAATTTTTGATGGTCAGTTAAGAAAGAAGTTGGCCTTATACCCACCTGCACAACCTCTGCCATACTTGTCTCAACCAATTTAGCCATATTTAGGAGAGGAAATTGAAGAAGTCAATTCATTGGCTCAGTTAATGATGCTACAAACTAATCCATTCTCCTAGCTTCAAAGTGAGGATGACCTATTTCTACACATTTTACAGTCCAACCTTGATCTTAGTAGCCCATCTGCTGTAGATAGCAATCTTCAACAATGTTTCCTACAGTAACTAAATTCTGAGAGCCTACCACCTAAATTTCCTACAGTATATCATAATTTTCTTCCATATGAAATACATACACCACCTTTATCATCAGCTTCCATGAATGATCTTACCAAGCAAGTAGAAGTGTCTCCAGGCCATTGTCTGAACATCAATAATAAGTTGTCTCAATCTCAACAAGCTTCCCTAGTCACAATGTTGCAAGATCAACACAGAGCTTTTGCATGGGACTATGGGGATATGAAGGGAATAGATCCTCAACTCTATACTCATAGGATCTACATTAGGGAAGACTGTTCACCTCAAGAGGATAAACTACACTTTCGAGGGAAATAGTTAAAAAAGAGCTCCAAAAATTGCTTGATGTTGGCTTTATCTACCCTATTTCAGACAGCCAATGAGTGTCTCCATTGGTGATTGTTCCTAAAAAAGGAGGAAAATGGAGAGCTTGTGTAGACTACAGGGAGCTGAACACAATAACTAAAAGGATCACTGCCATTTTGTTGACAAAGTACTAGATAGGTATGCGGTAAAAAGTATTTCTCCTTTTTAGATGGATATAGTGGCTATAATCAAATTAGAATCATCTTTGAGGATCAAGACAAAACAACTTTTACCAGTCCATGGGGCACTTTTTCCTACTCTGTCTTACCTTTTGGACTGTGTAATGCACCTGCAACATTTCAAAGGGTAAGAATCATTATTTTTGTTGATATTTCTCATGATTCTATGAAAATCTACATGGATGACTTCACTACTTATGGAGTTACTTATGAAGAAGCATTAGCCAATTTGGAGAAAGTGTTGAAAAGATGTAAGGAGAAAAATTTGTCTTTGAATAGTGAGAAATGCTTTATGATGATGCAAGGGGGAATTTTTTTAGGCCATCATATCTCTCAAATAGGAATTCAAGTTGATCTTGCAAAAATAGAAGTTATTCTAACTTTGCAAACACCTGTGAAACAAAAGGATGTTAGAAGCTTCCTAGGACATGCTGGATATTATAGAACATTCATCAAAAATTTCAGCAAAATAGCCAATCCACTATATGCCTTATTGACTAAGGATTCTAAATTTACCTGGACTGAGGCATGTGACAAATCTTTCTTGTAGCTTAAGAACTTACTTACTCAAGCACCTGTTCTTCAAGGACCGAAGTGGAGTCTGCCTGTTCATATACACACAGATGCTTCTGATTATGCCATAGGGGCAGTTTTAGGACAAAAAAAGAATTCCATTGAGCATGCCATATATTTCATTAGTAAAAATCTTCAAGGCCCTGAATTAAACTATATTGTCACAGAGAAATAATTGCTAGCAGTTGTGTATGCCCTGAACAAGTTTCAACATTATGTCACTGTTTACCAAATATTTTTCCATACGGATGTGCAGCAATTATGGTACCTCATGAAAATCACACTTACCAAATGATTGTAAGATGACACCATATTATTAACAAATTTGATATCAGTTATTGATAAGCCAAGGCTGGAGCTAATGTGGTGGTTGATTTCTTGTCAGACTTCAAAAAACTACACCTGCCACCCCTGAGGTAATTGATGATAGCTTTCTCGATGAACATCTATTTTCTATTGCTGCTCAAACTCTATGGTATGCAGATATTGCAAATTATTTAGTAGCCAACAAGATCCTAGCCCACTTCTCACCAAAGGAAAGGAAATTGTTGGTAGAGAAAAGTTTTAACTTTTCATGGATTGCAAATTGTTTATTTTATATAGGACCTGACCAAGTCATGAGAAGGTGTGTTAGGGAAGATGAGACCTATGCCATTTTGCATGCCTATCATGATGAGCCATGTGGTGGGCACTTTGCAGCCAAAAGAACATCTATGAAAGTGCTTGCTACATGATACTATTGGCCCACACTACACAAAGATGTTGCAGCCTACACCAGAAAATGTGACAGATGTCAATGCATGGGGAGACCAACAAGGTCTGATGAAATGCCCCTATATCCTCAAGTGGTAGTCAGTCCCTTTAACAAGTGGGGCATGGATTTTGTTGGGCCTATTGATCCTTCATCCAATGGAAAATCATACATTTTGGTTTGCATTGATTATGTAACCAAGTGGGTGGAAGTGAAAGCAATGACACATGCCATGACAATAAAGTTGTTGAGTTCACGGCCTTGAGTGAATTTTTTACTGGTTTGGAGTCCTAAGAGACTTATTCTTTTGATCAAAGAATTCGGTTTACATCCAACTTAATCCTTGCATTGATGAATGATTATAAGATCGAGGCACAAAAAGTCTAGCCTATCGCCTCGAAGCTATTGGCGATTAAAGGTTACGCGTGAAAATTAGGCAATCAACCTAAAACTGATCCAATTACAAAAGAAGGATTGGAGCAGTCGCCTACCTGAAGCAGTCTGGGCCTATAGGACAATATGGAAAACAACTATAGGGTTCACTCCACCCGAGATTACTCTATGGAAAAAGCGCCATGTTGCCAATAAAGTTTGAGCATAAGACCTTAAGGACTTCTCTACAACTTAACATTGATATTTCAAAAGCCCAAAAGGAATGCCTCCTATAGCTGAATGCATTGGATGAGATAAGGAAAGTTTCCCTATGACATACTGAAGCTATCCAGCAGCAAAGGAAAAAATGGCATGACCACCATATCAGAACTAAGCAATTCTCTGCCGATGATTGGGCACTGCTCTATGACTCCAAGCACAAGGAAAATAAAGGTAAACTCACCACAAGATGGCTTGTTCCTTATGAAATAGAAAATGTGTTTGATAATGGTTCAGTTCAGTTAGCTACAATAGATCTTGTTTGATTCAAACTACTAGTTAATGGACACCGTCTTAGGTTGTATCATAATCCAACATCCAAAAAGGAATTTATGAAGCAGTTTGTTTTGGATACGGCCACTGATCCTCCTGCAGCAAAAGGCTTCAACCTTTCTCCTGCAGCATCTCTGCGTTCGCGGTGCATGCCCATAATAAAGGTTTTCTTTTTAAGGAAGCCACTTTCTCCACTTTTCATCCATCACCACCATTCATTCGCACTGCCGCGTCATCCATCGCCATACCACCCTCGTTTGGTTTCAATTCCAGCCATCATTTCATGTTGCACTGTGATCTTTCCCAGCATATACATGCATTTATTACAAGGTACGCGATATCTTTTGTTGTCACATCATTTATTTATTTCATTTATTTATTAACTACTATGTACATATCAATCATTATTTCTTGATCTTTTCCTATCCTTTCACACGTGTGGACACATGTCAAATTTTAAGTAGGGGGCGGGGTTAATCCATTTCAAACCTTTTCTTATGTCACTTTCACAACTGATAAGATATTTTTATTTTCTTGTACTTTCCAAATATGACTGTGTTTTTATCCTAAACAACAATTAATTGCTTGATTTGGGTAGTTCGTAATAATCATTTCATGCATGTATTCTTTGAGTCATTCTTAGAAATGTAAAGGAAAGTGACGGTAGAGCAGAAAAGTTTTTTTGAATTTTCAGAAAAAGTTTGAGCTGGGATAATTTACGAATATGGGTGGCCAATTAGTAAGATAGAGCCTGTAGCTCATGAGCTCTTGACACAAAATCCTCAAACAGTTCAGGCATTCAATAATTGCGGATGGCTGAATTATTTTCTGAGGTTAGATTCCTTTAATGAGGAAGTTGTAGGCGAGTTTTTGAGAACCCTTTCTGAAGGAGAAGCTACAGTGTGGGGTTTGATAGTAGCTGTAACAGAAGAATGGATTGCAGAAGTAACTAGGCTCCCAGCGGTAGGAGAAAATTTCTCTTTAGATGCTATCTCTGCTAGGGAAGAATTTACAGTACCGACTAATGGACCCTTAGAGGTTTCGAAACAAGGATGGAAACAAGTTTCACTGCCTTTTTCATACTCGAAATATGTCACCTTTATAATCAGGTATTTGACTTGTGAGGGATGCTTTTCCTATTTACATTCCTACCATTTCAAATTATTGAGTCATATGAGGCATGGTTTAGTTGTTAATGTACCAAATTTTTTGTTAAACCTTTTGAAGCAATGTGCCCATAAAACCCAGAGGGGTAGGGACAACTCTATAGCCCATCATGCCCTCATTAAAATCTTGATTGAGCATTCCCTAAGGGATGTATCATCCCTTTCTTGGAAAGAATTTGTTGCCCAAAAGGGTCTACAACTTCCAGAGCCTCCTAGAGCATTCCCTGCATAGCACAAGAAAAAGAAAAAGAGAACAGAATCTACAAGTAGGGAAATAGAGCAAGAGTCATCTACTCCTACATCATCCACTCTTGTAGCACCTACTCCCATAGCCACCACACTAGAGCCCTCTACCCATGTACAAACCAAGTCTACTAGTAGAAGAGAAAAAGGAAAAACAAAAATAGGAGAGCCATCTAGGGCAGAACAAACCCCAGAGTCTGACCCTCATGTTAAAAAATAATAGTGTTTCTCTCCTTTAGCATCTTCTCCTATAGCAGTTTCTCCTACAAAAACACCTATTGCCATTACAAGTTCACCATCATCTTCTTTTGTTGAGTCTGAATCCTCTAGGAAAGTTAGAAAGAGGAAAGCCACAAGAGTGCTTCTTGCAGCCGCAACATTGCCAAAAAGAGTTTCAGCAAGGAAACAATAGAAAGTCACCTCAACATCTGCTCAGCTTGAAATTATAATAATTTCTGAGGCATCTGAGAATGTTCCAAATATCCCACTTGTTGTTTTTGAGGAAATGCAAAATGAGCCAATGGAAGTTGAGGAACCACATGTTAGTGGTAATGAAAGGGGAATGTCGAGTCTTGATGACTTGGTTGAGGCGGCTAGGAAAGTTTCTAAAGTAGCACAATCTCTTCCAGCATAGTAATAAGAATTCATCCTGTAGCAAGAGGAAGAACATATTGAACAATTAGAAGTGTCCAATGACACACCGTTACCCCCTGTAACTTGTCAGGAAATGGTTGTTTATAAGAAGACATTTTTGATTGAATTTGTGGAATACCTTAGGACCACATGGATATCAGTCACATTTCAAACCTTGATTTTCTGCCACTTAGCCAAGATTGAAATTCAACAAAGTCTTTGGGAAGAAGAGAAGAAGAAATTGAAAAGAGAAATTGAAAGGCAGAAATAGGAAATCCAGGAAATGAAAAAGAAAATGGATGACATGATGAAAATAACTGGTAAAATTGTGGAATGTAGACCACCACCTAGGGTCTATGCTATGTGCCTAAAGGAACATTTTTTTTGGTTTCAATTAATGAGAATTTCAAGGAATTTAGATCCTGTTATTCATACAGCCAAATAATTTTATGATGCATACTAGGTAGCCCCTAGCTGGCTGAAGAATTCTTTATGTGAATTTTATTTGCATGGATTGATAATTCCCTCTAAAACAAAGTGGAATCCACTTCTTTATATTGGTGATATTCATTTAAGGTCACTCATGTCATGGGAAACCAATGAAACTAATTATGGCAGACAATTGGAAGCCTATGAAGAGGCTGAAAGGGATGAGCTTATCCCATTGTGACCAGAAAGCTTAGATCCTTACACAATCTTGAAAACTTGGCTTACTATTGCATATGGGTTCAGTGATCAAACACAAAGAATAAAAATATTTGATATTAGAAAGCAAGTGTATGAAGAATTCAAAGGCCAACCATATCTGTTTTGGAAGCTTGCCTCTTCTAGAATTGAAAAGAGATGGGAGAAATTGACTATTGGCCTGAGGAAATTTGAGCCACATAGCCCCCTAAATTTTAAAGCAACCCTTGGAAGGATAGAAAAGTACATACAGCTTGGTCTTCAGAAGAGGTTCAAGTTATGGTTGCCAATAACATTTCAACCTCCAATTTTAATGTGGCCACTTTATCCTTTTCGAGCTACATATGTTAATAAGGATATAGAAACCTGTAGATATGAAAGATGGCAACATTTCAGATTTTTCTACTATAAATTTGGAACTTCAGTCTAGAGCCATATTGCTCCTACAGATTTTAGAGAAACAACCAAGAAGCTTAATGCTGGTGGACCATCATTAGGTTAAGTAGGGGGCAAATGATGATCTTGAAATATGCTCATAATTTGAGTATTATGATGTATTTTTAATATCTCTACTCTTATTGCTAATGGATTTTTTAACTATGTGATTAAAGATTTTTTATCTGAAAAATGGGTAGTATCCTGTAGCAATACATTCCTATATTCTTGCAGCTTAACATCTCTATGTCTCTTATTAATTTCCCTGTTTGACCTCTCGAATGACTGATATAATGCATATGGTTTTTGAATAATGAAATAGATTTAATATGTGGTTAATGAATGTATCGTGTTGTCTCCATGCATGCTTTCTTTTGCTTCTATCACCTTGTGTATCACAGGTTGTTGAAGGAAGCATGAATGATTCAAGCGCAACAGATCTTGGCCCTGTAGTAAATTCCATTTGCAGCATGATGTTGAGGAAGTTGTTCTAGCGAAGACTCTTTGACTGAGTCATTGGGAAGAAACCTAAATTATCATTAATCTGGGAAGAGTGGAATGCTAAATTCTCTCTAGATTATGTTGAACAAATATGCTTTCATTTATGAGAAGTATGTTCCTCAGTTTCAGGATACATTTATGTCCATGTATTTCTCTATTTGAGTTAGTTAGTTAGCTGCTTTTCTGATATAAATAAATTCTCCTCCTGTGCAAGTGAGAAACATAGCATGTAAAAGTTAGTATGATAATAAGAAGTAGTGTTTTGTGTTAGTTTTCTTATAAGTAGAACAATTTATATCGGATCAGATCCGTCGATTCAGATCGATCGATCGATCCGTCCGTCGATCCAGATCATTCCTCTTCGGATCAGATCAGTCAGATCGGATCGGATCGATTCAGATCAGATCGATCCGATCCAGATCGATCGTCTTGGTACATATATGCAACTCCATTTCAAGTATGCATTCCCTAGTTTGACAATGTAAATGAACAACCATAAGAAGATGTTAGTCACCCGCTAGAATGTCCAATTCCCAAGTTAGGATTTGTTGTGACTTTTATATCATTTTGTGGACACGAACAGGCATCATAAGGCCTAACAATGTGTGTTATGCTAAGCACCTATGAAAAAGGGAAAGGTTCCACTACAAGAAAAGTGTGTTATGCTTGAGTGGCCTTGAGGAGAGGTTCAAGCTTCACAAAGGTTAACAAGTTGTAGTATTCCTATAAACACTTATAAGAAAAATGCAAGTAAAGGTTTGTTCAGAGGTGCTTGCTTGGTTGGATTCATATAAGGAGTCTCTTCTTAGGGAACATCGTGCCTAAATTATCCAAGAGAGGACAAATCCAAGGTAAGAGAACCACAACTTAGGGAATGCAACACGTAGCATCACCACTAAGAGGAAAGTCATACACTAAGAAATATCACACTCTTGGAGGACATCAAACCCAATGAAACCACCAAGAAAAGGATACATCACAAGAAAGAAAATCACACAATGAAACATGAGGATGCCAATGTATGATCCCACTTTAAAGAAATTGCTAAAACCATTACTGGGAGAAATTTTCTTTAAAGTAGCTAATGAAGAAGACATGAGAGCTTATTTAGAAAGCCCTATGCCAAGTCATATGTTCTTGAATGAAGCTACATCATGAAAAAGAGAGGAAGAGGTTACCCCAAAAATGAAAAAACATAAGGGATTTATGGATTTAGGGTTGGTATATATTTTTCTACAATGTTGTTATAGACATTAGAAACCTCATTATTCCCCAAATACTCTCAAAATAGGAAGAATGACACATAGAGAGTGAAAAAAAGAAAAAGATTTTAGGTCAACTTGGAAGAGACCTAAATGTCTTGATGCCTTACATCATCCCCAAAAGGAAAACATAATACAAAAGAAAATATAAATGTTTATGATGTATAGAAGAATGTAGATACAAATAGAGCAATGCAAATGAAGAGAGATACATCAAACAAACTAGTATGAAGATTTCACATTACGCACATGCAATCACACAAAGAAAAATGCAAAAGAAAAGAAAGACAAGACTAGTAAGGTGTATGTGAGTCAACCTATAGCAGGTTGTTTGTATCCCAATCTTGATCAACATATACAAAAGGTGAATAACTAACCAAAGGGACAACATCAAGTGTCAAAACTAGGACAAGGCTATCTAACCCCTTGCCCCGACTAAGTGTAGGACAAGGATGAGCTAAGATAAATGATGAGAATGAAATCCATGCAATAAAGAAAATGATTTGCAATGAATGTTAAACATGTAATAGTGAGCATACTAGGATCCTACAATGATTACATGGCATTGAGAAAATTTCATGCTTTTAGTCAAGATGGATCCCTAGGGCATCTAAATTTCTTCAATATTCCCTTTATAGATAAAAAATTATTGGTGTGAAGCCCAAAGAATCTATGATAAGAACAATATAGTCTATTTTGATAAAAAAAAAGGTTATATTTTCACACTTAGGGGGCAAGTAATTAATCCCTAATGCAAAAGAGTGTAAAAGGCCTTCTCAATCTTCGATGTATTTAATAGATATTCAATGGATTGAGGAAGATCATATATCTCTTGTAGCTAATGTTTTTGATGTGCATGAAGTTTTTGCTTCTTCTTTGGTTTGATAACTTTATGGTCATAAATTTCATCCTCTAACTCCAAATCCTTTCCTTTTTTAGAAAAGAATGTGTTAGGAGTACTAAAGTGGACATAATTTGTGTTTTTTTCTCTTATGTGTGGGAGATGTATTGGAAGCTTGCTGAAAAGGAGGAAAATTGTTGTCAATGAGATGGAACAAGTTACATATAAACTCTATTCCTTGTTCATGCTTAATCATTATTTGTACATTCCTTATGAGAGGAAAGACATTAGCAACAATAGGTTCAGTTCTCACAAAGTCTTGTAAACATTTAAATTATTCATTTACCCTTCTTATGTTTTCTTGCTATACATTAGCAACATCATGCACATTGTTTGTAGGTAGGGAAGTCATTAGAAATGAGGTATGAAGAATATGATCCATAGAGGGTTGATTATCAACACTATTAGTGAAAGAGTTAGAGAACCCAATATCCATGGTGAATGGTGTGTAGTGTAGGAAAGAGTATCCATTTTTCACACTTAATTTGGGAAATAAAATTGAATAAAAGGACTAAATTATGCCTTAATTTAGTGTTGTAATATGTATTTTACATATTCACATTATGTTTAGTGCCTTATTAATTAAAATGGACTTAATTGTGCCTTATTTATGGTGTCGTAAAGTGTACCTTTACACTTTCACACTAATCTAGGGATTTATTAATTAATTGTGGTTAATTTTCCTTAATTGGCACCTTTAATTCAAATCCAAGCCTAATTAATTGTAATTACTAAAGAGAAAACCTGACATTCATCAATTCCATAGCATAACACTTAACAATGGAGAATGTGTGTCCCAGGTAAGTGACCTAGGACCCATTTGGCTAAGGGTGAAAGGGTCCTCACTTAGCACTAGGACCTAAATTTCAAATATGTTTTTGGAATTTTTTCAATGATTTCAAATGTGCATTCACATGACATCTTGCATTATTTGTATTTTAGGAATTAATGTTAACATATGTATAAATAAGAGGTCATTTCACTATGTTTCATCTAGAAAGTTTTCATGAGAACCTAGAACATTCAAGTAAGCATTTGAAGATAATTTTTAGGGCATTCAAGAGCAGATTTGAAGGAGATTATTGTAGCATTCAATATCCTATTACCATGTCAAATATTTGTTACATCATGCATGTTATTTGAGCTAATATGTTGATGTAGTGTTTAAGATCCATTCAAGCATATCAAAAAAAAAATTTCAAGTCAAGTTTCATGATCAAGATCCACATCAATTAAAGCCATTTCATGCAAGTTGCAGATCTTCATTCCAAGGTGTGTCATAGAAAAATGGTCCCTTGGAATTTTCATGGTTATTTAGGCCTTTCTTCATGATCCTTGGTCTATTTTGCTTTGATTTAATGCTATAATGTGGCTTAAACATTCACATTAGATCCTTAAAATTCAAATTTGTTGGAAAAATGAGTAGGTTATCTATTTTTTGTCATTGATGTCGCCATATTGGTTGTTTTGATGTCACCATGTTGGTAGTTTGGTCCAGTACTCTAAACTGGTGCATATGAATGTCTTATCCTCTCTCGTGGTTGATCCGATATTTTTGGTTGTCCCTCAAATATTCTACTCCACATTTCTTCTCAGTTGAAAATTATTGATTGTGATTTTGGGAAACTACTTATGGATGGTAAAGGTATGCACGTTTCTAGAATATTATGTGCTATGGTGCTCATACAACATTGTGGCAATCAACAAAATGTTTACTTTTTCTATTGAAGACTATTCTTGGCTGACTTGTTAAGATAATTTTGATATGATATGAAAATATTAAGTGTGATCTATTGTGTGGTCTAGGCTGACATATTGTATCATAATGGTCAAATTCCTTTTTGAAAACATTTTGTGGAACCAGTAGTTGATATCTTTTATAATAATTTGCATCTAATTAGGATGACCTAATTGATGTTTATGATGGTGATTAGATATATATATGCATGTATGGTGAACAACTTAGTGAGAAGCATGAATGGATGAATGAATTGTACGATGAACGTATGAAAGTTTTGTGAAAAAGGTTGTGTGTGTGAGTGAGTAATGAATGTGATGTAGTGATAAAAAAGGTAGTAGTTGATGAGTGAAGAATGAAGGGTGTAAAGTCTAAATACTGAGCATCACTGAAACTATATCTACACATGATAGGTGCATCTTTCCATTTTATTTTGGGTTGTAAAGCCTTACTCTATTTCTATATAATCTTGTGTAGGCATTGAGCCTTTGTACTTGGACAGTGAGTCCTTCTTTTGGCAATGAGCCTCTTTTTAAATACTATATAGTGTGAGTTAATCCTCATCATGGTTTTTCCCTTATTCAGTTTTCCATGTAAAAATATGGTGTTCATTGTGTTGATTTTCTTTCTATTATTCATGTTTCATGCTCATATTTAATAACAAAATAGTGTCGTTGAAGAATTGATGAGTGATAAAGTTTTAAGTTCAAATTTGTGTGACATCTAATTCACCCCCCCTCTCAGTTGTCTTGTGCTTGTTTAAAAATTGGTATCAAATATTGTGGTTCCTTGGTGAAGAGCTTAACCACTTGAGGAGGATGTTGAAGGTTGATTAGATGGATGATAAAGGAGATCTATGGATTGTTGTTGAAGATCTTGATAAAGTAGAAAGAGAAAATAGAGATCTGAAAGAGAATCTTGATGAAGCAAATGAATGTGTTCAAAATTTGAAGGAAAAGTTGAAGAAATTTAAGGAAAGACACAGAGAAGTGAACAACTGAAACAAGATATAATTGGATTGAAGGTTTCAGTAGAAGAGAAGAAGAGGATTGAAGAATTTCTGAATACATTGGTACAAAATAAAGTTGATGACTGCACTAGACTTGAACAAGAAGTGGTGAATTTGAGGATTGAACTAGAGAAGGAAAAGCTTTGTGAGAAAAAAAGTAGATCTATCTCCGGTAAAATTGAAGAATTTCTTGCAGGACTAAAACCATGTAAAGATAAAGGTGGCTTAGGAGTTGATAACGGTGAAAGTTCTAAAGATGTGAAGAGGAATCAAGTCAAGAGGAAGCAAAAAAGGAATTTTGTAAGAAGATAGCCTACATGAGACAACCTAATGCATAGAGGTATCCTTATTTTGATGGTGTTTTCTTTTCTTGTAACAAATATGGTCATAAAGCAACTTAATGCAGGAGTAGGATGAACTGGTTTTTTGGTTCTCTTTCCAAAAAAGATTTTGAATTTGGAAAATTTAGACACAAGCCTACAAAATGTAGATCTCAAGTAAGGATGGTCAGTAGGATGATGATGAACATATTTCATGAAGGTAGGATGAATCAACCCTTTAATGGATACTGCTATCTCTGTAACAAATTTTGACATAGGGAAAATCAGTGTAGGTCAAGAGGTATTGGAGGTTAGACTAATCAGAAAGGTGTTGTTTGCTATAACTATAATACACTTGGACATATCTCAAAGTTTTTTAGAAGTAAGCATGGAAAGCAGTCTGCTCCAGTAGAGAAGAATGATCCAGTAAAGAAGATTGACAAAGAAGAGATGAAGCAAGAAATGGATAAGGTATGGAAGAAGAAAGAAGAAGAAAAACCAGAGACTCCTAATGTGTCTATACCCTCATCTGGTACATATGAATTATTTGAAATTTAGAATTAGCATGCTATTAGGGGGGCATTATTAGAAGATCATAAAAACCCTCTAGAAGAATGGCATGTTAGAGGTTGGCATGAGGATGGAATGTGAAGAATTATTATTTAGAGGTTTTGTAAAAGGAACCAGAAAAAAATATGTTGGCATAAGGATTTCTAGACTAAATTAGGTTTTCTGTGCTAAGTGA
>VDFB02281492.1:77545849-77635585 GCA_007258455.2 Sequoia sempervirens | reverse complement strand
TGAATCACACGATGTACCAGAGCAGTTAAAAGATACAACACACCACCAATATGTGGAAGTGGAAGGATTCAAGGAGGGTGAACTCTATAGCACAAAGGCAAAAATAGAAAGAATTCTACAGTCTCCCTTAGTGACATATGAGGATTCACCTAATGGTGATGAAGGAGATAAAGAGGTACCTACCAAAACCCCTTCACCGGTGCATGTAGAAGAGGAGCATGATGAAGAAAAAGGATGGGAATCTAGAAGAGGACAAAGAGGATAAAATTAAGGACATTCCTAATATAGAATCCTCCAAAGACCAGTAGGAAGTAGCTAGAAAAGATGAATTATATTCAGGATCTACCATTCCTATCTAGCTAGACAAGGAGTTGAAAAGTAAGCAGATTGTGGTGGATGATACTCCTTCAAATTGGGATGACCTATTAGCTAAGATTGGAAAAGGAAAAACAAAGAAGAAAGCTAGGGTTATTTCCAAGATTGAGAGGGATGAATCAAACAACAAAGTTATTCACATTGCCACCCATGTGCCAGATAAGGATAAAGATGAGGTCATTAGAAAATATTATAGTGTACAAACCATCAATATAGGACCCACTTCTTTGATGCAAGAGGTTGAAGAATTTGAGGGCTCTAGTGCTGCTATTTTGAGCAGGCTAAAGAAAGAGGTGCAAGAAAAGAAAGATTTGAAGAAAGAAAATGATAAATTGAAGAAATATCTGTAGGATTTAATGAAGCCCTTGCAATGCATTGGCCAAATCAGTTCATCATCATCTGCAACAGGTTTATTACCAAAGGAAACTATCATAGAATTGGAGAAAATGAAAACCACTGCACATGCCACATTGAACTAGTTACAAGAAGTAGGAGTAAAAGGAGATGATGATATTAAGGAGATTTTTTCAGTTGGTGGTGATGCCATTAGGACAATAGAGTGGTTGAAAGTTGTGCTAGGTCAAGACAAGGAGGATGTTGACCTCTTATTGCAAAAGACCAAGACAGTCATGGAATATACTGAAGATAATCTAGTAAGAGATGAAATTCTTTCTCCTTCCAAAGTTGCAAAACCCTGGGAATAGCACAAAGTTTTGCAAATAAGGCAAAGGGTTCTGAAGAAGGTGCACAAATAAGGAAATAAAATTTAGAATACCCTAACTAAAATCTACAACAAATGCATTTCTTTCTTCGAGGTTATGATAGGGAGGAAGAGGTTTGCACCAAAACATCTAAACTTGGAGCAATTGAGAAAATGGTGGTGAGACGTATATTCTCCAGTCAATGAGGACCTAGTCATTGAACATCAGTTAGATGATGCTTCCACATACATTGCAATAATGGATAAGTATCAAACCATGAAGGTGGATTGGGATAAGGTTGTAAGGCAGTCAAGAGAAGACATTAAGTCCATTGAAAGGAAAATTAAATTTTTAGTTATTCCACCCTTACTCGACTTGGAGAAGATATTTTTAATGGTGCACGATAAAATGGAGCGAGATAAGGACAAAGTGGAGAGTAATTAATACAATGCCTCATCAAAATTTGTGCTTCCCTATTATTCCTCCTCATCCTTCACATGCATTGGACCGAGTCATGTTGGAGATTCCATGCTGACCTGGATGGAGTACATGCATTTAATGCATACTTTACTTTATTTTGAATTCCTCTGGCTGACTTGTTTTAGGGGCCAATTGTTTTGTAACCCTATTTGGGCTGACATAAGATGTAATCTCTATAAATAGGGTTAGTGCCTCATTTGAAAGGGCTAGATAGTGTTACATTGGAGCGGATTTAGTAGTAGAGTAAGAAGTTAGTAGTCAGGATTGTTTTCGAGCAAGTGTTGTAATAGAAGATTGAAATTGTTGCTACCTTGGATGATTTAATGCAAGTAAAGACATTGTGATTTGGTGCCTTTCTTGTGTTAATTTTATCTGGAATGGTTCTTGTGATTCTATCTTTTGAAATTTCTTAATTTTATTTGATACATGTAGGTTTAATGTTAGATGACTTAATGGTGTTTATGATTTGATGCTTGAAGTGTTGCAACAATCTCTAGTCCATACTTTTTGCAGCTAGCTAACTGTTAGTTGCTTTGCAAAGTTAGCTTGGACTTTGATATTCATTGTGCTTAGTTCAGTTGTGAATGCTTGTTCATTTCAATTACAATAAGGTTGTTTGGATAAATGTTCATGACTTGAAAATATTTTGTGCCTTAGAAGATTGCACTATTTCTGTAAGATTGCAGATTTATCTGGGTCAAGCAGGAATTAGTTTTTGAAGGATTGGTCCATTTCAGGTGTTTTATCATTTGCATTGTTAATCTTAGGATTAGAATTAATCTTAGAAATCTATTTGAAACCCTTATCTTTTGCTATTTATTTTATTATTTGGGTTAGATTTAGGATTTGAAGTATCACCATATTGCTAGATCTAATAAATTTGAAGATTCAGTGTTTGCTTGTAGTAAGGTCCCTTTGTGATTACCAACATTTTCACACTTATCACTGAGTTGTTTATGCATTGTCAAGACATAACATTAGATACCTTGGGGTTATCTCTTGAGGCTTGTTGATAGAGATTTACCTTTTAAGAGAGATAGGATACTTGTATCTTGTCTGAGTTGTTGTTGTGCAAACAACACCATCAACAATACTATTTCTACTGTAAAACTAATTAAGTTCATTACAAACCAAATTATACCCTAAAATTCATACTAATCTATTCATCTATGCATTAATTTACAAATTGCTCTTTCATGAGCTTAGTTTTCCAACCTAGACCACTTTGTGACCCAAAATTTGAACCCTTGTAACTATCCCTAAAATCCCATTTATAAAAACATGGGAGCAACAAGCATCAGTCCAAATTACCATTTTAGTCACATTTATATTTGACACTTAATTTCATTTCAATTTCAGAAACTCCCCTAGATAGTTATATTTGCGCATTGCAAAGTGGGGGGAAAGAAAAAGATAAAACCCATATAGTCTAATGAAGAAGATCAACCAACCCTCCAAAAGGCATTGTTCATTGCTGCAAGAACACAAAAATCCTTCATCCACATCGATCAAAGAAGATTCTCCATGTTAGCACCCAAAACAAAAATTTACACATTCACTGAAGAAGATGAGCCTGCCATTGTGACAATAGTATAATCAAAAATAAAAAATAGAACCATGGTGCTACTCTAATTCTTCAAAATTAGAGTAGGCACGCCTGCTCTGTGATCTTGTTGAAACTAGAAAAGGAACTACTTCTACATCATCAAAATACTCCCAACATGCTAGTGTGAGAAGGTAATGGTTGTACTCTAGGTCAATATCTCCTTCATCGCTCAAAGGACCAGTCAAATCCTCCATGGTAGAGTTATTCCTTCCCATATAAGAATCATAAGCCTTGTGGTACTTATTCTTCTTCTTCCCACAAGACTTAGCTAGTTTCCCACTAGACTCACCCTGATTATTATCAACAACCCTACTCCTAAGGTTGTAAGTGCTCCTGACACCACCCTTCTTAGACTTCTTACAAGCTCTCCTCTTCTCCTTTGGCTTTATAGGAGCTCTCAATATTCCTTTTTTTAATTTTAGGTGTATCATCTTGAATTTCAAGCATACTAATCCTCCTAGACCTCCTCACTATCTGGGTAGACTCACTAGGCTTACTCATTATTATAGAAAATAGAACAAGAACTAGCCAATGGTTCATTTGCAAGAAAACTCACTAGTTTATTCTCAAATTGAAATTGCAAAAAATAAAATCTTTAAAGCCACACAATGCTTATCAATCTAAGTGTAAAATGTAGAAAATTGAAACCCTTACCACCCTAGGAAAATAGATCTCACAAACTAGTTTATACGTCATTGCAACAAAGTAGGTATGACCACCTACTTACATAAGAAAACAACCTTGATATTTCTGCAACTTCCTTATCAAAAACTCTCTATGCCTTTCTTTCAAACACAGGCTCAATTACTTAGCTTCTGATGATTGCAATTGTAAAGAAAATGGCTATCAACTCTCATTATATCAAACCATTAAATTGTGTTGATAATTAATTCTCATAGAAGGTTCACATGACTAAGCTGGCAGGAAACCACTAGATTTTGAATCTCCATCGTTAATCGCACGATGAGATAGATTGACATATAATATGAATCATAGAAATTACTTTTGAAAAGGATAACTACATTCATCCTTTTCCTTTTTCCAATCAGAAAAACCCATGTGGATAAACATCCAGCTTGTCGGCACAATTCCATCATCCACTTAGCATTAAAGAAATCCTTTCGTGTCACATTTTCCCACATGCCCGTGGGAAATAACCCACTTACAACTCTTCTAAGTTGGATGTTGGGGAACAACCAAGATTTGATCTCAATCTGTACACTTGTGCTTACCTTAACTCAACACACCAACCTACATGTGCAAACCTCTGACAAAATTATCATTTGAGATAAAAAATAAATCATTATATCTCGTAAACACGTACCAAAAAAATAATTTCAATGGCACACACTTCATACCATATACTTAATAGCGATATTTTTATTTAATATTTTCCCTTTAGAATGTTAGTTCCACCCTTCAAACTGCTCCATGTGGCACATGTCGGCTTCCCAATTGTGAGATGGAGAGCATAGATCAGTCTTGCATAGGATGATGGGGATTGGTCAGGATTGACTCACATCACCCTCTATCAACCATCAATTTCCACTTGATAAAGTGTTTGATTCATCCAAAGCTAGGTGGGTTCCTCTAACAAACGGATAGATGTTCACAGCCTACCAACCCACAACAATATTTTAAGATAAAAATAAAAATGAATGGGGTGGTGGGGAGCAGCCCAGATAAACCCACATTGCCAAACAACTGCCATTGATTTCATTGAAATACCTCCCACTAAAATTTTAAAGGAATTGGGCCCACCACTATAGAAGGAATGTGGCACTTGCCCACCAGCCCATTGGAATTTTTAAATGAAAAATAGATTAGAACGGGATCACAGGCAATAGCTAGGATCCGCCTATAGTGATCGAACGATCATCATAAAACCATAAAACTTGCACATGTCAAATATGTTAGTTCTTAAGAAGGGGCGACCACTAGCCAAGAAATATATGGAGACATACTTGGATTAAGGCTAAAACCTTAGGAAACCAATAGAAAAATTAAATTCCAACCTAGGACCCAACATATATTTTGAGGAAAGAACAACCCATTATACTATTAAGGTAATTTTTGTAATAAAGTAACGGGAAATAGTCGAGATCATTAGGACTTAGGGGCCAGTAATATGATGGATTCAATGACATAAGATATGTCTTAAAAGATTAGGAATCAATGAAAAAGGGTCAACAATGAATTAGAATGATTGCTAAAGGCATGAGACTTAGGGGTTTTTGGGAGAGGATTTTAATAACACAAAACCTAAAGTAATTACAATGGATTAAACCCTAAGGCTAGGGACATTGGATTAACCCAATTGTGAAAGATTTTGAGATGTAACACAAAGCATTTTTAGGGGTTCCATTAGTGGCTCCTATTGGGGACGTTTGTTCCCTCAGAACAGAGCGAGATCAAGGAATCTTAGGATGAATAAGACCAAGCATAGAGGACCAAAACCAAGACTTGCCTATACAAGGTAAGAAAACACCAAACTAAAGCACACCAACATATATACAACATTTACATGACTCTACAATAAGATTCTCATTTTAAATTTTCTCAGAAGTCCCTCCTGGTGCACAGGCTCTCAATCTATATTCTATATTTAATAGGCTTCATTTTCAATTGGTGGCCTCGAGCCCCCAAAAAAATAAAACCATTCTTTTCCTCTGTAAAAAAACTTATTCTCTATTGTCTGCACTAGACTGAGGCTGAAAAAAATGCCATGAATTTCCCACCAGCTAATCCTATCATGGTAACTACAACTAATCATAATTTTCATGTGCCTGAACTTTCCATTATCATAATTTACCTTGTCCAACTAAAAATTGAAATCAAACATTAACTGCAATCCATAATCAATGTAGCATTTTACCTTGTTCATTTCACAATTATTCTCCACCAAATATGCCTCCAACTCAACTGGAAATTGAAAAAAATTGTATTCCACTTGATCATTGACACCAAAGGGTTGAGATCAATTCCATTTTGCACATTAAACTAAAAAAATTCATAACTATTTTGATCAATAATTCCATCCAAAAAAAATTTCCCTAACCCATTGAAGACACATTGCAATTCTACTTCAAGTAACTCATAATTAGTATAAGGCTCATGCAAAAGCTTGGAATCATCTCTTGGTTTCTACACCAAGCCAGAAAAGTAGTCATCGTGCATGATGAACAATAAATTTTCATATATAGGCATACTCTCCAATTAGTGTCCACATTCATCAGAGCAGTGTGAGACATGCATACTACCATATGCTCCACTTCCCTAGGAAAATGATTCATTAGAACCAATAGCATCCTTGATCTTATTCAGATCAGGGTCATTACCACAAACCCCATTGTCAATCATATCCCATGCATCAAAGAATACTTCCATTTCAGGCTCAATAAAATATTCTTATTTACCCTTTGAATCATCATTTAAATCTTAGAAAAATGTTTCAAAGGATGGCTCAAATAACTCAGAGTTAATAGGGTCAACAACAAGTCCCTCATGTACCTCATCTATTGATAAGTATGTTGAATCAAATGTGAAAGGTTCATTATAGTCTAATTTTTTGTTCATTAACATTTGAACAAACTTCTTCATCCCTTTCCTTATCAATACATTCCTTTTCAAAAACAACCAATGTCCATTTTTGCAACAAAACTTGCATATTCCATCTCTACTTCACATAGACAATCAGGAACAACTAGGACATGATCTTGTTGGTTAGCACCACCATCTTCATTATTGTTAGCATTGTGTTTGGCATCAAGATGCTAAACACATACATTCTTGTCTTCAAATTCATCATCGTTCACAGTAAGTTAGCATTTTCTAGTTTTGACATAACTGGATTGCACTCCAAGTATCCATCGCATGGAATTTTTTCATTCACTTGTAAGGGTAAAACCTTATGAGCATTAATATCATTACATCCCTTATGCAAAGAAAATGCTTCCAGATCAAATTCATAAAAAGATTAATACTCCTCAAAAAAATAATTAGAGCCCTCACTTTCCCTATGATCATTATAACATGCACTAAGCTCAGAGTGTTCAGAGTGAAATCTCAATCTCCTATTATCAGTACCTTAACCATTGATTTGTGATGAAGCATCAATTATATTCGTAAATACATTTTCTTCATTAACACCAATGTACTAATTTGCACAAAGGCTACTTATGGATCGGTTATTATCGATGTCCTCACCCATACCACAAAATGGATGTCTATTCTCTGCTATATCCTTTTCACTTCTTTGGGTTTATTTGAGAAAATGATTTTTCTCAATAGAGCAACCACTATTGACACTTTGAGACATCATACTTTATGCATAATCACATTTAGCTTCCTCAACAATCCTGATCTAGTTTAACATATGATCAAATCCTTTAGGCTTAAATTCTTTCAGCAAGGTACTTAGCATTGGCTCAAAAATTTCACAAAACAAGTCAATGCAAATTGAATCCTCAGGTCTAAAATTCTTAGGAATTTCCAACAAGGCATCCAAAAACCTTGCAAATAAATCATATGGTGATTCTCCTTTATGCCTTTTCATGTTTGATAATTCTTTGACAAAAGGCATTTGATCAATATTTCTCAAAAGTTGTTGATGTTCAATTTGTAATTCACCACTAGTTACATTGGGAAATGATAGACAAATTAGAACAAAAGAAGCATCATTATTATGACAATCACTTCTATTATCTAATCCACTTGTAAGAGATGCATTAGAATAACCCACACTCATAGCCATATAACCCTTCATCATTGAGTATCTCAAGTTGTTTTCAATTTCCATGGAAATTTGATATGCATGATGCAATGTTGTGGGGTCCTTATTTCTCAAAAAATAACTATTTTTTTATCGAATGCACCCAAATAAACAATTAATCATTCTGCATCACCTGGTCTCATGTTTTTAGGAATATCTCTTATTGCTTTTGCAAATATGAGGTTAAAAGTTGGAACTAACTCTTCTTCATCCTTTTGAATTTCCATAAGTTTTTTCCATACTAAAATTGGATTAATTCTTTCACCAAACTGTTCAATAAATGCTATCATGAACTTATTCCATGAAGAGATAGAACACACTGGTAAATATGAAAACCAATCTCTAGCATCTTCCTTTAAAGATCAAACAAAAAGCTTCATGACAACATCTTCATGACTTTATCATGGTCTCCCATCAAGTCCATAAATGTATGTAAATGTCTAGAAGATGGATCTAAGATTTTCCCTTTAAGTTTTGGAAAATGTTCCCTAACATCATTAGGAATAAGGTTTTGGAAACCTTGAATACCATCAAAATTCAATGGTTTATACCTCCCAATAGAGAAATATCTATGAAAGCATGACATAGGCTGCACATTCTTCATGTTCTCACTTGACACTCCATAGAGACAAATAGGGAAATGATACATTTTTTGCACCTCTTTTACAATCTACAAACATCAACTCTATAGTTGATCATTTAATTCCCCATTCTTTGATTTAATCATGACTTTAAGGTGCACAATTCAAATACATCTATGCCTTAGAGAATTCTAATGGGAATATTTCAAAACTATCATAATTCTTCATCATATCATAGAAAATTCAAATTATATCTTAGAAGTAGGTAAAATTACTACTACCATTCCCTTTATTAGTGATCAATTCACTTAATAGGGAAACAAAATTTTCTCCAAATCATTCAATATGGATTTCAAACATATTTATGCTTCTTGAAAACCAAAATAGGGGAAATACTTAGACATGTTGCAGTTGCTTTGAATTATGCTTTTGACTAGAAAAATTTGCAAATCTGAAGCTATCATCACAATTTCATCAAGTTCTTTGCATAAATTCGCCACCTCCTTCATAGAGGAATAAAGTTCAACAATATGAAGTTTCTGTTAAAGGTTGATTTCACTGAGTCTTCTTTAATATAGGAATCGTACATGAATCCTTTATATTCTCTATAAAACAACCCTTTCTATGTTTAAAACTTAAAATCTAAACTGGATGTTCAGATTTAATAAAATTCTTTGATTCTCTCAAGATAAAAATGGAGCCCTTTGAAATTTTCTCTCTAGCTTCCCATCAAGGTACTTCATCATGTGAGATCAGGTCTACCTTATCTTTTCTTAGCAAATTTTCATTCTATTTTATTGGATTCTCTCAAATAATGCATACTAGTGTAGAGATCTCAGAGTTGCAACCCACATTTAGTGAGGAATTATGAAAATATTCATGGAATTATGGTAGATCTTAATAGAATTCATAACTTTCAGGGGAAACACAAAAAATTCTAAGCAAAATAACTAAAAATTTACCCAAGTTGATGCCAAAACCAAATAGAAAATGGATTTATATTTGCAATGTACTGAACTCTAATACTTTTGGGCTGCAACTAGAGATTCAAAGTTTGTTCACCAATAGAGTTACCGATCTATTGGTTATCTTTTTAGAACCAAACTAGATCTCATCATATGCCTATGAATTTATAACAATCCAATGATAAGCATAGGTAAGGATTGGCCAACAAAAAAGTAAGGATTACTAGGCCCTTACTTCTACTCTTCAGACTCCTTTGAAACCCATGAGGGTGATCCTGATTATGTTCATATGATATTCTTCTTTCTATTAAGAACATTCGAGCAAATAGATATATTCCTATAGGGTGTAAATAGATAAAATTCATCAAGGATTTGGATGACCCTCAAGAAAATTATTATCTATAGCAAGGAATAAAATGGTATTTCATAATGATATGTTGTAATTGAAATTGTTTAAATGATTTTCATTCTTATTTGGAGTTCTTGTCTAGGCACATGACTGACTCATTTACATTCAAGATAACCAAACAAATAGATCAATGCTTTATCTTTGGGTAACGGGTTCACATTTTTAACAAACTGTAATACACTAGCAATTCAAACTAGTATTTGTGGACTACTTATGTATTGTATTAAAATATTCAACTCACTATGTCAAAAGCAAATACTAGTTGGCAATCCTAGAATCCTTTCTCTCAAACCTATGATCTTATTTAATCATTTTAACTAGTTCTTTGAATCGAAGTAGAAATAAAATCACTCATTTAACCAAAACAATCGAAGATAAACAAAAAGATCCTTAAGAATTTCATTTATAATCTGGGAGGAACAATACATAGGAGAGAATATGCTTTCAAATTTTCATTTTCATTTATATATTGCTACTACTATAAAACTAATTAGGTTCATTACAAACCAACTTATACCCTAAACTTCATACTAATCTATTCATTTGTGCATGAATTTACATTTTTTTCTTTCATGAGCTCAAATTTCCAACCTAGACCACTTTGAGACCTAAAATTTGAACCCTTGTAACTAGCCTTGAAATCCCATTTATAGAAACATGGGAGCAACACGCATCAAACCAAATTACAATTTTAGTCGCATTTACATTTGACACTTAATTTCATTTCAATTTGAGAAACTTCTGGGCAGACAATTATATTTGCACATTACAAAGTGGGGGGAAAGCAAAAGATAAAACCCATATAGTCTGTTGTAGAAGTTCACCCAACCCTCCAAAAGGAATTGTTCACCATTACAACAACACCAAAATCCCTTGTCCATGCCAATCAAAGAGGATTCTCCACATCAAAACCCAAAATAAAAAGTTACATGTTCGCTAAAGAAGACAAGCCGACCATTGTGGCATCAATATCATCAAAAACAAAAATAGAACCAAGGTGCTATGGGTATGTGCAGGATCATGATAGGACAAAAAGTGGTGATATGATGGGTATGTGTAGGGTATGTGGCTGACTACTTTTTTTTACCCAAAATTGATGAAACGAAAAGGGTTTTTAAAGGAGTTTCTTAGATTTCCACTAATATAAATTATGCTTTACTTTGAATTTAATAAATAATTATTATTCATTTTCTATTTGAATTATGACTAAAGTCTTGATTGATAGGATGATTGAAAAACATTTATAGCTTTCAAATGGTATCACATTTTTTGAATCCAAAATATGTGTCACATTCTATGCTTCACATACTCTAGGATTAAAAAAAATTGAATTTCATGAAGTTTTGACCAAGTTAAGGTGGTCAGACATACAATTTTTTATATTTTTTAAAAGTTGTAATAAAAAATCATAATTAATTATTTACTAGGAAAAAAATTACAAAATAATATGCATAACATTGAGACATGAGTTCTCTACTTATATATAAAATCTTATAAAAAAATATTATCATTTTATTGTGATTAGGATGGTCAGACAAAAACCTACTTATTTTTCCCCTGAAATTTAAGTACTACTGCATTGAAATTTCAAATCTTTACCAAATAGATTTTTTTTAAAATAAACCTAGTAGTTTAGAAACTACATTCAATTTGCTAAAAAAATTATTCTTACATATTTTTGAAATAATATAGATAACTTATTCAAATTTTTACATCAGGTTGCCTAACTCTGATTTTTTCTAAATTTTTCGCCACTTAAGGGCTTGTTCTTTCCATGATGATCCTACACATACCCTTACTCTAATTCTTTAGAATCAAAGTAGGCACACCCACTATGTGTTCTTGTCAAAATTGGAGAAGCCACTACTTCTCCATGATCAGAATACTCCCGACATGCCAATGTGAGAAGGTAACAACCATACTCCCAGTATGTATCTCCTTCATCACTCAAAGGACCAACTAAATTGTCCATGGCAGAGTTATGGCTTCCCATATAAGAATCATAATCCTTGTGGTACTTATTCTTCTTCTTCCCAAAGGTCAACTAGTTTCCCACTAGAATCACCCCAGATATGATCTACAACCCTACTCATAAGGTTGTAAGTTCTCCTGACACCACCCTTCTTAGACTTCTTATGGGCTCTCCTCTACTCCTTTGGTTTTACAAGAGCTCCTGATATGCCTTGTTCAATTTCAAGTGTATCATCTTGAAGTTCAAACATACTAGTCTTCCTAGACCAATGACTGGATGGAAAACTCACTAGGCCTAATCATTCTTACAAAAAATAGAACAAGAACTAGCCAACCCTTCACTTGCAAGAAAACTCACTGGTTTGTTCTCAAATTGAAATTGTAGAAAATAAAACCCTCAGACCCACACAATGCTTATCAATCTAAGTGGAAAATGCAGACAATTTAAATCCTTACCACCCTAGGAAAATAGAGCTCGCAAACTAACTTATACGTAATTGCAACAAAGTAGACCTATGAACACCTACTTACCCAAGAAAACAACCTTGATATTTATGCAACTTCCTTATCAAAAAATCTCTACACCATTCTCT
Source organism: Sequoia sempervirens (assembly GCA_007258455.2). Taxonomy (NCBI): domain Eukaryota; kingdom Viridiplantae; phylum Streptophyta; class Pinopsida; order Cupressales; family Cupressaceae; genus Sequoia; species Sequoia sempervirens. The sequence goes on along the minus strand of VDFB02281492.1, from coordinate 77,623,133 downwards.
CAAAAAGAGGCTCAATTAATTAGCTTTTGATGATTACAATTGTAAAGAAAATGGCTATCAACTCTCATTATATCAAACCATTAAATTATGTTGATCATTAATTCCCATAGAAGGCTCACGTGAGCAAGTTGATAGACAACCACTCGATTTTGAATCTCCACCGTTGATCACATGGTGAGATAGATCCACATATAATCTGAATCATAGAAATTAATTTTGAAAAGGTTGATGACATGCATCCTTTTCCTTTGTCCAATTAGAAAAACCCATGTAGATAAACATCCACCATGTTGAAAAACTCCATCATCCACTTAGCATTAAAGAAATCCTATCGTGTAACATTTTCCCACTCGCCTATGGGAAATAACCCACTTGCAGCTCTTATCAACAAGACAATGAAGAATGACCACTATTTTATCTCAATCCGCCAACTTGTGCTTTCCTTAAATCAACACACTAACTTGTGTGTGCAAACCTCTAACATAATTAATGGTCGAGATAAAAAATAGCTCATTATATCGTAAATGAGTACCAAATAAATTATTTCAATGGCACACGCTTCATCTTTTATACTTAATGGAAATATTTTTCTTTAATATTTTCCCTTTAGAATGTTAGTTCTACCTGTAGACACCTAAAAATGACCTAGGCCTGCAAGCTTCATTTTTTACCACTTTCGACCTAGCATAATTACGACATTTAATTATGACTTTGGTCCACATTCGACTATTGATTAAATAATTCATAATTATTTAATTAATTCATGTCCTTTTATTCTTCATGATTATTAAATAAATAAATTTTATTTATTTATTAAATACGTCATTAATTGTCTAAGTCTTCCTCCAATTAAATAAATTTCTAAATTTATTTAATTATCTTTATTCATTAATTCTTCCTGATTATTAAATAAATAAATTACATTTATTTATTTAATATGTCACTAACTATCAAAATTAAATGAATTGATTAATTTATTTAATTAATTAATCTTATCTATTAAATTAAATAATTAAATTTAATTATTTAATTGCCTAAATTAATATTCCTCTCATTTTAAATAAATAAAAATATTTAAAATGTCATCACATTCTTAATTGTCAGCTCATTTTGGTAAATAATCTAAAAATTGATTATTTATTATTTCACAAAATTCACATTTAGAATTAATTTAATTCCAAATTGGTAACTTTCCTCCATAAATCAGATGATCAGGCAGATTCGTAATCTTTCGAAAAATGATCTTCAATTCAATCTTTATCTTCTTCATTTTCAAAAATCTTTATTTTTGAATTAATTTCCTCATTTATTTTCCACCGTCGATTCGATCTTCTTAGATGGCATCTCAACCACTCGATTAATTATTTTTCCCTAACCCTAATTAGGGATTCTCAGATTTAATCCAAGCCTCTAATTTTAGGTCTTGAGCAGAAGTCAATCTCACCCATCCATTCAAAATGGCATTTTCTATAAAATGCGATTTTCCTCTCATTTCTAGATTACGCACATAGATTACAATATTCTGGCATATTAATACTTAGATTAATTTGGCATTTTAGAGTCATTGGCAGTCATAGACATAGGCATAGGCATTTAGATTCAAATCCTTCAAAGCTTGTGTAGGTCTTCGTCAAGGATTTCTCGCACGTCGAATCTGAGGGGAACACAAATCAACAAGTTAGAAGGTACTATTAAGGTGAATCATGGAAACTCCTACAAATGAAAGGTATATTTGTTCTTTTTAGTTTTCATTGTTCTTGATAGGTCTTTGGGTTTATTTTATATCCTTTATTGATTGATGAATCTAATCTAAAAAGAACCCTTAGTTACATTGGTGAACCCGACATATTTGAACACATTTTTAGAAATTTTGGAGTTGGATTCTTTTGTTGCAGGTTTTGTTTGTTTTTTGTTGCAGGTTTGGCATCATTTTGGATAAAGCCCTAGTTCCCAAATATTCAACCATAACTTTCAAACGGCTGCGTATTTTCTCACAAAATTTTTTCTATAGCTTGGGGACAACATTATGCACTTTCATTCCAAGAATCATAATTTTTGGATCTATTTTTAATTTTTTATAATTTGTTTTCTATTTTGCATAAAAAATTAATTTTGAGAGCAAATTATCAAAATTTTCAGATATGTTTACATTTCTAGAAATCCCTCTAAATTTTAACAGGGGTTTATTATTTATCTTTTAAATTTGGATGCGAAATTATTAGTCAAAAAATAGATCTTTTAAAATTGGGGTTTAAAAAATATTTGTGTATATCTCACTTAGGATTGTAGATCTACTCACAAATTTTTTTCTAAAAATTTGGGATGACATGAAATGACTCTAGTCCCAAAATCAGAATTTTTTAGATATGGTTTGTATTTTTTATAATTTTTTAATGATTTTTCATAAAAAATAATTGCAGGTGCAAAACAGCGAATTTTTTGATTTACTTACATTTTTGGAAACCACTTGAGATTTTAGACAGGCTTCATTCTCTATATTTTTAATTTTACTATCAAATTGTTTTCTAAAAATCAGATTTGTTGTGACTAGCTAACCCTCTAACAGTAGTGATCAAGTATCTTGTTAGGGTTTGATGTTGGTTTTATGCATGTGCAGAAAATAAACACTTCAAAGGAAACATTGGATCAAGTGGAAAAAAATGATGCACCTAATTATTTTTGTAGATCGATAGTCGAAGATCATTATCAAACTACTAATGTGTGGTCTTGCAAGTTCGAACGTCAAAGACTAAACATCAAAACAATGTGCTTGTATTTTTTTTAGTATAATACACATTTCCTTTTGGTGCAATTAAAACGAACTTGTCTTTCTTCTATGTCTTAGTGTGTTTGCAAAATGGTATGTGAGTATGCTCTCACCTTGTCAAAACTCAGTGATCAGAAAACTAGACCTATTTTTATATGTTATTAACCCCACGACTTAGTATATCAGAGTATCCTCTCCCCTTGCACTTTCATGAAATCTTGGGTGTAAGAGAAACAATTACTAACTCTAGAAGTTGGGCCTGCTTGGGGATTTCATCACCCCAATGTGACTCAAACTGGCAACGGAGCTAAGGCCAAGCTACCCCCGACCAATATATAAATGTGAATCTTAAGGGAAAACCTAAGATTACAATTGCAAATGTGTCATACGGACAGAGTAGTGCTCCCTTAAACCCTGTTGAGATTAACCTCTTCAGGCTGGAGTGCCACCTAATTGGTGATTAATCTCTTGCCCCATGTATGGCCACTCGAACGGGGGTCTTGAATTAAACACCTTTGTGTAGTAAGCCAAAAACCTTCTATTTGCTAGCACAACACTGGTCGGTGTGAAGGCATCCACACTTTCACAGTCTTTAGTAGAGGTGATCAATCTGCCATGGGAGTTTCATGGGGGTTGGAAGCTTGGTTGGCCTGAGAAGAGAGCACACTGTAAGGGGGAGCCCATCCAACCAAGCTTCTGAATTCACATGCTACAGATATGTGGTTGGGGAAACCCATGTGGAATCTAGCGAATATTGTCCTAGCCTAACCATAGGATTGTACTTGTCTTATGTGTGCTTGCTTATAGTCAAAATATTGTGCTTGCAAGTGTTTTCTAGATACTGAAACAAACCAAACAACTGTCAAACATCTAGAAACAACCAAGTCAAACATTGGACCTTTTCTGACCCATTTCACAACTTGAACATGCAATTTTCCATAAACATGCCATCTTCATCACAAAACCTTTTTGAGCCATTAATAAAAAGAGACCAGAATGGATGAGTATATGTAGAAGACTTAGAAGCTGCAATGCAAAACCCTGATATAGCCTCCTTTGTAGAAAACTCAGTCTTACAAAACCCTCAAAGATATTTAGCTATACTTTTGGACCAAGGGGCTAAGTTACCACAAGGATTTGACATAAATACTTTTCCAACTCCATCTGTCTACCCTCACCATCAACATTCACTTGACATAAATCCTACCAATAATTCACAACAAACGTCCACTTCTCACCCTTATCCTAACCTTGACAATGAAAGCCAACTATCAACTAGTCCATTCCAAACCTCCACGTCATATTCTAACCCTTCACCTATGAATCCTGTCCAAGTCTACATGCCTTATCAACTATCTACCAACTCATGTCAAGTCCCTACATCATATCACACCAATCCGCTTGAAGTCTCTATGTCATATCCGGTCCAAGTCTCCACGTCATACCCTTGTCCTTCACATACTAGTCCAATGCAAGTACCCATGTCTTATCCTAGTCCTTCACATACTAGTCCAATCCAAGTCCCCACATCCTATCCTAGTCCTTCACATACTAGTCTAGTCCAAGTCCTCACATCCTATCCTAGTCCATCATTCATTAATCCTTTTCAAGTCATCCCCTCACAAGCCACATCTAGTCATGAAAATTCTATCATTGCTCAAAGTCAAATCCCATTTAATAAACTTGAGGATACATGTCAAAATAAAAGCCCAAAGCATGACCTTATAATGTCACCCTCATGTCAAGAACAAGGTAGTCCATCCCATGACCTTATCTTAAACTCCATTCAAGGATTCCTTCAAGACAATCATGACATCCAAAACACACCTCTCCTTGACAACGACTCTATTTCTGACTATATCATCCATGACAACCCCATCTTTGACCAAGACCCCATCATTGACCAAGAATTCCAAATCCATGACAACCCCATCTTTGACCAAGACCCTACCATTGACCAAGAAGTCCAAAATGATCCACTCCTTGACCTTTACACCATTCATGATCAAAACACTTTCCGACCTTACAAAGGCCTCAACTATTGACACTTCCCACAATGAGACACTTGCCTCCATGGGACACAGATGATATTCCTCTAGAACAAGAATATTCCACTAGGGACATGCTTGCATATGATCAAGTTATAGCTAAAATCATGGGACTCTATGACACTAAACATAATGATGGCTTTGACATTTCCTTGGAAGCACCAACAAAATCATCTGAATCTAACATGTCACAAGATTAGACCAAAGATATCAGTCAGAAATATGTCCAGCATGACAATGAAGTTAAGACACTTTATCACTTAGGGTCATCTGTCTTTGTCAGAGCAGGCTTTCTCATAGATGAAAATATTACAAGTGATAGTATCCACAGACCTAATGATGGGTTAGCATCTTGCTTTCAAAACAAAAAAGACCCCATCACAAATAGAATCTATCAAAGCATGCAATATCAAGGCAAAGGACTAGGCATACACGAGCAAGGCATTCTAGCACCAATAGAGCTTCAAGAAAATTATAGACATCAAGGTCTTGGCTATTCCTCAGACAGCAAATCAAACGATGTCAGTGATACCTCCTCGATAATGAGGGCAACTTTGTTAGATACAAACATCAAAATGGATTCCATGAGAAATCCTTGTCATAAGATTGTTGCCAACACCCCCTCCACCCACACCATGAATGGTCATTCCATCATAAATAAACCTTCCCTTTGGAACCAACAAAAACAAAAGTATTACAAGTCAAAAGATCAAAATCAAATGTCAAAGGCCATTGAATCAAATAAAAGGACAAGTGGACAAATGAAATTAAAATGGATCCCAAAGAAAGATGGATCAAACAAAGACACCAAGTCAAATACAAAAGTCAATCACAATGTGGAGCCCCAAGACAAGAGGGCTCCCACATACAACAAATGTCCACCTCCTTCAAAATGGTCATCAAACAAGGCATCTAAAATTAATGGTTCCAAATACTATCCCTCCAAAATCCGTCATCCACCATCCCAAGTTTGGAAAATAAAAATTCATTCATCCAAACATCCAAACAATATTTCCACATCTACCATCATTTGTCATAACCCTACATCTCGTCTAAAGTCCAATGATACTATGTTACAAATTCATCACATCTTGGTAGCGACTCTTTACCACAAGGACTCTCATGGCACTCTATTGCGATGTGCATATTTTGATAAGGCCAACTCTAGTATCAGAAAGGATCACAATGACATCAATCAGTTGTATACAAGTGCTACGATCTTGACAAGACAACTCCTTCAGCATGGTCACTATTGGCATGCCATGGCACCAGTCTCTACATCGGCACCATCAATGGATTTAGAACAGTTAGTGGTCATCTAAAGCATCCAGGCTATCTACAAAATCAGAAATACAAAAAAAAAAAATTTGAAAAATGATAAAAATCGTCACCCTGATGAAAACCTAGAAAATAGGCAGCTTGGTGACACCAAAAAAATCAAAAAGTCAAGAAAATAGTAAAGAGAAAAATTTCATCCAATGGTGAAAACCTGACAAACAGGCACCCTAGATAAGTACCATGATGAAAACCTGGAAAACATGCATCATGTGTAAAATAAATCATCTATGTGGACTTTTATACTTGGGGGTAAGTCATCTCATCTCCTAGACCTTCCTCTTGACATTGGCATCCGACCATTTGATCCATATCATTTCCATATCATTTCCATTAACTTTCCCACCTATCTTGGTCTTGACATAAAACTAGCACACATAAATCATGCTTTGGGAAAAATATTGACATGTCTATCCTTCGGTCATACACGATTCATGAAACATCATGTCATTGACTGTCATAGTCTTATTGTCCTTATACGACATAGTCCTTGAAAATCATATGACAATTCCATTAGTCTCATGTCTCCCATATTTTACCAAGTCCACCCCCTATCCTTTTATGCCTGTCACCTATCTTGGCTTTCCCTTGTCAAATGGTCTAAGGATAATCATTATCCCATCTAGTCCTAACCAACTCATTCCAAATGCAATGAGTCTAATCCATACAAGCACATTATCCAAAATTTTACTTGATTGCATTTCTGGCCTGGCTGTAGACCTCCATACTTTCATCACATTATCGTCATCGTCCTCACGTTGTTTCAGGATGCATCCTTCCCACGTCAAACAACGTTGTCATCACCTATCAATCGGTATTCAGTTTGACTAGGGGCACAATAATGTTTGTCCTTGGATTTTCATGTGTAGGCATCAGTCATATGCATTTGTCACAATCCTCTTAAATGTCAAAATCCAAAAAAATCATAAAGTGAAAAAAGATAAAAACATCATAAAACGTCCTGAAAAAAGACAAAAACATCATAAAATGTCTTGAAGAGAGACCAAAAAAATCATAAAATGTCCTCAAGAAAGACCTAAAAATCATAAAACATCCTAAAGAAAAACAAAAAAAATCCAAATCAATGTCAAAATCCTAAAGATGGAGTCAAAGTCAGTCATGTCAGGCAGTCCATGTCATTGTTGAACTATGTTGTCTCTGCGCATTTGCTACATAGGCAAGGCCATCAGTCGATGAGTCCCCGAGACATTAGGTTAGTCCTTTTAGCTTTGTCCAAATAAAATCATGGAATTTGTCACAATCGTCACATCAGTCAAATAAGTCAGACATAGTCAAACTCAGACACAAGATAGTCATTCAAAACATCAATGTCAAAAGTGGTCAAAATCAGACAACATGGTCCAATCAATCATACAGTCAACATTAGTCAACTTGCCAAAACATATTAGTCAAAACAATGCCAGTCTCATTACTCTTTGGTCCTCTTCAAGATGTGTCCTTCTCAGAGTTAGACCTCGTCAAAATGTCCTTTGCCTTTTTTTAGGATGTGTCCTTCCTGACAATAGGCCCCAATAAACTATCAACACTGTCAAATTGGCAAAACTCTTAAACAGTCAAAACTATCAAACCAACAAGAATTCAATCTTTGGCAAACAAACATTGGCAAACAAAATAAAATGGCCGCTAATCTTTCTGGTCTATCTTGTCTTATCTTTTGACTATCTTGGCTATTTTGTCTTATCTTTTTACTATCTTTTCTTTGTGGTCATGTTACTAGCTACCTCGAGGATGTCCCATGAAGTATTTAGAGGTGCAATGACGTCTCCTTGGCTTATTTTATTTTCTTTGACTGTTGTCTGTGGATTGTCTTGACAAAAAGACTGGGGCAACTTCGCCCTTAGTATGATTTAGCACATTCCTTGTCTATGAATGTCTATTTTTCAAATGGATGACCTTGCACACCTTGGTCTATGTCATATCATGGTGTTTGTTGTCCATTTGTGTCATTTTACCACCCAATGATGATTAAGAGCAATAAATATTAAAGTCCTATGGCAATGTTTTGAAGGATTTGGTCTAGGAACTAACATGCATCTCCTTTTGTTTTTCATCTTCTCTCACTCATATCATATAGGCATTGCATCCATATCATCATCCATATCTTTTGCACTAACATTTCTTTGTCTCTTCATATTCTAATCTTCTCATTAATTTCAAGAGCACACCCATGTTCTTGGAACCTATCTGTCCTCTTGAGGGGGCATACTGTAACCCTCCTCGTCATTCTTCCTCATCTTATTTTGCACTGGGGCATATTTTTGACTTATTTTCTTTGTCACAATGTGACATGCTACATTATGACAAAGAGGGGCAAATGTAGACACCTAAAAATGACCTAGGCCTGCAAGCTTCATTTTTTACCACTTTTGACCTAGCATAATTATGACATTTAATTATGACTTTGGTCCACATTCGACTATTGATTAAATAATTCATAATTATTTAATTAATTCATGTCCTTTTATTCTTCATGATTATTAAATGAATAAATTTTAATTATTTATTAAATACATCATTAATTGTCTAAGTCTTCCTCTAATTAAATAAATTTCTAAATTTGTTTAATTATCTTTATTCATTAATTCTTCCTGATTATTAAATAATTTATTTATTTAATATGTCACTAACTATCATAATTAAATGAATTGATTAATTTATTTAATTAATTAATCTTATCTGTTAAATTAAATAATTAAATTTAATTATTTAATTGCCTAAATTAATATTCCTCTCATTTTAAATAAATAAAATTATTTAAAATATCATATTCTTAACTGTCAACTCATTTTGGTAAATAATCTGAAAATTGATTATTTATTATTTCACAAAATTCACATTTATAATTAATTTAATTCCAAATTGGTAACTTTCCTCCATAAATTAGATGATCGGGCAGATTCTTGATCTTTCCAAAACTGATCTTCAGTTTAGTCTTTATCTTCTTCATTTTCGAAAATCTTTATTTTCGAATTAATTTCCTCATTTATTCTCCACCACCGATTCGATCTTCTTAGATGGCATCTCAACTGCTTGATTAATTATTTTTGCCTAACCCTAATTAGGGATTCTCAGATTTAATCCGAGCCTATGATTTTAGGTCTTGAGTAGAAGTCAATCTCACCCATCCATTCAAAATGGCATTTTCTATAAAATGCCATTTTCCTCTCATTTCTAGATTACACACATAGATTACAATATTCTGTCATATTAATACTTAGATTAATTTGGCATTTTAGAGTCATTGGCAATTATAGACATAGGCATATGAATTTATACTCAAATCCTTCAAAGCTTGTGTAGGTCATCGTCAAGGATTGCTTGCACGTCGAATCTGAGGGCAACACAAATTAGCAAGTTAGAAGGTACTATCAAGGTGAATCATGGAAACTCCTACGAATGAAAGATATATTTGTTGTTCTTTTTAGTTTTCATTGTTCTTGATAGGTCTTTGGGTTTATTTTATATGCTTTATTGATTGTTGAATTTAATCCAAAAAATTTACCCTTAGTTACACTACCCTTCAGACTACTCCATGTGGCACATTCCCACTTCCCCACTACAAGATGGAAAGCATGGATGGGTCCTACATGGGATGACAGGGATTGGTTAGGATTGACCCACATCACCCACTAGCAACTGTCGATTGTCATTTGATAAAGTGTTCACTATATCCAAAGCTAGGTGGGTCCCTCTGACAAAGGGATAGATGTTCATAGCCCACTAGCCTATGCCAATAAAAATAAAAATAGATAGGGTGTCAAGGAGCAACCCAAATGAGGCCACATCACAAAACAACTACCATTGATTTCATTACAATACAAACCACTGACCTTTCAAAGGCATTGGGTTCACCACTGCAGAAAGGACGTGGCACTTGCCCACCAGCTTGTTGGAATTTTTAAATGAAAAATAGATCAGAGTGAGGGCACAAGGAATGGCTAGGATCTACCTACAATGATTCGATGGTCATCATAAAACCATAAAACTTGCACATGAAAAATATGTTAGTTCTCAAGAAGGGTCCACCACTAGGGAGATGATAGATGGGGACAAAGGGATTAAGGCTAAAACCTTAGGCAACCTATAGAAAAATTAAATTCCAACCTAGGACCCAACATATATTTTGTGAAAAGAATATCCCATGCTACTATTAAGGTATTTTTTGTAATAAATCAATGAGAAACAGTCAGGATCATTAGGACTCAAAGGCTGGTAATAGGATGGATTCAATGACATAAAGATATGTCTTAATAGATCAGGAACTAGTGACAAAGGGTCAACGATGAATTAGAGTGGTTGCTAAAGGCATGAGACTTAGGGGGTTTTGGGAGAGGGTTTTATCAACACAAACCCTAAAGCAATGACAATGGATGAAACCTAAGCCTAAGAACATGGGATTAACCCAATTTTGCAAGATTTTGAGATGGAACACAAAGCATTTTTAGGGGTTCCATTAGGACCCATATGACCAAGGTGGCATGTGATCCCCATATCACCAGATCTAGAACACACAACCTCAAACATTGAATCGTGATTTGTCATTTATTAAATGTGAGGATTACCTTGATAAAAATGCATTTAATAAGGCTTGTGGATGCAAAATAGGACCAAATAAGGCATAAACAAGCCCAATATTATTAGGGAGAGCCCAAATAAGTGTGAAAATGTAAAGTGATACATTTTTCTACACTACATTAACAAGACCGAGATTAAGAACTAACCAAACAATTCAATGAAGAATTAGATCGAACCAATAAAGTTACCAAGAAGTTAGATTTTTTGTAAGTTCATCAAACCGAGATAAACCCTAGAAATTATTTGATAAACTCTAACTCACAAGAACCATTCAAAAGCATAGGAAAAGGGAGGAATAAATTGAAAAGAAAAAAATATTTTACAAGACTTCCACCACCATCTACATGTGGTGTTGAAGCACATCAGCAAAAACATCTCTACTAGAAGAAACTCCACATACCACATCTCAAGTTGGAAGTACAACATCATTTACATTTCAATTTCAAGGTACATCATCAATTTAATCTCTAGTTGAAGGTACACCATCTATTTTGGATGTTTACATTCCTAATGTAGATGCAACTTGACCTTTGAGAACTCCTCCTAGTGTTTTGCATAGAAAACCTAAATATTTGATTGATATTGATGTTATTTTTAAAAAACCAATGGTTGATAAGATTCCAAAATGTACATGTCAAAGATATGCGAGGAGGAAATGAAAATTATTTTTTGAGAAGCTAAATGAGGTTGGAAGATGTTGACTATTTGTTGAAGTGATGAGGCAACTCAATTTTAGGCCCGCCATGGAGATTCTTGGGCTAAGAACATTGGATGACTCGATTGAGAAATCTATTGTAGAGAATCTAATGAGTGCATATGAGAGCATTGGTTCTACCTCATGCATGAAAGATAGTAATGCCACATGACATGTGATGGAATCAACCTTGGTAAGCAATCAAACTAGGAATAAGATGATCATTCCAAAGATGAGTAAAAATTTAAAAATAAGTAGATCATCTCTAATGAGAGCCAAAATAGGGCATGAAAGAGTGGAAAATCCAAATAACAAAGAGTTATGGGCATTCTCAAGTAGACTACCATGGAAAGATAAATAAATTGTTGAAGCCTTGAGATTCCTAATACAATAATTTTGGAAGAATAACTCAAAGGTCTCTCCTAATCAAAGAGATGTTTTAAGAAGGAGAATAGGTAGTCAAATCCATAACCCACATCCAAAACATTTTCACATATGACTCAAAACCTTTATTTACTAAATTCGTAGATATGTATCCTCAAGTTAAAATTAATCAAATATATTTTTAAATACTATATCCTTTTTATTTCAAAATAAATTGCACATGCACTACTTGTCTTTGTAGAGTACATATTGAGTTTTCTAACCATTATGATGTTTATCAATGTATATGTGTAGATATGCATACTAACAATGTTTTGTAGGAATGTACAACATAAGGCCTCCACATAGTTCTTCAAAGGATTTCTTATCTACCATTTTATGTGAAAGAGTTGAAGGTTATGTTTTTTTACAAGAAATCATGTTTATATGCCACATGTGCTCATTGAGTTGGCCTACAATATTTTCCAATTTTCCAACTCATGGATATTACATGTGCAGTTGGAAATGAAATTATGGAATTTGGAAAATACAAGACAGTGACCTATAATCTAAAAGATGGTAAAGAATAAAAAAAGTGTGAATTGGTCAATGATAAGATTCTGGTGTATCGGTTTATGGGATTTTTTTTAATCATGTGGTCTTTGAGTATACAAGGCATACACTCAGAGCTTGATTATTGGACTCATAGTTCAAATTATGTAAGGACTCACTTCCAATTCATAACAACATTTCAATTGTCAAATTTACTAAGAAATACACACTATAGCCACATAACAAGGTGCAATCACAATACTAGAACTCCACACAGGTTGTTATATTTGTGTATATAACATTCATTCATGCAATTGATAATACAAAAGATAACAGGAAGGTATTGAGGGAGTATCACTTTTACATTAGTGATGATTGCACATTATATAGAGTTCGTGCAAGGTTGCTTTCATATGTTCTGCGTTGATTTGGCTAGTAGGGGCATATCATTCATTCAACATATCATATGATCAAATAATTGTACATCACAATTCAAGAATTGCAAAATGTTTTATTCGTTGAGCAAGATGCATAGGATTAGTGGTGTTCAACATATGTGGAATTTCTCTGAGGCCACGAATGGAAAGGGGGAGCATGATGGTGTAGAAGCATGTATTAAAAGAGCCTTAGTACGAGAATAGTTAAATTAGAAAGACAGTCCAAAGTTGACTGATGAAAAATAAATTGTCCAGTGGTGTAATCATGCTATGGGTCTAGGTAATGAAGTTAATTCTTTAGTTCGTAGATTTTTTTGGTTGGTAGATGATACTAAAATTATAAAATATTAAGACTGTTGTATACTAGCATGATCAAGTGAGATACACTCTTTTAGCAACTCTAATGCAGGTTCATGGACTATCCATACATGGAAGATGGCATGCTTTTTTTCTTCATGTATAGTTCAATCCTAAAATTAATGTGACTCAAAGGAGTGGGTTGATGAATGGTTGTTAAGAAGTATAACCCCATTTGACACATATCGACTTCCAATGACCCTACAAATCACGGAGATGCAATAATTTGTTGAATTTGATCATGTATCAAATCTACTAGAATAAGGTTATATATCCACTTGCATAGTTTACAAAATTCCTACTCTTATCTTAATTTGTACTTCTTTTGTAATTTTATTAAATGCATCTAACTAGATGCACAATCAATGCAAGATATATTTATGCAGTGATTGAAAATGAATACAATGAAGAGGGAATAAATTATTACTTTTGTTGTTGTATTAAGTCCAAAAAATAAATTGGAGGCCCCAATTATAGATGGAGAAAACATAGAATATCCTATAGGTTCAATGGTTGTTATTAGAACATGGCTTAGATGGTACCCAATTAAGAAGTCTAATGTCTAGCTATTTGAGGACTTCACATTGGAAAATTATTCACTACTCAAACCTTGTCATGGTAGCCAATGTTCATTTGATCAAATATCAAGGAAGATCCATGAACAAGAACTTGTGAAAGGTGTGTGAGTCTGACTATGACATAATTTACTTGACACGATAAAGAGTAGAGAAGACCTAGAGGGTTTATTGGATTGATTTGTAAGTATGTATATTGAATTTGTAAATTCATATCCAATTGATCACTTTTTTGGGTTATTAAAATATGTATCATTATCTTATGTTCTTCCTACTATGGAAATGAGAAAAGCACATATATTTTAATGTTTTAAATTTTTAAACTGCATTCTCTCCTAGCTTTTAATATGACTTCATATTTGTATCTATATATAGATGAAACATCAATTTGAACTCCATAGCAACCATATACATCTTGAATTACATCCACAAGTTGCATGGTTTCATTGGGGTGCAACTTGGTTACATTCATATATCTCCATCTTAGACTGAAACTCAAACTTACACTAAATTTTGATCAAAAATTCATAACTTCATCGTTTTTTAGCTCATCATGATCTCATTTGGCACCAAACACACCTTCTACATATTATTCATTTCAATATTGGAAAGAATGCAATTGTTTGTGATCATGTGTCTATGATCAAGGCTCTTGGATTATTTTTTCCCCTTAGTGTTTAAGACTATTTTCATTGTATGAAAGTTTTTCCCTCATTAGTCATCATTTGAAATCTTCCTTTTTAATCTCATGACATGTTTTTTATGTGATTTACTTGTATTGTTCACATGAGGTCTTCACTTGCATTGTATAGTCACAATAAATTCCTTTTGGACAGTAGAGTACCCTCATACTTATGACCAATATCTTAACAACTAGCATTTGTCATGGTATTGTTGCCCTTAAGTCTTTGACTGTGCATTGATACTCACATCTTTGTATTCCCTTCTATGACAACCAACATTGCTGCCCATTATGCCTCTTTGAGAATGCCATTAATACTATCCTCTCATGATCTTCGATTGCACTTTTTCATGATCAATCTTTGAGAATGGAAAATTTCTGATTTATATCCTGAGAAAGGCATTAAAGAAAAAATGATGAATTTTGTGCATCAATCCGAGATCAATCTTAGAGTTTCTGGTGTAGGCATCTGCCCTATGTACCTTCCTTTCCTATTACTTGAAGACATCAAACGGTGGAAAGAAAAGGATTTTTTCATGTTCACTTTTCCTTGGTTGACATCATATTACATCAGCACTTTAATTATGATATTGGTGTAGAATATTTTTCCAGTCTTATAGATACTTGATGTAGAATCTGGGATCAAGCTATTATAGGACAATTTAGAGGTTGCTTTGTTAAGTCTTCTGATGAAGAAAAAGGTGGTGATGCTAGAATGTCTGTTAGACCCAATTTCACCATTAACCTTGATGATAAATATGTGCAATCTACTTTTTGTCTACTGTTACAAGTCAAAGGCATCATTTTGCAACCAGATTTTGTGTATGCCATAGTAGGTGGTAGATGTGTATATTGATTGTTAAATACTTTTTTCCTCCTAATTTTTTTGCTGGGGTAAGTTATACTGACGCAAACTCAAATGTCGATGACTTTGGTTGACATATAAATTCAACTGGGTTTGACATTGGTTTCCCTGTAATCGAGAAACTCATTAACCAATCTCATCCTAGGTTCCAAGAACTACCAACTCCCTCTAGGAGTCTGGTGTCTAAAAAAACCCCGTACTCAAAGTCACAGGCTTGCCAGCATTGATCTAAGAGCACTTCTTGATGACACTTTATTTGAGCAGCCTGAAGCATTGACTAGTGGATGAGTAAGCATGTCCACAATATCTTATTCAATGTCATGAAATTTCTCTAGTACATCCAACAAGCCATATCTTGACTACAATCTTGAAGAGTCATTAGGATCATCTAGTCAGTTTCCCATGTACAAAAAACTATCTGTCAATCCTTATCCTTCCAAAGCCTCTTTG
Source organism: Sequoia sempervirens (assembly GCA_007258455.2). Taxonomy (NCBI): domain Eukaryota; kingdom Viridiplantae; phylum Streptophyta; class Pinopsida; order Cupressales; family Cupressaceae; genus Sequoia; species Sequoia sempervirens. The sequence goes on along the minus strand of VDFB02281492.1, from coordinate 77,607,412 downwards.
GCCACACTTTCTGATCTCAATAGTAATCCTGAGCGTATGGATCTATTGGCTCGACAAGTCAGCCAAAGACTAGCTTTAACCCAAAAAGAAGAAGAAAAAACTAATTAGAAAGGAAAAGGGATTAAGCTTACGAAGATGGGTGAGAAGCATTGTATGATGAAAGAAAAGATTCCCAAAGGAAAGCTTCCAAGAGCAGGTTCTAAAAAGAAAAACATATATAAAATGGAATTGAACAACCAAGAACAGGAGATCATTGGTTATCAGCCTGGAAGATGGCCAACTCCTAAAACATTTACTGTAATTAATTCTGACAAGAGATTATAGGGAAGATATGAAGCAAGACTTCATACAAATCTGGGTAGAAAACAAAAGAAGTCAAAAGCCTAGATAAATTGGATGGCACAATGGATGATCTCTGCACAAGAGAATTTAGATGACATGGTTGTAGATGTAAGATTTTCTGGTGATTTAAGTTTAGAAGCTATAAACAAATTAGACATTGTTTCATAAGATCAACAAAAGATATATACTTCTGCAAAAAAATATCAGCATTATTGTTCCACCCTATCTAATGATATAGCTAGTGTAAGCTATGATGTAAAAGAAGTTCACAAGAGTGTAAAAACCATCTTGTCCACTCAACAACACTAGGATAACTATCTTACACATATTTATGATGACCAACATAATAATGATACTACTAGGAAAGTTAATGATCTAGAAAATAAAACTCTCCTAGATTTTGTTGCTAAGAAACTCGAGAAATTTAGAATGCTTACTAAAAATATAAGAGTTTCTCAAACTGGTAAAGATAGTTCAGAATAAGAAGACAGGGAGAAAAAAGGAAAAAATGTGGAACAACCTCCCAAAACAAAGAAGGTTCTCATTCAGAGAAGAAAACCTACCAACATCGAAGAAGATAAAGCTTCAACTTCTAGAAAACCTTCTCACAAGCCAGCTCCACATGTTCCTATGCCAAAAATTAAGGAACATAGTTTAGCTAACAAAGAAAAACACTTGAAGGATTGGCTTGAAAAATTGGGAGTAGAGAAAGAACAAGAAAAACCTAGGTGTATATGGATGAACCTAGTTTTGCAAACAAAGAATCTGAAGTTGAGACTTCTGATGTAAATACTTTAGTTCTATCTGAAAGTTTGAGTGATTCTGAATCTTCTGTAAATAACAGTTTTGAGGAATTAGATCTAGATTTTTCTGGATATAAGCAAATTGAAGAGAAAGAACCTTGGGAATCACTGAAGAAGCTATCAATGGACATTGAAATGCAAGAACTGGTTACTGAAAATCTCAAATCGGAACAAATGAGACCGTATGCTTCCAGTGGTTATATTTTGAACATTGACAAGCTAGTAAATCCCTATGAAGCAATATGTACATGGACAGACACATTAGAAAATATGTTTGAAAGAAGTGGTTCATGGACAGAACCAACAAAGGTTTTGTATGTAGTTAGACTAATGTCTAGAAAACTAAGAAACTGGTGGAACAATCTACTAGATCAAGGACCCATGTCCAAAAATATTCCAACACAACCATCATATCCTATTTTAGTGGATCCAAAAAATCTAGGCAAAGATGATATTTTTCAAGCTGGCTTTGATGAGTTTAAATGGCTATTAACTAATTTATTTTGTGATCATATTTCTAATCAAGCTCTAGAAGCTAATAAAATCTTGCAATCTATGAAGTTAAATAATTTGGCTAAGTTTGATGAATACAATTGTATGTTTGAATCATACATGGTTGTAGCTGATAAGATGCATGATCTAACCACAAAGCAATATTACTTGACTTCACTTCCTTGTGGTCTAGGAGCTTGGGCACAGGACTATATCATCTAGAAAGAACATAAGCAACTTGATGATGTAAGTTTTCCAACAATTAAAAGATTAATCAGATATAAGTTGGAAAAACAATGCTTATTAGGAGCCTTGCAACTCTATAAGGAAGAATATAACTATACTTGTAATTTGAAAGAATTTTGTGATCTTCCTCCAATTAATCAGCTGAAATATTTTCAACAACTAAAGCAATTCAAAAGAGGTGGCTGTGGAAGAAAATGAAAATGTAAAAGATGTGCAAAATCCATATCTCATGAAGGAGAATACACTTTCTGCCATACTAAACATGGAAAGTATGGTAGTAAAAGTAAGTATAAAGTTGTTCCTTTCAAGAGAAGGAAGTTATCTAGACAAACACTGCCATACTTTCTCATGAAAAGAGATAGAAAGGTCCCAAAAGGTATCAAATGTTTTATTTTTCAAGGACCCCATTATGCCACTAACTGTCCCAAAAAACTAAATCCTAGAACAAAGATTTATGCAATGTTTGAATATGAAAATCCAGGATGGGAAGTTATAGATGGTAGAAATTTTTCAAATGATTTAAATGATCTATATGAATTAGTTGAAATTGTTCTTGATTCCAGTCATATGTTGAGATTCAAGGATCTAAAAGATAGAAATAGACAAATGCAAAGATATTCTAATGAGGAACCATAAAGTTATGATCCTAATGAAGACTTTCTCACTTCACTTCTTAAACATACACTGCAAGACATTCAAGTAAAACTGCATATTGAAAAGTCTAAAGATCCTTACAAGATGGCAAGAACAAAAGAAGAAAGAAAGAAAGTTGTTCATCAGCATCTGGGCTGTCTTAAGCAGTTAGAATCAAATAAAGTTGAAGTAGAAAAGCAGCTTAAAGTTTAGAAGAAGCCTTCTAAAGGATATGGTAAAGAAATCAACCATGGATATAAAATTCCTCCATGGCAGAGAAAGGAGCAACCTTCCTCCTCCAAGTCTCCTTCAAAGCACAAATCATCAAAAACTGATACTGATGTAATTGCAATCTTTAAAAAGTGTGATCTTTTGATGGATGATGTTGCAAATTTATAAAGATTGCTAAAGACTCAACAAAAAGAAATCAATAATCTTTCTTCTACGGTGGGAGAAATAAAAGATCTTTTATTCAAAGCAAATCAACGATCTGATTCTAAAAAGATATCTTCTCCAGAAGAAGAAGAAGAAGAAGCAAGTAGCAGCAACAATAGTTTAATCCAAAAAATGAGAAAAAAATCATGTTCACTATTGCTAGTGCAAATAATGGTAATTATGTTAGAATTAATTTATGTTTCCCAGGATATAAGAAGATTCCATTAGATGCATTTGTGGATACAAGTTCCTCTCGCTCATTGGCTAAAACCAATGCAATACCTCCCAAATTCTGGAAACATAGACCTGATCTACCTCACAGCTATGCTATCAATGGAGAAAGGATTCAAATGGGCAGGTATGCACAAGATGTACATATTGAAATAATGGGAAAAATTTTTGTAATTGATTTCATTGAATACAATGATCTAGAGGATGACATTCTGTTAGGATTCCTATTTTTGACTAAATATGAGCCTATTCAATTATGGAAGCACAAAATTTCATTAAGACATGAAGACGGCCAAATTTAAATCCTAGCTCTTAAAATAGTAAATCACAATTTTGAAAATAGTGGGGAAAAGGGAAAAAAGGAATCAGTCAAAGAATTATCAAAAGCAACATCTAATGTATTTGAATAAATCAGGTAGAGATTTCAGACAAAATGTTGTAGTATGAACCCATTGTAGTTCTAGTCCCAAGATCACGAAGAATGTGAAATCTAGATAAGGCCAGAATGTTAATCGGTAATACCTCATGAACCTGCCTACCTGATGATTCTGACAGAGACGAAAGAGATGGATGAGAAACTCAAAGAATTACTAGATGGGAATTTCATCAGATCTGAAAAGAGTCCATTCTCATGCCCAGCTTTCTTGGTAAACAAAAGAGAAAAACAAGTGAGAGGTAAAAAGAGAATTTGTATTAATTACAAGCCTCTCAATAATATCATTCTTCCCTTCAATTATCATATTCCCTTCAGTGTTGACTTAATTAGACGAGCTGCCACTGAAAAAAGTGTTTTCCAAGTTTGACTGCAAATCAAGTTTCTGGTAGATCAAAGTCAAAGAATCAGATAGGTATAAAACAAATTTTTTTAGTCCCTCAAGGATTGTATGTGTAGACACCTAAATTTGGACACTTAATTTATCCAAATTTATTCCATTTTGTCTAAGCATCCCCTTATTTGCATTAATTAAGTAATATCACTATTATTTAATTAATATCCTTAATTCTGCCAAATCCCGAAGGTATTCAATTAATAAATAAATACCTTATCTCTTTAATTATCATTTTCATCAAACGAATTAAATAAATATGACATTTATTTAATTCCTTACATGTCACATCCCTTTCTTAATTTTAATTATTCTCCTAATCTCATTATTAGGATGTGCACATGCCTAATCCTTGATTAGGATGTGTCACTTCCTCCAACTTTTGCAAGTTGGCCTCTAATCTCTTTTAGACACCTAACCCTCCTCTAATCTTTCATTAACTAGCCTAATCAACCTCTCAAGGAATTTTTAATTCCTTTTATCCTTCCAAGGAATATTAAATTCCTTTTTCTCTTCCCCATGTGATCTTTGACTTGTCACATCAAGTCACATGTCACACCCTCCATAATTTACCACTTGCCTCTAATTTGTCATTAATTAGTCTAATCAAGTATTTGCACAACCTTAATCACTCCATGTCATTTTTCCTATGTCAACCGTATTAAATGCTTTTTCTTTTTGGAGAAGACACTCCATTCCCTATGTGAATTTTTAATTCACATTTAATCCCCCAATGCATTCCAAGGAATTTTAAATTCTTTTTCTCATCCCCATGTGGATATTTGAGGAATTTTTAATTCCTCACATGTCCTCTCACCCACATGGGGACAAGGACCTCCTTTATGAGGAGATCTTGTCCAATCCCAAGGTACTATGTACTATCCTTCCACCTCATGTACACATCATCCTTTTCAAACCACTTCACATGCCACATGTCAAGATGTGAGGGCTTGCGAGTTCTCAACTCACCTTAGTCCTACATCTTGATCTTGGTGGCTCAATCTTGACCGTCTATTTCCCTAGAGAATTCCTAAATCTCTATAAATTCCCCCTCTTTTTTCTCATTTTGGGAGAGACCATTCATGCTAGCCAAACTCTTGTAAAAAAATTCCTTGAGCCATACTTAGCCATTTTTCATATTTTCACCCATTTTCCATTCATCTTACAATCCACATTTGCATCCCTTGCCATCCAAGGAGCATACAACACCAAATATCAAAGGGCCAACCAAAGGATCGATTTGAGATAAGGTAAAAGGTTCCATTTTGTTGTCTTTATTTTATATTGAATCCAACTAGGCTAATCTTGAGGTGTAGGGTGTCTTTTGTTGTTTTGAACTCTCTTGTTTGCTGTTCATTTTCTAACACTCATTTTCGCCCTATCACATTTATGGCATGCCCAGTGGGACCCACAAATGGGTCTCTTGCTTTCACGTTTGCTATTTTTTTGACTTTTGGTAGGTGCAGGTTACAGAGGGACGGACTAGACCTTCCTCAGGTGGACCCAACCTATGGGGACAGACCTGACCTAATAGGAAGGTAGACCCGACCTTGCCCAGGGGTGGACCTGCCCTCCATAGACTCCAGAAGGTGTTTTTGGCAAGTTCTTCATAGCGGGGTAGACTTGACCTGCAGACAACCAGATTTTCCCTATAGATAGCCAGATTTTCCCTACAAACAACCAAACTTGACTTGAAAATGGTCGGATTTTCCCTCCAGATAGTTGGACCTAACCTAGGGACAACCGTATTTTCCCTACAGACAGCTGGATTTACCTTGTAGACAGCTAGATTTTCCCTACAGACAACCAAACCTGAGCTATAGACAGCCAAACCTAACCTGTAGACAGCTGGATCTGACCCGCGGACAATCAGATTTTCCTTGTAGACAGCCAGACCTGACTTGCAGACAGTCGGATTTTACCTATAGATAGTCAGACCTGACCATTTTTAAAGAGTGATGTTCACCGTATACAACATAAATTTTTTACTATGAATGGTAAAATTATATTTTTTTGAATTTAACTTTACAACTATAATATCTAGCATGTTCATTTGGTTTCGTAGTGTTTTATTAGATGATTTTTTCTTAATTAAGTTTTGAAGTCAAACCAATTACAATTTAGACATAAGAAAACCATATACAACATAACTTTTTTTGTATGTATTGACATTTGATTTTTTTTTTGTTGGATTGAAGATATCAATACGTAGCAGGAACATATTTTTTAGAATTTTGTTTTGATTATCTACTATTTTTCCACATGTGCAGAACATAGAGTTTGATTTTCAATGAAAAACCTATGTTTAATTAAATGAAAAAATATATAATAAAACCAAAATATATTAAAATTATATTTGATGGATAGCTCGTTCTAAGGACTACCATCATCTAGTTGGGTCTACAAAGTTGATTTCATTTTCATCTTGAACCCAAGCTTGGAAAGGCAATTTTTGGTAGAAAATTGCTAGAGGGGGAGAAGGGAAAAAAAAGGGGGCTCGAGCAAACCTCCTTCTAGCAAAGGAGATTTGCTAGAAGGAGGGTTCTCTCAAAGCCCCCTTTTTTTCCATTTTCTATTTGTTTCATAAGAAAAAATCTTGCCGAAAAGGTTTTTATTGAACATGGCTTCAAAAAGGGGTTTGCTCGAAGGGGTGTTTGAGTGAACCCCTTTTTGGGGTTCGCTCGAACACCCCCTTTGAGTGAACCCCTAAAACCCCAAATTTTTTCATTTGGGATGGCTTTTGCAATTTTTCTTCATGAAGGTAATTTTAAACCATTATTGTGGGATCACCCATGTATCCAATCCATTTTCTCATGGTGACAAGTTTTCAATTGATGGAATAAGCGTTAGATGCATGTAGTGTAAAGTTGCAAGGTGATGTAATTTTTTTTTGTTCATCATGCAACCAAACCAATAGTTCCACCACATCTAGATGGGCAGGTTTATTCTTGGAAAGGTCTTGTTTCACACCCCAACATGCAAGAACATTTTGGGCTACATTGCACTGGTGATTTATTCTAAGAGACCAAAGTGTGAAAGGGCATAAAAATTTGATGAGCTATTAATCAAAAACTATGGCACTTAGAAGCATTTCATCTAAAGGTACAAGATCATGTAGGGTCCCTCTACAATAATTTCTCTCAATTTTTCATATCTCCAATCTATTTTCCTATGGCACTGATAAGTTTTATTTGATGGAAAAAATGTTCGTTACATTCAAAAGAAAGTTACAAGATAACCTTTTTTTTTTGTTCATCGTGTAGCCAAACTAGTAGTTTGAACATGTTAGAGTAGGTGGGTTTATGGTAGGCAAGGTCCTGTTTCACACCCCAACATGCTATATTGCCAAGTGATTAACAAAGAAGACAAAAGACAAAGAAAAGAGCAAGAAATGCAATAAAATTTTTATCTTGAAACTAAGAAGGAATGCACAACACAGAGGGAAAAGGGGTTGAACATGTTCAATGGGAAATTCCTATGTTAAAATATCACAATGAAAAATGCATAACATGGTGTAAAGGTGCATTAAAATCAAACAGTCCAAGATGGTAGTATAGCAGTTCTCAACATGAAGCATCAAAAGACATCATGAATGGAGGGAAACAAAGTTATGAAAGGACAATCCTTTTGCAAGGGAATAGGATTGTCAAGGAAAATTCAACCACAACCATAGGAAATTTTACCATGAATAATGTGACAATTGAGTTTTTAAATAAGATAGTGGCATAGCAAAGAGGGAAAAGTTCTATTATTATGCACATTTAAGGATTTAAAGACAAGCAACAAGTCATTAATATACTATGAAATTGAAGACCCTAACTTGATTGTCACTAGGTTTTTGGAAGTCAAGGACAATGAATTAATGACTCTGTAGTTTGACTATGAAAGGAAGTTGTTACTTCAAGCATATACAAGTAGTAATCTTGAGGTCATTGAAGAAGTTACTACATTGTAAAGCTAAATAAAAGACACTTACCCAGTTATATACAAGGTAGTCACTTCAAAAATAATTGATCTAAAAGGGAATCATTTTAAAACACGGTCATAGAAAAGTAAGAAGGGTAGTATGCATGAGAAAGAATATGACAAGTAACCATTAAAAAATAAGGATAGTCTAGGAATAACATCTTTAAGTTATGATGACTATCATCAATACACAGAAATATAAAATTACATTCAATTCAATAGAAAGGACTATCATATATGCATGAAGAAGAAGTGGTTTCACATACAAAGCACAAAATACTATCAAATCAAATCCAAAAACCAATCAATGTGATAGTTAAATGAAGAGAATGACAATCCAATAAAAAATGGTATGAGTTCAAAGGGAAAAGCAAGGTCTAAGATGACATAATGGCAGTTGTTAATCAAAAAGCAGTAAGCTCATTTAATAAAGTCCTATGGAGATACATGACAACCAATATGTAGTTTCATAAACACAATTAAGGATCATGAAATGCATGGAAAAAGGGAAAGACAATTCAATTAACTTTTTTTACAAAGAGGAGAAAATTCACAAAGTCTATAGAAGATCAAGCACATATAGGACAACCACCATGAAGAAGACCTAGTAAATGGGAAATGTATTGATAAATTATTACAATAAGGTCAGGAGATCTCTTCCAAGAATGTATGATAGCGTATGCCATATAGTTTCCAAAAAACAAACCTAGGAAAGTTTGAAAGGGTTAGAAGGATTGGAAAGTAGTGATGATATAGTCAAGTGAATAAAGGATAGATTTGATAAGCCTGAATCTTCTCCTATGCCACACTTGGAATATTATGAGTTATCATTAATCAAAAACAACATTAAATTAATATTCTTCTTGGTAATAATTTATTAAAGAAGCTAGCAGGTTTATTGGCCTTAACTATAGGAATCTTTAGATAATTAGATATCTACTCAGTAACATTTCATAAGTTTATCATAAATGTTAGATATAGAACTTTGAGAAAGCTATCTATATTAGACTTCACCCTTTTATGTTGGCTATTATTTTATTTTTTTCGTATCCGATAAAGTTTACAAAAACTATTGGCCTTCTTATAGAAGTGCATGGTTATTTTTGAAGAAACAATAATTAGACAATGGAAAAGTCATGCTCCATGCATTATAGTTTTCCAAAGGTGTAAATACACTCCAATCATTGATTTAAATCATAGCATATATAAAAAATCAACAAACATATCTTAGAAATCACATGCAACCTATGGTCAAAAGAATAATTAGTAAATATTCAAGAACTTTGTAGAAAGCTTTAGGAACCTATGAAAACTTGAATGTAATAAAAACCATGAGTAATCATTTAAGAATTAGATCAATAATTAGTGAATATTCAAGAATAAAAATCAATAAAAAGATGTAAACAACACCTATGTCTACAATATTCAAGAATATGATTTACACAATACACATGATAACATCATTCAAGAATAACTATCAAAAATAGGATTTACTTAATCCTTGTGTTGACAACATTCAGGATAAAACTATATAATATGATAAGAATGGTAAAATAAGATTTACATTAATCAAAAATACATAAGGTCATACAATGTTATATGTCGATAAAAGTATACAATATATCCAATAAAGTCATATAGGCTTCCAAAGAAGCCATATGGACATAAAATCTCACATATCAATAGTACAAAACATATGTTCAAAAATGCCACGTAGCCATACAACAAATGACCCTAATTGTAACGTGATTAATTCCCAAATTTAAAATGCAACAATTAAATGATTTCACAAATTAATTCCCAAAAATTATATGCACAAAATTTTAATATAATATTTAATGCTTGATTCAATAGTTGGAATTAAATTGAATATAATTAATTAATCCTCAATTGCATTCAATTACACTACAAAGAATAATCATTAATTTCACTTTATTGCACAACAAATACAAAATTATTTAAACAATTTTATTTTTGAGGTAGTTTAATCATGCATTAATAAATACTTATCTTTTTTGAAATGTGCAGATAGTCCAATCGATTTCTTGGAGTGGATTTTGGATTCAGTATCTTCCATCTATGAGCAGTCTACGAGGAACAAGTTATTATCCAAAACCAAACTAGATGCTTCTCAAGCATCTACACAACATGCTCCAGAGTACAAGTACTCAGTATGCACAATAGCCCTAGCTAGGAAAATCTTGGGTGCACTTTATACCCCGAGTTGGACACTCTGTGTGCCCCCTTCTCCAATTCCCATAGCCTGCTAACCCAAAATCTCACTCTCAACAATCTTTCTAGCAATTTCTTCTATTTTCTCTCACTTTCACAATAATCTATTTATTCACGATTTTTAAACAATCCAAAGGGCGGTTCCAATTGACACCTCCATTTAAAATAATAATTACATTTTTTTTTTTAATAATTAGATCCCCTAAGATAAATACTTGATTACTGTATTGAACTTGGTTTTTTTTTAAGATATATTTTTACTCTACATTTCTTTCATGAGAAAAAAGTCTCGTAATAGTTGTCCCTCTATTAATTAGTTGTTTCCCTTACTAGCATGAGGATTATATGCATCATAGCATACACATATAACAATATTTTAGTTAAACAAATAAGGATATTGATCTTTAATAAAATAAACTTTTTCCCAAGTAGCACTATCAATATCATAAAGACTCCATTTAACTTTTACTTCATCTATAACTCTATTTCTTAATGTCCTAGATCTCTTTTCAATTATTGTTTCTAGTTCAATTTTAAATTCACAAGAAGGGACTCTCTCTTTTCTTCAATTTGTTAGTGTGTTAAGTTTTCACTTAGGGTTAACGACGTCGCTAGTTTTTATCTTGTATCAGGTAGTTGTTCACCCATCACTTTTTTCTTTCCTTTGTAAGGAACTATTGTACATTATGTAAAATGTACCATCTCAATATTTTCATCTCTAGTGAAATAGCCTTGTGTTGCTTCTCTCATTTGTGAAGATTTATTTATAGGTTGTGCTCCTAAGATGTGGTTGACATCAAAATGGTATCAAAGCCTTCAACATGTGCCTTCTTCCACCATTAAGATTTTTCATCCAAGTTGTTTTGAGATCATTATTCATAGAATACATTTAGAAGAATGTCCATCTTTATCAATTTCATTTTTTCCTATTGAATCTGCAAGAGGCCGTGTTGATCTTCTATGCAGGCATGATTCATATCTTTGAGGAGGTGTTATTTGGTAGAGGTGTGAATCTTGGAAGGCGAACAACGCCTCTTCTCAGTAGAGGATGACACATTTGGAACCTGTGTATTATTGGAGGTTCGGTTCAAATTTCAATGGCCATGAATTTCAGTTTGGAGAGGCTTGATTTGGAGACCCATGTTGCGTAATGCCTTTGAGAAGTGCAATTTTCTAAGACCCACATGGATTAAAATTTGGTGGAGGCTACAATTGAATTTTCCATCATTTGGAAATTCACATTTGTTGTGCAATCCAACCATTATTAGTGATTCATTGCCTAGGGCATGATTTTGTTGATTATGTACTTCATTCCCTCTAAAGAGCCATGATTTTCACTTTAGAGGTTGTGTGATGCCTCATTTTGGCCATTGTTCATGCATTTAGAGACCTTTTCTTTGCAGATTGTTTTCTTCTTGGTCGTGAGTCACGTCTATGAATTATTTGCATGAAAAATCACTTTGTGAGTTTCCTCTGTGGAATTAATTCAAGACATGAGAATTAAATTTGTGAGCAGTAATTATGTTTTGGAGGTGCAGTGATTTTTTCAAACTTAAAATTTATATTGTTTGTAGTGAAATATTTAGGGTTTCCTTCTTTTGTTGGGTGTGGAAAATTTTTACTATTTTTTTAACTTGGCTAGAAAACATTTGTTCCACATTTGTAGTGTGGGGTATTTTTTTTATTTAAATAGTTTTGCACTCCCCTTGGTTGTTGTGAGAAAATCTGATAGGGGTCTATCTTGCTTGTGTGCTTTGTGGAGTTTACTTGGTGTTGGCATGGAGATTAGGAAATAGCCCCCACTAATTTTTGCACCAAATGATTTTTTTTTCCATTTTGGAGTTTTCTATAACTATGTTTGAAAATTTTGAAGAATTCGGTTATAATGGTTTCTTTGGAGAAAGGGAACTTTAGGCAATGTAGTGGTTTTATTCTCACTCATCTTAGTGAGCAAAATATGTTACCATATTTGTATAATGATGTTCCTATTCCAGGCACACCTTGTGGGTATATGATTTGGAAATGATATAAGGCTCAAGTCTTTAGAGCTATTTATGAGCATATAAATGATGATGACCTTTTAAATTCACTTGTTGATTTTGAGTTCCCTTACGCTCTTTGGACTTACATTCAAGAATCATATGGAGATCCTAATACTCTGCCATCTCTCAATGATCCTCTTTCCAATACCAGTGTGTCTCCTTGTTCTTCAAAGAAGATAAACCATGCTTGTGATCCTTTGGATGATTCAAAAGAGGTTGTAGTTGCTTCAAAGGTTCTTGATTCGTTGTCAGAGATAGTTGATCCACCTTCATTAAGTACTTCTATCATTCCTAAGCAATAGGATTCTCATTGTATTCCTGATTAGGATTCTTATTTGCCAGAAATTGGTTCATTATTTATGGAATCACACATTTCAAACATGGAAGACACATTTGAGGGATTAATTTTCCTATTTGATGATAGTTGTGGTACAACAATTGTCACTCCATCTTTGTCTCTAGAGAATGTTCAAAATCAGTTTCCAGTGGTAAATTGTTTATCACCTTCTATTGTGGTTGGGCATGTTCCTGATTGGTTTGTGGCATCATCTTCTAAGGTCTTGGTGACACATGAGAAAATTTTAGAGACATTATCATCCTACATTTGGATTTCACTTGCTAATTACTATCCAGAATGGGAGGCATTCTTGCATTTGTACTAGTTTTTGTATCATTGAAAAGGGAGACAAATTTTTTGTTGACATTGGATCATCTTTTGTTTTTAGGCACTTACCATTTTTGTAGGTGATTACACATTGTGGGGGGGCTATATAGTATTTTTGTTTCCCTCTTATGGGGGGTCATTGATTGTATATACATGATGTATGTAGTCCTTGGGGGGTGTTATTGAGTCCTCTATCTATTCTTCTTGTTTTTCTTTTCTCTTTTTTGGGGGGGATTTTTCCCACAGGGTTTTTCTCCTTTTCTCTAGTTGTGAGAGATTTCATTTTTGCATTGTAAATTGGTACCTAACATGGTTGTGTAGTAAGGACCCATATTGCATCTTGAATTTGCATAATAATTTTCCCTAATTTTGCACTTAAGGGGGGTGTTAGTGTGTTAAGTTTTCACTTAGGGCTAATCATGTAGGTGGTTTTTTCTCGTCTTAGGTAGTTGTTCACCTGTCACTTTTTTCTTGCCTTTATAAGGTACTATTTTACATTATGTAAAATATCTCATCTCAATATTTTCATCTCTAATGAAATAGCCTTGTGTTGCTTCTCTCGTCTGTGAATATTTATTCATAGGTTGTGCTCTTGAGAGGTCATTGACACCAACACAATTTATTTTAGGGTTAATACCCTCATATCTTTCCTCTTTTGATGACTTTTGTGATTCCGTGATTACAAAATTTTGAAGTATAAATGAATTTCAATAGTAAAAGTCTCTTTTTTATTCCTCCTTCAAATGAGTAGAAAATGAACACAATTCCACTCCCAATCTATCCAAATGTTGCCACCTTTCAAAATTCAAAATCAAATTGCAATTTCAATAGATTGTAGAAAACAAAATTCAATAGGAAATAGAAGAATTAGTTGTCATTCATACACTGTCAAGTTGTTGAATTGACAGTAAATTTTTATTAGTAATTTTTTTTTTTAAATGGTTAAAAACATAACGAATCCCATTTACAAAATGGGATCCAGTTTTCTACGTAGCGAATGCAATCCAATTTTGGATAGGGATCTTGAATTTTCAAACGTTTAAAATATTAATTAAAGCAAACAAGATCCTGTTCCTAAAGCAATATCCCATTTTTTAAAATTTGAATTTTTGGCCAGTTTTTTGTTTTTATTTTTGGTTCGAGAAAAGGCTTGGAAACCTGAACTTAAGCTTTGGACCTAGTTTGACCTACAACTTTAAGGTCATGTCATTGTCACAAAAATAGAGTGACTTAAAACATACGTCTCAAGACCTTGTTTGTAGATTTTTTTGATGACATTAAAACCCGTTATAGATGAGACTGTGGAGATTCCAAATATGTAATTTTTTTACAACTAGATTATTTTTTCTATTTTTCAAATATTTTTTGATGAAATTTATCCATAAAATTGAAATATCAAGTCTTAGTATTTTAATAACTTTTTATTAAAATATTTTTTTGACAAACAAATTAAACATCCACATTCATGAGACAATTCATTTCAATTTTAAAAAAAAAAATCTAGAAAATGATAAGTTTAGGTCATCTTATGCATGGTGTACATGCAGATTTTTCAAAACAAAAAATATGGCCAATAAAAAGTTAACAAAAATAAAATTCAACAAAAAATACAAAACAAATATTGTCCACATTCTTTAGTGTGTTAAAAATCTTTTCTTAAAAGGATTCAGAAAAATTAAATTATTTAAGTCAAAATATGGATGATGTACACGTGCATGGTATGGTAAAAAAAGTAGCTTTTAAATAGTGGTTTTTAAACATGCCTATTTGAACAATAGTGGAAAATGGGTGCTTTATAACCTAGGTCATAGAACACCACTATTTTCCAATTGTCATTCAAATATGCCATAGGATCCCAAATTATATTGACTATCAACCTAAAGGTGAGCCAATTCTCAACAAGGAAGACCTAGGAGGGGTTGTTTAGGCTTTTAAGGGTTCACCACCAAGAAAAAGCTTGGAAAAGATAACTTAACATTCAACTCATAAAACCTAATAATGCAAGCCAAATGATGAGTGCAAATGACAAAATTAAGCAACAGTAAGTTAGGATGTGTGTACTTGGGAAGTGTGGAAATGTGATGAGGATTCTGGAAATGCAAAAATGTTGTCAAAATATGCTAGGGAGGACTAAGACACCTTTACTATTGTCTTAGTCTCGCTGTTATTTTTTGGGGAAAATGCAGAATCTTCAAATGTCAAAATAGAATCTAAAAGAATATCTACAAAATTCCACTTGGAGGACTAAGATGCCCTTACTGTTGTCTTAGTCTTGATCTAAATTTCTATAATTTCAGAGGGTGATCCTAGGATTCAATTTTTGCACTTCCTTCTCTACTGAATTTTTAGATTTGAACCTTCCTTAGGTAGAAAGTAGAACAACAATGGAAGATGGAATCAATCAAGAAACAAGTCCTTAGGCTTGGAAGTATGGCTAGTTGTATCTCCATCCTAAAATCTCTCATGATCCTCCATAGGCATCCATCATTAGTCTTTGTAAATGCTATATCTTGACTTGAAAATTGAATTGGAAAACTTGCAGAAAACACAATAGAAGGATGCTCCAAGACTTCAATTCCTTGCTTCTTGAAACTCTCCTTCAAACTTGCTTCAAAACTTGCTTGCTTCTTACTTACTTTATTAGGTGAAAATGGGGTGTGAATCTTACTTTTATAGGCATTCCTATCTAATAACCTAATTATTACATCCCAAAGGCCAACAAAATGTCAAATTAAATAAAATATTTTCATTTCCCACTCGTAATTCTCAAAAATAAAGAACTCACGACTAAAATTCCCTAGGTGGCGTCTTAGTCCCAACAAGGGGGAATAAGATGCCACCAAGGGCATCTTGGTCCCACCATGCTTATTTTGCAATTTTAAAAGGTGGGTTTCCAAGATTAAAGGTTGTTTGTGGTTTTTCGTCAAGTTTACAGTTGAAATATGCCTCAAGATGCACATAAAGGGGTCTTAGGGGCCCATAATAAGTGACCTAAAGGGAATTTAATGCAAGGGAGTGCTAAAATAGGTACAAATTAAGTGTAAAAATGCAAAGGTATACATTTTTCTACACTACATTTAGCCCTCACTTTAGTGCCCATATGACACTATGTGCATATGCAAGCTAAAGTACTTCAAAAAGTAACTTTATAAAAGGACACTCATATGGATTTGTTAGGGAGAATGAATCCCCCACTATAGTTGTACCTAAAAATCCACAATTTAATGAACCACATCCTGCATCACAGATTCATTAGTAGCTCAAAAATAATCCTCTTATCTAACTTTCCTAGTAAATTGAAATCACGAGTGGATGTATGCCCCCCCTTCATTATGCTTGGTCTATGGAGGTGGCATCAAAGTAGTAATCCAACCACATCAAACTGCACAAGTTTATCATAGGGCATTTCCAAGTACCATGCCACCTGATGATAGACATTTTATGAGAACGGGAGTGAAAGCATGATTCCAATGCAACAAATAGAATTGAAAACAAAGTTCGCTGGCTCCTAATATGTTAGTTTAAATAAAAAAGTTCTTTTTATTTCTAACAAAAAGTAACCTAAATATGTAGGTATATAAAGATAAAAGAGAAGGCAATTCATATTCATTTTATATTTTACCTTTTTGTAGAGTGAGCTTGGAGTAGAGTGAGTCATCATGCCAAGCAGACACCCATCCACACGTCTGTGGATTGAACTTCTATGGGAGGTGGTCACACGAGATGAGCTACAACCTACTATGAGTGGATTTCATGTTTTTTGTACTTTGATTTAGTTAATTTTTTATGTTTTTATGAAATTTTTAAATGAATTTAGATTCTAGGGAGTGATTTTCTTTCATTTTTCTAGATTGTTGCAAAGTGTCCCACTTTGGTCACAAAGTTCCCAACTTTGTTTCAAATTGTCTCAATTAAGGAATAAAGTGTCTAGAACCCTTAATTAAGATAATTTAGAGCAACTTTAGTAGACTTTTTGATCATTAATGCACAAATTTAAGTTTTTAAGATGTTTTAAATGATATTTTTCTTGTTTTCTATGGTAGAGTGCACCTCGATTGTGCCAACACCTAGCTAGCCAAATGTTTAGTTGTCTATGAGAGCTAGTCTATCAACTACCTAAGGAGGACATGCAAATCCTCCAAGAGACAGGCCTCTACTGGGCATATCTCTCCCTAATGATGCAATATCATGATGCCATGTTGAGGGCACTAGTGGAGAGATGGGATGTGGATACATGCATATTTCACCTACCTACAAGAGAGATGACTATTACATTAGAGGATGTGCATCAGATAGTATGGGTGCCCATCTGAGGTGAGAAGTTTCTTCTAGCACTGGGCAAGAGCTTTAAGGACATGCGGTTTGACACTGAGTATTGCCTAGGGAGACCTGTTTGTCGCAGGATCATAGGACCGCACATTGAGCTTGCATGACTTCTACATGCCCAATCACCACTCATTAGACACATCAAGATCTTCACAGTAGCACTGGTACTAGTTCCCAATGGTCGTGGGGAAAATATAGAGGGGGGACTAGTGCACATGATCTTAGACATGGAGCACTACTATGTCGTATTTGCATGGGGTCAGACAATACTAGCACACCTATATTATGACTTGGGTCGGTTTACCTATGGGGAGGTGAATAGTATGTTGCACTACACTTTACTATAGACCTGGTGCCTAGAGCACATTATCTGTACCAAACCAAGAAGATTTCTAATTGCCACAGTGGTGGGATACCCACGGCCCTTTAGTTATCTACTTACATAGGCATGGCAACATGGTGATGTACTATTTTGAAGGGTCAGATTTGATAGGTTGAGCGAGGAGGATATTGTATGGAGACCTTATCTGATGGAGCTCTTCTGGCTAGACACTACATGACAAATGAGGTGGATGTAGAGGGAGAAACTTTTGCTAGGGTGTTGTGATCACACAATGAGGCCCTTCTACTACGATTGCATCAGGAGACAGTTTGGGAGCACCTGCATACCTAGGGACCTTAAATGATTGACCACTACTTACTATGTTCTCATAGTTCTGAAACAAGTCTTGAATCTCCTTTGGTAGTTCTTTCTTTTCAACTACCTTCTCTTTGCTTGCCTCTCTTGGCTTGATCATGATTGCATAGCCAACTCCTTCTCCTTCTTCTAAGGCCTTTAAGAACTCTTTTTCACCAGTTATCAGCAACTTAGAACCTGCTGTCTGCACCTCATTATCTTCCAACAAAGATTGAATCTTGTATGTGACATTGTCCTTCTTGAAGGTGTATGAGTTCTTGGCTCCATCATGCACAGCTTGGCGGTCAAATTGCCATGGCCTACCTAGGAGCAAGTGGCATGCATCCATAGGTAATACATCACACAATACCTTTGTCTTTGTACTTGCCAATTGAAAACTCCACCCATGCTTGTTCATTCACCAAGACATGCTGACCCTTGTTGAGCCATGTAACCTTGTAAGGATTACTGTGAGATATCCTTGTCAATTTCAGTTTGCTGACTGCCTCTTCTGACACAATATTGTCAGTTGAACCTGAGTCTATGATGACTTTACACACTTTCCCCATCATCTTGCACTTTATCCTAAACAAAGATCTTCTTTGGCTTGGCTCTTCTTTGACCGGTTCCTTGATTAAGGTCCTTCTCATCATGAGATTCTCACCTTCCTCTGAGTTCAAGGGTATTTCTGATTGTTTATTTGTTGCAGCTGCTTCATCTTGAATTAGATGGGTTCTCTTATCTCCTCCATGAGATGTGCTTCCTTTCTCAGGACATCTATAGGCTGGGTGTCCCAACTGGTTGCAATGATAGCATTTCATGTTGGTGAAGTAACTACCCCTTCCTTGTCCACCACTTCTTCCTCTAGGGCTGAAACCTCTTCCTCTACCACCTCTACTAGAACTTCCTTCTTGCTGATCAGAAAATCTGACCTCTCCTTGAGCTCTTGATTCTGAGCCTCTTCCACTATAGCTTCCTCTTTGTCCTCTGCTGTCTTTGCCTTTACCTCTACCTTTAGGGTTCTGTTCTTGTTTCTTTTTGCCTTTCTCCTCTATCTTCAAGGCCATTTGATAGCATTGGCGTACTGATTTGAAGTTTACCAAGCTCATATCTTCTTGAATAGACCACTTGAGTCCATTTAGGTACCTTGCTAACCTAATGCTTTCATCCTCAACCACTTTTGATCTAAGGCACAATTTCTGAAACTCCTCTGTATATGTTTGGACATCCATGTCCTTTTGCCTCAGATTGTGTCTCCTCCTATGCAACTGGACTTCATAATCATCTAGAAGATAAGTTTGCCTTATCTTGGTCACCATTCCTCTCCATGAAACTATGGGACCTTTGCCTTCTTTCTCTCTTTCTGATTGTACAAACTTCCACCATGTGAGAGCTGCTCCTCTCAACCTTGACTTGGCCACCTTCACCTTTTGGGCCTCTGTTATGCCATCACACTCAAAGTGATTCTCAATACTCTCAATCCAATCTACTACTGAATCTGGATCCATTTGTCCACTGAAAAGTGGCACACCATCCAATGCCTTACAACTCAAGGTTTGCAATGCCTTCAAGAATGGTTCCTCTACAAGAACAGGATCAGGCTTTGGAGCTTCCTCCTCCAATTCCACCTCTTTTTCCTTGGCTTCCTGCTCTTCCTTTTTCTTTATCTTGTCCTTCATAGTGTTTGCTGTTTCTTGGACTTCATCTAGGAGTTTCTCCATCTGAGATATCCTCTCTCTAAGGAACTGGTTATCTTCCTCTTGCTCTTCTACCTTCTTTGCTAGCTCTACATTCGTCACCATGGTTCCTTCCTCTGGTGTATTTTCTCCTACTGACTCAGTGGATTGGCTCATTAATCACAAGCCTTGAATCTACTCTCATCTCTGATACCAATATGATGTATGACAAAACCCTCCAAAGCTTGCTTGCACCAAACCTCCAGAAGACACTATATTGCCTTCACCAAGAACCTAGCAATGATCTAAGCTCTGTATTTACTTGGTTCAACAATGGAACCTTGCTACAACTCTATCTTAAGAGTTTCTATTTGTACTTTCACTTTGGAGGGTTCAACACCTCTTGTTGCTTGAGTACTCTGCCTTGGACTTAGAAGATTCTAAGTGCCCTATTCTCCAACTGACTAGAACCTCTTGCAGGGGAACTAAAGATGTTGGCTTCTTGCATTTCAGCTCCAAATAGGTACATTTTTCCTTAGGTTTAGTCTTCAAATCACCCGATTTGTTAGTTTACCTTGGACAGTCCAAACACTCTTCTAGCCTTTACCAGTCAGTATTTGGCTTTTTCCTCTCCAATTTACCTTATAACATATCAAACAAAGATCATTTCTTGATACCCTTTTTCCAGCTTTAAATCATGCAACAACTTTTAGGTCACCAAATACTCCGTACAACTGTCTCCTGAAACCTTGGAGAGGAGGGCTAATTGCCCTATTTCCTAGGGTTTTTTTTCTATCTGCTTGATGATTCCTCCCTCTAAGGAATTGTTCAATCCTTCATCACTCTGTTTTCCTTGTGTTTGGACCTAATCTAACTGGAAATGTACCTTGGTCATCCAGTTTGTACTTTCCCCTGCCCTAGTTCCTTATTCTCCACTCCCAAAGCCCTAACCGGGTCCTAAGCTCGCCTAGGGTTTGGGATTAAGACTCAATGCTTGTTTCATCACCTCTCCTATCTTTAAATGTGTACAATAGGATGTCCATTCTCCCATTTTTCACTATTCTCAGGGGATTCCTAGGGACAGTGTCTATGGGAGGGCCATTAGGTATAACACTGCTCAAAACAGGAATACAATCCCAACTTCTTAATTTTTATAAAGAAAACCAACAAATCACTTCTAAACCTACTGGAATACTAGAACTCTCCTACTTAAATCTACCAAATGAACACAAATTCTGAGAAATCTATGCACACAATGACTTGTCTAAACTCTGCTACTCAAGGTACGCGGGCAGACACAGAAATACAGTCTCCAGCTGTCCCTGTCAACACAAACTAATCTACCCTGCATGCATCCTGAATCCACAAGTTATTTACAAGAGTAAAGATGTTAATTCACATTCAATAATATCTATTCCAATATCAAACAGTGCGTATAGTTCACAATATCATGTTTTCCAGAAAACACACGGGGTTTACCAAAACACAGAAAATCTTTTCAATCTGCTAACTGTCTCTATCTTCACACACCAAAAACTATTTTTACAATGCAACTTGCTCTCTCCAATGAGGCACACACACTTTGGACGCCTATTCCCACCATTTTAGGGTAGTTGCTCGGTGGTTTATCCTGATTACAAGGAATACCTACCACGAGATTACATGCAACTCCTTAAATCTTGCCATGCAGCTTTTTAACAACATTCCACAACTTCCAATATGCCACAATCCCGAATCCTTGGACCTCTAACACCTTGTTGGCGAATCAAATACCTTCCAAGCTGTCCACTGGCATCTTTTAGCAACAAGGATAAGAATTTTACTCTTTTACTGCCCCATAGTGCAACATAGGTTGTTCAAAGCTTAGGAAAACCAAAAATTAACAACATCAACCCACATTGATAAACTAAGATAATTTAATCCTAATGACTGACTCCCCATACTACAAGAACTCTAGAATCAAAACAAACATAACATAATCCTGATTTGGCCAAAATCAGGTACAAGCCAAAAATTTTCCTAAGAAGGTGGAGATCAGCCTAGGTGCCCCTGCACCAAATGGCTAATAGGAGATGATGTTGTCCAGAGCAATGTAGAGGAGGAGGATATAGACGTTCCCCCAATCTTTGACACTGATTATGTTGGTAGGACAAAGGAGTACTATTAGTGGTGGGAGGTGCTTTAGCCAGGACCTATCTTTCCTATGGGATATCCTATAGGCTTCGCAAGAATTTTACTAGATCAGGGGGAGGAGGAAAAAGAGTTAGGTAGAGGGATAGATACAACAAACCTATTTCTAGATGGGGATGAGCAGTTAGAGGTGGATAGTGACTATGAGGGAGAGGAGGATATAGAGGATATAGAGGATGAGAAGAGTCAACCTACTAGTGAGGACAACAACAGAGGTGAAACTAGTCTTCCTAGACCCAAGTGGAGAGATATAGTTCCCACATGGGTTACAAAGTCACAGTCTGCACATGCTAGTGTTTGAGAGCACGAGAAGAGCAATAGGACGTTCAATATTCCTATGGATCATGCTATAGATCCAGGTGATGATATTTATTCTTATTGTTTTATGTTTTTATGTATATCATGCTCATGTATATGTATATTATGATGATGTATACTGATTATTCTTATGATTTACATCTCATAGGGCCTATGATAGATCCTAAGGACCTCTTCTAAAGTGTTTCTTCTGAGATAGTGCCACCCCTTCCTATAGATGCAGCTACTATCACAAAGTACATGCCACCATAGTTTGTGGTGTAGTACATGGACCTATTTGAGCCTTATGTGAGGCTCAAGGGAGCATTCGATAGTGTATCTAAGTGCATTGATCGAGTCGAGGGTCAAGTATCAACATTGGAGGTGGAGTTAAAGGCTCGATCAGCTCAAATATCTAAGAGAGAGGCTATCTTATAGTCAAAGTTTGAGTGATTACAAAGAGAATGTTAAAGAATCCAGGCTGATAGAGACCACATAGAGTGAAAGCATATGGATGCACTGATACACGAGGGTGAGGAATGTGAAGGACTATAGACTATGTAGGAGATGGCTACCATGAGTAGATCCTGATCACACACCACCACCTCTCGATGGGTGCGTACACGAGATCCCAAGTGATCCAATAGTCATAGGCCATAGTGACATTGTACTATTGGTGATATCTATTAAAAATTTATATATATATATATATATATATATATATATATATGAGCATCTCTAGATTTTATATTTACGTGTTAGATGACAATATGATTTATTAAATAATCTTTGTTAGACTATTCAATAAATATCTTCATGATCTAACATGTCCTTTCTTAATCTTTCTTATATTTATGATGTAATTTATGTTATGCTAAATTAAATACACTCGTGATTTAGTTGTAGAATATCAAATGAAAATAAGGATTTAATCTAACATAACATACACCAAAAGGTATGAATAACATGATACCTAAAGTAGGAACCCAAAACCAAATTAGATCCACTACCCTAATATTCAAGACACAAGAAACTAGGTGTCAGGAACAAAGCAATCGCGAGAGACAATGGCATATTATCCATTAACTCTAACAACACTGATTTAAAACTCATCCTATTCAAAAAGGCTAGGTATAATACCAAAGTAAATGCACAACATTGATAGGTTCCTAAAGAGGTGTTCCATCCATTTTGAATATTAGGTATGCTCTAGACCTATAGCTTTCTTCAACTACATAAGGTCCTAACCAATTAGGGCTAAACTTTCCTTTCTTTGTCGGGTTAGCATTGACATTTCACTGATTCTCTTATAGCACCAAATAACCCTTATTAGATGAGCGAGGGATGACATGGTCATTATAAATTTGTTGTATTTTTTTATGGTAAGCTTGAAGATGTTCGAGGGTGTTGATGCATCTTTCATCAAGCATTTCAAGTTGGTGTAATTGTTGTTCCCTATAAATATTGTCATCAATTAGCCCTTGAAGAATGATTCTTTAGGAGGGAATCTCTAACTCCAAGGGCATAATTGCCTTGGCACCATAAACAAGGTTGTAAGGTGTGTTTCCCATTGAAGTTCTGATACTAGTACGATAGCCCCATAATGCATATGTTAATTTTGTATGCCATCTTTATTATGTTTGTTCATGGTTTTCTTAGAATTTGTTCAAGAGTTTTGTTAGTTGATTTAGCTTGTCCATTAGATTGTGGGTAAGAAGGCATTGAAATTGATGTTGCATATTAAATGTTTCCAAAAAATTCTTCACATCATTGTTCTTAAATGGTGTCCCATTGTCTGAAACTAATGCAAATGGAAGTCCAAAACGGGAAATAATGTATTCCAATATGAAGCAACATATTATATCTCTGGTTGTTGAATGCAAGGGAAGAGCTTCTAACCATTTCATGAAATAATTTGTTGTCGTGATTATAAACATATATCTAGTAGATGAAGGTGGATATTTTTTCCAATAACATCCAAACCCCATATGGAGAATGGCCAAATAGGAACTTGTGCACGAAGCTCAGAGGGGGGAGCATGAATTAAGTTTTGATGTTCTTGACATTTATGAAATTTCTTAACATATTTGAAACAATCTAATTTCATATTTTTCCAATAATATCCTATGTGGATTAGCTTTTAAACTAATGATCTTCCTCCAAAATTTCCCCCACAAGCACTCGCATGAGCTTGTTCAAGTGCTATACGGATTTCAGATTATTTAAGACACCTACACAAAAGGCCATCAAAGGACTTCTTATATAGGATGTCCACCAAGATGATATATCTAGACAAAAAAAATTGAATACAAGAGTGAGTGTTTTTATTTGTTGGCTCAAGAAAGGTACCATCTTTTAAATAATTGAATATCGTATCATACCATTCACTCATGTTTTCAATGGTTTTTGCTAACACTTCATCTTCTTTATCTTCAATTGATTGTTTCATAATTGTATGCACAATGAAGGTGAAGTCTTTTGAAGGATCTTGAGGGGATATAAGAGAAGATGCACTTTCCATTGCATCCACATGACAATTATCTTTTTGAGGGATGTTGTCAATGGTGAATGATTCAAACTTCTTAGACAAATTCTTTGTGAGATCCTTGTATTTTGATAATTTTCCATGCTTTGTTTGATATGCTCCATTTATTTGTTTGATGAATAATTGTGAATCACCAAGTATCTTAATGTCTCTAGCACCCATAACTAGAGTAGCACACAATCCAACAAGTAATGCTTCATACTTAGTAGTGTTGTTTGTACATAGGAAGCTAAACTGATATGATAAGGGAATAGGCTCTTTTGCAGGTGGTTTTATTATAACCCCCGTGTCAGAGCTAGTTCTGCACTTAGATCCGTCAAAATACAATTCACATACATTTTCTTTGATTTTCAACACATTATCATCAAGGAAAGAATTATTCCCAGGTAACACAAAATGAGAAGGAGCATCAACTAGTTGGTCGGTCATGGCTTAACCCTTAATTTTATTTTGTGAAACAAATTTAAGGTCAAACTCAGTTAACAACATTAAAGCCACTTAGCTAAGCATCTTGATAAGTCTATTTTAGTGAAAAGGTGTCTTAAAGTGTCAAACTTCATAATCACTTGTATTCCAGCATTCAATAAGTAAAGTCGCAACTTTGGTAGCGATTACAAGAGCCAAACACTATTTTTCAATTATTGTGTATCATTTCTCATAATCAATCAATGTTCAACTAATGTAGTAAACATGATGTTCTTTACTCTTTTCATCTTGTAGAGCCAACAATGTTGCGAGAGCATGGGCTGATGCCAATGTATAGAGGATGAATGGTTTGTTTTGCATGGCAGGATGTAAAACAGGTGGAGTGACAAGATAATCTTTGAAACTTTCAAAGTCTTGTTTACAATCTTCATTCAAATCAAAATGTACACCTTTCTCGAGGAGATGTGTAAATGGTAGTTTTCTATTTGCTTAGGATGTTATGAAATGATGAAGGGCTTGAATTCTTCCTTGTAAGGTACACAATTGAGAGATATTTCTAGGAGGTGGCATGTTAATTGTAACATCAATTTCTTTGTGTTCACCTCAATGCCTCTATGAGGTATGCTGAAACCTAAAAGTTTTCTACTATCTACACCAAAGACACACTTTTTCAGATTTAATCTCATGTTGTATTTTTGAGTTTGCTAAAAAATATTATGAAGAACATTCAAATTGTCTTGTCTTGTTAAGGATTTGGCTAGAATATCATCAACATAATCTTCCAAAATCTTATGTATGTAATCATGAAATATCAGTGTCATATCTCATTGATATGTTATGCTCATGCTCTTCAATCCAAAAGGCATCATCACCCAACAAAATTTTCCCCAAATAGTTGTGAATGTTGTTTTATACTAATCTTGAGGGTTGATGAAAATTTGATTGTATCTAGAAAATTCATCCATGAATGACAATAAAGCATGTCCGATAGTTGAGTCTACTATCATGTCAATATCAGGAAGGGGACAGTCATCTTTTGAATATGCTTTATTCAAATAACAAAAATTCATAAACATCCTAATATGATTGTCAGGTTTTGTGACTGCGACAATGTTTGAGATCCAAGGAGAATAATCTATAGGTTTTATAAAACCAACCTCAGGGAGCTTTTTAATTTCTTCTTTAACTAGCAAGGCTATTTTAGGGTTCATTTTTAGAATCTTATGTCTGACGGGCTTAGCATTTTTCAGCAAGGACTATATTGTGTATTACAATCTTAGGATCAATTCCCTACATATCCAAATAAGTCCAAACAATTTTTTTTGGAAAGTCATGAAGCAAATATGTAGTATCCTCTTGTTCTCCATCATTGAGGCATTTTCCTATCTTAATTGAACTTTCTCTTTATCATTGATGTCCATTACTATATCCACGGTATCCCCTAAAGGAAGTGCATTTGATTTTAGATATTCTGGGTTATACTCTTCATTATTCATGTCTATCTCAGTATTCTCCTTTCTCCATATTTTTGTTTTGTGATAAGCATAACACGTGTAACCTGTTTCTTTTGAGGAGGAGATGATTTATCATAAACTCCTAGAATTTGTTTCAAGGCTTCGTCATCTTCAAAGTATTTCCATGATGTTTCAAAATTCATATCAAGCAATTATGGATGCTTCAAGGTAAGATTGATTTTTGGTTTACACATAACAGTGTTGATATTTAATGAAGGTCTCTTGTTTTCTTGTGTTATCTTAGAACCTGGATAGTATCCCAAACCATTTTTCATTTCTTGCATGTTAGGTTCCATAGGAATACAAATTCTTTGTTTTTCCTTTAATCATCCTTTTCCATTATAACCCAATTGCTTCATAAGTTCACAAACTCTCCTATAAAGTCTTTCCATTTCTTTCGGGTTTTGTGGTTTTTGATAATCTATCTCATTGAATTTTGTTGTGTATCTTGCGTCTTCTTCAAAAGTAGGTGAGATAGATGCTTGTGAGTTATCTATTGAGTTTTGTGTTGGCATAACCATTGTTTTCTTTTGTTTTTCTTCCTCTTTTCTTGTGATTATATATTCTCCCATAAATGGTGTGAATTCCAAGGAACCCCAATCATCATCTAATAATTTTGACACTATCTCCATCTCTTGTGTTTCCTCTTTCATAGGTTTTATTTTGATGGAATTAATGTTTTTAGAGAACTGGTGGTTCCTTTTCCAATTTTTAAATAACTTTTAGGATTGGGGTCCATTTCAACTTGGTATAACTTGTTTTTATAGACATACTTCATGATACGATGAAGAGTCGAAGGTACCACATGCCTCTCATGAATCCATGGTCTTCCTAAAAGAAAATTGTATGAAAGGTCATGAGGCATAACATGAATAGGATTTTTTAAGGTAGCCTTTCTAACTGTAATAGGTAAAGTAATCACACTGAGTGGTTTCTTTCCTCTACTATCAAATCCTCAAATTGATAAGGAATCAGGATTCATTTTTTATTTATCCAATCCCAACTTATCTAAAAGGTTCACATTGCACACATTAAGGGATGATCCATTATCAACAAGGGTCCTTTTTATTCCCATGTTGTTGTATCTAGCTATTATCATGAATGCATCACATTTATTTCTCATCTCCATAGGAGGGAGCTCATGTTGGTGAAAGGTAATGTCTACATTAACTATATTCAGTCATTATATTAGAGCTACCACATCATTTGTGTTTGTACTAGGAGAAATCACTTGTTGTAAGGTTGTTTGAAGAATAGTGTGGTAACTAGGTGAAGTTTGAAAAAGATACCATAAGGAAATCTTAGTGGGAGTATTCTTAAGTTGTTCAACAAGATCATACTCCTTGCCACTATGCCCTGGTAAATGAGGAGCACTAGACAATATAGGATTAGGTAATGGTAAAAAAACATGATTAGGTTGAGGTTGTCTATTATTCCTTGTGTTATATGTATGAGAAATAGTATTCTAACTCGATTGTTGTGACACATTTTCCTTAGGTGCTTCAAGGATAACGATAGGTTTGTTTGTAAGTTGAGGTTTGTTTGAAGGTGGATAAAGGATAAGTTGAGGTTGAATGACATTTACTTCTCTTTGTTTAGTTTTGTTTGAAAAATCCTTAGTGGATGAACCTTGCGAAATAAAATCCTTAAGGGGCTTCATCTAACATATCAAAATCACCAATACTAAAAGGCTTGAGGGTTACACTAACTTGGAAAATAGGCTTTGACATACTAACCATAAATGTATGCTTGTTTAGATTTAATGTTTTGGTTTTTGTGTTTTGGTTTTCTAATGAATGTAAAATGAAATCTATGTCTAACAAAATGAAAGTGAAATAATATATCTTTATCAATTAATTGTAAACATGAACTATGGAAATGCATGAAATAGTAAATTGACAAACTGGAACAACAAAGTAACTACAAAAAATAGAAGCACAAAAATTCATTGTTTAACCCTGAAAATACAACCTCAAATTCCACAAGGACTAAGATGCCAGGAAGGGTGTCTCTATCTTTTTGATGAAATTTAGAGGTTCCAAAAACTAGAATAGATAACACACAACTCATATAGGATTTTTGAGAAAAAAACTCTAAGAGGGACTAAGACGCCAATAAGGGTGTTTTAGTCCCAAAAAAGGTTATTTTCAGAAAAACAACAAAATATGAGTTGATAACAGTGTTCCCAAGTTGCCTACCCAGGGTTCCAATGTTTAGAAATAGAAAACTGTGTAAATGAATGCAAGAAAAAGTGACCAATGACAAGCAATTGAATGCAAAGTTGAATGCAATT
The DNA here is from genome assembly GCA_007258455.2 of Sequoia sempervirens. Lineage (NCBI taxonomy): Eukaryota > Viridiplantae > Streptophyta > Pinopsida > Cupressales > Cupressaceae > Sequoia > Sequoia sempervirens. Next base: position 77,578,556 of record VDFB02281492.1, on the reverse strand, counting down.
CTTTCAATTTTGAATGCAATAAGAATGTTCCTAGATGCAATTATGATGATTAATAATTTCCAAAGAGATAATATGATGCAAGAAAGCAAAACTGCAACCTATATGCACTTTCACGAATGCAAATATGAGAAACCCCAGATGCACTTTCACTAATGTAGGATACAATGCAAGAATGAATGCAACCTAGATCTAGGACTTTAATAAACTCCAAATCAGAAAATGAATGCTCTAAAATGTTAGGTTCACCAAAATGAAAATAGTGGAAAATGGGTGCTTTATAACCTAGGTCATAGAACACTACTATTTTCCAATTGTCATTCAAATATGCCCTAGGGTCCCAAATTATATTGACTATCAACCCAAAGGTGAGTCAATTCTCAACAAGAAAGACCTAGGAGAGGTTCTTTAGACTTTGAAGGGTTCACCACCAAGCAAAAGCTTGGAAAAGAAAACTTAACATTCAACTCACAATTTAACCTAATAATGCAAACCAAATGATGAGTGCAAATGACAAAATTAAGCAATGTGTGTGTATCTGGGAAATCTAGAAATGTGATGAGGATTCTGGAAATGCAAAAATGCTATCAAAATATGCTAGGGAGGACTAAGACACCCTTACTATTGTTTTTTTAGGGGAAATGCAGAATCTTTGGATGTCAGAATAGAATATGAAAGAATCTATACAAAATTCCACTTGGACAACTAAGACACCCTTATTGTTGTCTTAGTCTCAATATAAATTTCTATAATTTCTGAAGGTGATCCTAGGATTCAATGTATGCACTTCCTTCTCCACTAAATCTTTAGATCTAAACCTTCCTTAGGTAGAAAGTAGAGCAACAATGGAAGATGGAATCAATCAAGAAACAATTCCTTAGGCTTGGAAGTATGGCTAGTTGCATCTCCAACCTAGAATCTCTCATGATCCTTGATTCGGAAAGTGGAAGGGATCTATGAAAAATGTTGCTAAGTGGTTATGCACAAAGGTCTAAATACATCAACAATGGAGTAGAAGGAACATTAAATAGAGAGAATTCAAACCATAGAACCAATAGAGAGAAAATAAGACACCAACTTGATTACAGAGTTCGTCCGAGTAGACTACGTGTCTAGGTCAAGCTCAACTGAGTGACCGATTTATTGAAATGTTTGGAACTAGTAGTACAATCTCCAATGGAGCCTCTTGCAACACTGATTTACAATATTTGTAGCCTATCCACAAAGTCCCAAAAAATCTCACTCAAACCCCTCTCAAAAGATCTCACAAATAGGGATGATTAACAAAGAGTAAGAAAAGTGAATTTGCCTAAAAATAGGACCTACTACAGATTCAGAACATCATTACATCACAACTCAAATTCTCCTAATTCCCTCTCAAATTCTCTCACAAAAGGCTCTCAAAGGCCAACAAAATGGAATGAAGAGTAGGATACAATGGAGAATGATCAACTCCAAATGGGATGATTTGAAAAGCCTCCTAGCTCCCCTTTTTATACATAGGATTTCCACATGGGGTTAAAAACCACCAAATTCCCCCTTAAAGGAAAAAACAAAACAATTCCCTCATTTTACATAAAAGAATATTAACACCCCCTAAAAAATATTTCAATTTTCTTTTAAGCCCTTTGTCTTATTTCACTCTCGGGCTAGTTGAATGTTTAGGATTTGCTTTTATTTTATAACAAATAACCATTTATAAGTTATTTGTTTGAGAGTTCGAGCTTCGTTAATGCTTATTAAAAACCCATACCATAAATATTTAAAATTGCTCAAGCGATGCAACAACCACTATACTTTTTGACTCCCCATTGATCGTGGGTTCAACTCCTGCAGATGCCTTTTAGCCTTCCACCATTCCGACAATCCTTAACAAAAGAAACCGAAAATCAAACACCCACCCCCAATCATTTTGGAAAATTTAACAATCAAACACTACTGGAAGAGAGGAAGACACCGCCATGTGTCACGCTTAGAGGATTCCATGCATCAGAAGGAGATTCGTCAGACTTGTCCACATCACTTGCTAACTCAGCTTCCACATCATCCACCGTACCATGACATCATCCTACGGATGACATGTGTCATGCACAGATTGTTCCATCTTAGCATCTATATGGACGAGCTTGCTGGCTCATCATGCTGATTTCATCAACCGTACCACATGGTACCCTTGGTCAACCACAAGCTTTGACTGGCCATATCTCATACATACGAGCTCTGATTAACGTGAAACAAACGTCATTGGAATCATGATGAAAAGACCTTTGCAATGATGTTGAATTCAATCAACTTGGTGATGATTAATTTTCCACCTTTTTTTCTCATCCCCGGCACCTGAGTTGACTGGGCTTTGACCAAACTTTGACAGGCAATATCTTTTGCATATGAGCTCAAATTTCAATGAAACGAACATCGTTGGGTTCATGTCATTGAGTCCTTCTAATTAAAATCACTTTTGACTGATTTTGAGTCGGTCAACTTTTTCATCTTTTGGATGGCCTCTTGGTCCAAGTTTGACCAAATCTTTGACTGCACATAACTTGAGCAAATAGACTCCTTTTTTGCCTGTTCAAGTTGTGTCAAATTTAGTTGTCGAGCTCTTTTTCATGGAATCGCTTCTGGGAGAAACTGGAATAGTTCAAGTTCTAGAGATCCACCTGGATCAAACCTCCCCACTGAAGAACTTTTGGTCCTCCAAAAGTTTACAATTCCTTCAAATCATCTCTCATTTTACATCTTGCCACTCACCATGGTCTCATCACTAAAAAATACACACTACCACATCTGCCTGTTGAGGTCTTACACTTTAGAAATGTACTGTCAACAAGAGCTTCCCTATCACCACATCTTCCTATTGAGGTCTTACACTTTAGAAATATAGGAATTCACAACTCATTACAATGCAGTTCAAAATGGAACTTATCATACCCAAAGCAAGAAGAAAAATTGAGTATGGTAAACCTGTCTCTCAGTGCTTCTCATAGGTAGTTCACATTTTGCATCTCTTGCCATCCTTTCTAACATGCTTTTTTTGCTTCTCCAATTGCTTGAGCATGGTATCTATGCCTCAGCCTAAAATATTCCTTCACCTTTGTACTTCAGAATAGCTGATTCAAGGATCCACCACACAGCTCGGGTCTGGTTCGTCTGAAGCAACAAGGTCATCGATAAAATCCTTCAAGAACTTCAACTGATTTCAAACTTATCCTCAAAATGACCTTGACTGAGTCTTCAAGCTGAGAACATGCTAGGTCACTGTTGACCATTCTCAAAAACTCTTTGTTTGAAAAGTGCTCTTCAACAAAAGCTTCACACTTGAAATCAGTAGGTACAAGTCCTTAACAAAAGAAAACCTACAATAATAAGTTATACAGTATTCTCTTTTTTATTACAAGAGATGTGGCTTTAAGAGCCTTACAAAATGTCAAACTCTAGAGAAATACAACTTCATAAAAAAATTGTTACAAACAATTTTATTCAGAGTTTTATGCTCACAAAACCACACTAGCTTATCAACATATTTATCACACTACAAAAGACATAATAAACACACAAATGCTAATATACTAGTTTGATGAGTGATGTTCCCAGCTCCTACAGAGTTGTTCAAAGGAACTCTCTTTCCTAGGTTGCTCAGGCTCTGATTGAGTTTCTTTTGGGACAACCTTAGAAGTGGTAGCTACTGCCAGCTCCACTTTCATCTCCTCAACTTTCTGGTGGTTGGGTCTCTTAGTAGACCTCGATCAATGATGGAGCTCTACATGTAGCTTCCAACACTTTGCCTCCCAATGTCCATTGAGCTCTAGAGGATTGTCTAGCTCCTCTGAATCCCAATCCTTGGTACCGTGGTCATTTCTTTGCCTCGATCAGATTGGTGATGCCTTGCTTGAAAATACCAAGGCCCTTTCCTTTGAAACAAGTCTTCCCTAGCAGCTTTGATCCCATGCCTCTTGTGTGCTTCTTGAAATGCGCAAAAGAATCATGCTCATCCTCTACTGACTTCTTATGTTCTATGGAAGAAGATGCTTCGAGATAGTTACTGTCACTATCAAGAAAATTAAGATTCTGAAGGTACTTTATCTTCCAATAGTAGGCACACTCTACTGCACCAGGAGAATTCACCCAATCGTGGCCGCAAGCAAATTTTACCTTAGGACTTTCCACCACTGGCTTTGATATTGGAGAGGCCCATGTACTATCAGGCAGGGTACTATTAGGCGGGGTAAGCGGGGAGTATGAGGATGATGTATCCTCAAAATGTAGAAAAAAGCAACATATTGTGCACTCCCTGATACAGGAGGAATTCTCTTGTTCTACTCCTCCAAGACTTCTTGCAACAACACTTGTAGTCTTTCCTTCTCTGTGTTGGATTCCTCAAGCAACCGCTAAAGTTCTGCATTCTCTATTTGCAGGCATCAATTGGATTCCTCGAACTCTTGCATCCTATTAGTCCTCTCTCGATGGTCTCGATAGAGTACTTCAACCATGGCTTTCATTGACATGAAATCATCCACCATGGATGTAGTCAATGTAAGCCTTGAAGATACACCCTCCTCAGATGCCATCTCTACTCCAAACTCCAAATGTTCACCTATAGCAAACTGACTCACAATCATTCTTGCAAAACTTGCCAAACAAGGCTCTGATACCACTTGATCCGAAAAGAGGAAAGGATCTATGACAAAAATTGCTAAGTGATTATGCACAAAGGTGTAAAGACATCAACAATGGAGTAGTAGGAACATTAAACAAAGAGAATTCAAACCATAGAACCAAGAGAGAGAAAAGAAGACACCAATTTGATTACAGAGTTCATCCGAGTGGACTACGTCTCTGGGTCAAGCTCAACTGAGTGACCAATTTATTGAAATGTTCTGAACTGGCAGTACAATCTACAATGGAGCATCTTGCAACATTGCTTTACAATATCTATAGCCTATCCACAAAGTCCCAAAAAATCTCACTCAAACCCCTCTCAAAAGCTCTCACAACTAGGGATGATTAACAAAGAGTAAGAAAACTGACTTTGCCTAAAAATAGAACCTACTACAGACTCAGAACATCATTACATCACAACTCAAATTCTCCTAGTTCCCTCTCAAATTCTCTCACAAAAGGCTCTCAAAGGCCAACAGAATGGAGTGGAGAGTAGGATACAATGGATAATGATCAACTTTGAATGTGATGATTTGAAAAGCCTCCTAGCTCCCGTTTTTATACATAGGATTTCCACATGGGGTTAAAAAGCACCAAATTACCCCTTAAAGGAAAAAACAAAACAATTCCCTCATTTTACATAAAAGAATATTAACACCCCCTAAAAAACATTTCAATTTTGTTTCAAGCCCTTTGTCTTATTTCATTCTCGGGCTAGTCAAATGTTTAGGATCTATTTTTATTTTATAACAAATAATAATTTATAAGTTATTTGTTTGAGAGTTTAGGATTTCTTACTGCTTATTAAACTCCTATAACATACATATCTCAAACTGCTCAAGCGGTGTAACAGCCACTGTACTTTTTGACTCCCCACCGATCGTGGGTTCAACTCCCACAGATGCCTTTTAGCCTTCCACCATTTCGACATTCCTTAACAAAAGAAACTAACAACCATGTGTGGTTAAATGACAAACGCCGGTGTAACGGTAAGGTCATTTCCTCATCAAGTGGGGGTCTAGGTTTCGACACCCGCCCTCCATCATTTTGGAAAATATAACAATCAAACACCACCGGTCATTTGCTCGTCAAGTGGGGGTCCAGGGTTTGACACCCACCCTCCATGATTTTGGAAAATATAACAATCAAACACCACCAGAAGAGAGGAATACACCACCACATGTTGCGCTTAGAGGATGCCATGCGTCAGAAGGGGATTCGTCAGACTCATCCATGTCACCTGACGTACCATGACATAATCTATGGTTGACACATGTCATGCATAGATTGGTCCACGTTGGAATTTGCATGAATGATCTTGCCAACTCATCATGTTGACATCATCAACTATACCACATGGTACCCTTGGTCAACCACAAGCTTTGACTGGCCATATCTTGCACATACAAGCTCCGACTTGCGTGAAATGAATGTCGTTGGAATCATGATGATGAGACCTTTGCGATGACACTAAATTTGATCAATTTGGTGATGATGAATTTTCCACCTTTTTTTTCTTGTCCGCGGTACCTAAGTTGATTGGCCTTTGACAGGCGATATCTTTTGCATATGAGCTCAGATTTTGACGACACAAACATCATTGGGTTCATGTCATCGAGCCCTTCAAATTGACATCACTTTCAACTGATTCTGAGCCAGTCAACTTTTTCATCTTCTAAATGGCCTCCTAGTCCAAGTTTTGACCAAATCTTTGACTACACATAACTTGAGCAAATAGGCTCCTTTTTCGCCTGTTCAAGTTGCACGAGATTCAGTTTGTCGAGCTCTTTGTCAAGGCATTGCTTCCGGGAGAAACTGTAACACTTCAAGTTCTAGATATCCACCTGGATCAATCCTCCATAGGTATCCATCATTAGTATTTGGAAATGCTAGATCTTGACTTGAAAATGGACTTGAAAAAAATGCAAAAACACAATAAACTTGGTTGCTCCAAGACTTCAATTCCTTACTTCTTAAAACTCTCCTTCAAACTTGCTTCAAAACTTGCTTTCTTCTTACTTACTTGCTTAGGTGAAAATGGGGTGTGAATCTTACTTTTATAGGCATTCCTATCTAATAACCGATTATTAGATCCCAAAGGCTGACAAAATGTCAAATTAAATCAAATATTTTCATTTCCTACTCTTAATTCCTGAAAATAAAGCCCTCGGGACTAAGATGCCCTAGGTGGTGTCTTGGTCCCATGAAAGGGGACTAAGATGCCACCAAGGGTGTCTTGTTCCCACCAAGCTTATTTTGCAATTTTAAAAGGTGGGTTGCCAAGATTAAAGGTTGTTTGTGGTTTTTGGTGAGGTTTACAGATGAAATATGCCTTGGGATAAACAAAAAGGGGTCTCAGGGGGCCATAATAATTGACCTAGAGGGAATTTAATGCAAGGGAGTGCTAAAATAGATCCAATTTAAGTGTGAAAATGCAAAGGTATGCTTTTTTCTACACTACATTATTGAAAATCAATTTGTATCATTTGAGTATTAAAATAAATTACATATTTGGAAACTAGACTTCGAGTACTACATTTTATATTTAGTACCTTTTTTTAAGATTCAATCTCTAAATGCATCTAATTTTAAGGTCAAATGTGACAAATTATAAAAATCAAGAAAAACACTTCCACTTTTTGGCAAAAAAGTGGACTCAACTTCTTACACACACCCATCTCACAACTTGCATGGCGAATAATGGCACCTATTGGATTTGACATCAAGTAAAGTATGTTATGTGGTATTAACTTATACACTTTAAGCTAAAAATTATTCTCTTACTTTATGAGAGAAATCAAATCTATACCCAATCAATCAATAATGCTATGGTGGAAAATTATCAAAATCTCTACAAGGCTTTAAAATCAACCACTTGCACTGTCTTATCAATGATGCTTGTCTAATTCTAGAAAGTTTGGACAGCCTCCAAACATCTAGCATATTGACACACGACATAATAAAATTGGCCTACATATACTAGGACTCAATTGTAATATTCACATCATCACCAATAGGCTAAGGTGAAATCTCCATACCCACAAGACTACCACCTCACTACCAACAAACATGCCATTATAATTATTGAGGATGCAACATTTTAATGGGTACAATCAAAGTAATCAAATAGTGTAGGTGTAACCAAAAAATCCTACTTCACAATATGAAGGGAACTCTCCATTGAGTCAATTTCCCAATAGCATGCAAAAGAAAAAGCTCAATTTGAAATAAAGCAGCAGCCACCAACCAATCAATACCAAAAAGGACACAAAGCACTTAACAACGGCCTAATTAGGCACTAATTAAGGTTTAGTGAGTCATGGAAGGTGAAGGGATTGCCAATAGAACCTGTTCTCCATTGCAAAGAGAAATGTCCATTAAACAAACTATGAATGAACACAAGTAAACTAAGCATTCTAAAATTGAAAAACACCAACAATAGGCAATCAACAAAAAAAGAACATAAGAGTGTGGGAAGAAAAGATGAATCCTTGGCACCATTGAAACAACTACTTAGTTGAAACAAGGTTTGTCTTTAAACAAATAGTTGGCCATGATTGGAAATTATGATCTTGATGAAAATATCAAGACCAAGCAACATTTGCACTAGACTAATAACATGGGTATAAAGCAAAATTGACATAAAGGGCACTAAGACAAATGAGGAGAGACAAATCAAAGATAAAACATGCATGAAGCCTTAACTTCACATTTCTCATGTTGATTATGATTATTACTAGTAATGAGGTTTATAATTATGAAGCCATAAGCCATAAAAATGGTAAATTAGAAATATTAAACTCATTGAATGTACTAAATTCAAATGAAGGGGCAAGCACTAGCAATGATTCTATAATTTGTGAGTACTCATAAATGTAAAAAAAAAAAAAATAGTATTTCACATCTAAAAGTGTCATAACTATCCATAAATGTTCCCCTCAACTATAACATGAACCCATGAAAAACTATTTCCTTTATGATGTAATAGTTATAATAAATATGACCAAATTGTTGTGGTACACAAATAGAAATAACTTAATGATTTTTTTATATAAATGAAAATATATATAATGAACTCCAAATATTTTACAGAAGGAAAATATCTGAGCATTGATATTTAGTAAAAAAGAATAGAGCTCATTAAGCATTAAGTTCAAATAATAGGGTATACACTAATGGTACTTTAAGGGCCCTTGTAATTATTTGAAATTTAAATTTGTGGTTTAGACATCCAAAGCAACATCTCTCCATGGTCATTTGGCTCAACCATAAATTGAAACCATCCAAAACTACTACTTTGTTACATCAAATAATTACAATAAAATATGACCACCTTGTTATTATATATAAATAGTTTGGATCACTGCCATCCTTGCAATACGGTGGGACGATGCTCCTGCTCAGGTGGAAGTGCCCATGAATTATTTGTGAAAATAAAATCATACAATTCGCTGATGAGTTCCTTCCCAAATGATAGTAAAACAATCTAAATGTGCATTTCAAAGCCAAAATACCAAGAAAAAGGGCTGAAAGTAAACAATTGACACTACATTTGTTAAGCTTCAAATAATGGAAGACTATAATCTACCCCTGCCATGGTTGCAGAACATTTCGCTTCCAAGTGTTGGTTGCTATTCCAGTTGATGACATTCCAACATTATCATCGATAATTGTCTCTACATGACATTATCATTTGATTGCTCCAACTCAGGAAGACTCAAAGATGACAGTTCCTCCCCCTTTAAACTCCTAACACCAACAGTAACACCAACAGTAGAATGAAATTGTTCTCCCTAAAAATCAAATCATGTAAGATACTTGGATGTTAAGAAATAATACTAGAATGCAGTTAGCTTAAGCTTACCTAACCATTTTCTTCGTCATCTGTATCTTTTGCATCAATCCTGCAACCTCATCTGATTTAGATGATGACTACACATTGACAATAGAATTAAGCATGATTCCATCACATTACAATAGTGAGTTGGACAAAGGTGTTTTACTATCCTTGGTTTAATAGACAAGTCCAAAATAATTATTTGTTGCATCAATTTGCTTTGAAATGTATAAAGACGTTAAGTTATTGGTTAATGAGCCTAATAGAGAGGTCCTAAGTAAAAGAAATTGGTTACAATTATTTTTAATCATCCCCCCAATGTATCAACACATCATAGAGTACATGTAAATGTCAAACATGCATGTAGAAAAAGGCTAGTCTACGGTTAGGGGAAAAATTATAGATGAAAATTATCCCCAAAAAAGACCTTATTACATATTGTAGAAGAAAAACATTGAAGAAAATCGAAATAGTCTACTAAAATTAGTTATTAAGTCTTTGAGGAGCTCAATATGTGGATATGATATGTTTAAACAATGATGTCATTAAAGTAGATGGGCAAAGGTGAGAAGACCCAACTAAATTTTAGGATAGCTCCAACAAAATTTCATTGTAAACACATGAGATGAGATAGATTTTAATGCCAGTTGAGATGTACATATGACTTATCAAGAGTGTGTTTATTTAAATTGTGTTAGAATAAATGTGTTTACTTATTTTAGTTTAAAAGTAAATTTACCGATTTATTGCACCAATATCATAATTCAATTGGTTTAGGTTTTTGCACTATAGAAGAATGTTTCCAGTCACTTTTTCCATTCACTTCATGATGCAAACATTTTTGGATAAGGATAAAAGTAGAATTTTTGAAAGTGTATATAAATTATTTTTTATAAAATAAGAATGATAATTTTATGAAGCTCAATCAATATCAAGGATCAAACAACATCAAGATTATAAAATAACAACAAACAATGAACATCAGATCAAATGTGTTAAAGAAATCAAACTGAGACCAAAAGAGATGAGCTGAATCAAGGTAAGAGGGAGCACGAAGCAGCCCCTTCCATTGATTCTTTGACACAAATTTCCTTCCTAGTTATTCCCCCTCATTTAATTGCAAAATAGAATCATAAGTAAACGAAGGGAAACATGAAAGCTTCTCTCTGAGCTGCACCTTATTATTTTATTTATTTTAGTTGGATGACCTTTGTGTCTCATTCAAAGGGCTGACTTGGATCTCCCCAAATCCTACTTTCCTCAAATTCCCTCTCTTGACAACCCTCCCTTGATATTGCTTCTAGAAGGGCCCTGCATACATCATTACTACCAAATGTTCCTTTTCCCTCTAGAAGGGTTGTTTACTCCTATTGCTCTACTACCCCACCATTGCAAAACCAACATTGAGACAATTATGGAAAACCAGTGGGGAGTTCTCAAAATAATTTATTGCACCCATTTACCGAATTTAGAAGGTAAAATAATTGAAAGGAATGCTTCATCCACCTCCATTCAAACACAAAATATGAGAGACAACAATCTCTTCCTAAATTTGGTGGCCACATCCACCACAATAAAGTTGGCAATGTCTATCAAGACCTAACATTCCAATAGAAACCCATGAAGTCCAATCCATACCCAAACCATTCTGATGCATTTTTTCTCAAGATAAAATTTTGATAGCTATCCAAGAGGCGTCCATACACAATTTTCATGGTTCCTAAAAATATTAAAAAGAATCCCTTCATCATTGCCATAACCTCAAATTGACCTCAAAGTTTCTATATTTGTTAAGCCCATTTTTGAAACATCAATATTTGGCCTAGCTCTAATAAATTTCCCCACAAGAAAAGTCTACAATTTGCAAGCTATCCTATGAACAATACAGTCAAGGACTTGGAGCAGAAGACCCTTACCATCCATAGATGGAACCAGAGATTAAGTAAGAGTGTAAAGATCCAAATCTTTCATAGCATTTGCCAAAGACGTCATCGATAGACCACAAACATCAGCCCCAACATCCTATGTTGCCATTGAAACTAGGCCAGCCTGGCCTCAACCTCCAAGGCCTAAGCAGTAGGATTGGTGGAACCCTGCAAAGAAGCCCTCTATAGACAAGAATTTTATCCATTATCCCGAGAAAACACCCCACATGTAAAGCTCATAGGAGCGCCATAAAGGTAGGAACCATCACCAGAGCACAAAGGGAAGTAGAAGACCTAGGAAGAAAAGCTTCCCAAAACAACATGAGCACCAAATATACCAGCAGCAGTCGACAGACCCCCACCAACTCCCATGGTAGCCAAATTTGGAGAAACACATGAGCTCCCAACTAGAGATATGAGAAACCTGTAACTTGAGCACTATTTGAGGCCACCACTGGAAAAAAAAGCCATTCTCAGCTGCAACCAGACCAAAAAACTCAACAAAAAATCCTGACTTCATAGAGCAACCCTCATCCAAACGCACAAGGAAGGCTTGGATCCAATAAAAATTTGGGTAGAAATTTTCTGGCAAGCCTCATATCAAATGTCAATAAGCTGCTCCTCAGCATCCTCATCTCAAGGGGTGATTTAATTCCTGCTCTCCACCAATTCAAACCGACACCTTGCCTTACACCATGAGAGTGAGTAGGAGGAGGCTAAGCAGTGTTGCGACCACCCTAGAGCCCATATCAGTTAGGGAAATGGACAATGTCTGTGGCATGTAAAAAAATGTACACCTTCGGCGTGCCTAGAAAATGCGAACACCTCCAAGCATTTTAACCTCAACTTCCCATTTAGTCCAAGTTAAAGTGTTTCTTAGATTCCATCCTTGTAGGAAAAGAGATCATCTTAGAACGAACATCAAAGAACAATAGTGTTTTCAGTAGCTTTAAAATTCCTTGGATTTCCTCAAAAACACGTACAATTATGTCACAAAGGGGCATCAAACATAGTTCATTTCCCACCATATCAGACATAGTTCATTTCCCACCATTAATCCTATTGATAGTTCATTTCCCACCATTAATCCTATTGAGAAAAAAATCATGCAAGTTATAACCAATTTCATCAACAAGCATTAAACAAGTTCAACAATAGAATCTTAAGGCATGAAAGATGGAACAAAAGACATGAACATGAAAATTTAAGTGGGGAAAACCCTTACGCATAAAAAACCCCACACTCCAAAAGCATAGACTGATTGTATTATTCAGCAACCAAAAAATACAGTTACAACACAATCAGACACTAAGCCTTTCATGGAGATTTACATCCTGTTCCATTGGTGATAATCCAACAGCATAACCCCTCACAAACTCTATCTCTCTCTTACCACATTGCAGAACATTGAATGTTTTATAACATTCGTTCTCAATTATAGTTACAACATTCCAACAGGAAAAAGTTTGGTTCAACTTCCATAGACAAATGGTTACAATACAATTTAACCATCAAATCCACATCGATGTGTTAGAGAGACACTTAAACCTGTCCCACCGAACTCCCTTTGTCCCGTCAACATACACATTAAACGCCAAGTCATTCATCCACAACTCTCAGCCAATCCACGCTCTCCCTCAGGGTCTTCCCAAGACCCACCACAGGAGAAACAGCCTAGTGGGGGTTGTAGGATCAAGTAGACCATAGTTGTTAACACTTTGAATAGTACAACTCCCGAGTGGTCCCATAGCCAATGTGGTAGCCACATTATCACCGTACAGGACCATGTCAATCGATTGACATCACTCCTTGCTCCCTTGCCAAGTATAGATTGGGTCCTACCAAAGAGATAGCAGGCTAGCAGGCTTTGCTTAGTATCCTTCACTTTGAAGTCACTAAGTTGCTGAAAACCCGAACTTCAAAACCTCTTGTCAGAGGTTATGAAGTTTTGAAAACTCACGACTTGCCGACAACAAAGAGAACTTCATTGTCGCTAAGTCAAGAGGTTATGAAACTTTAGAACCCTGTGACTTAGGTTAGGAAAATTTGGAACCCTATGACTTAGGTAATGAACTATTTCCTGCTAAACCATTGATTTTTGGTTCGTCTATGCTACTCTTGCTCTTCTAGGGTTTTTCACCTAAAAGGAGAGAGATAAGAGAAAAAATGCTAATGGTTCATTCAAATTATGCAATGTGTGATGTTGTCTAATGTAAATGAAGTTAACTAAATGCAATTGACCAATCTAAATGAATGAAAACAAATGCAAAACTAAGATTTACACTATGTTTAAAAACACGTTGGGATATGCAAAAAGTATGAAAGAATGAACAAAAATGCAAATTAACCTAAACAGAAAGTTGTTTCTCAGAATGTGTGCACCTGGAAAACTATAGATAACTGGAAAAAAAATTGAAAAATTGATGAAACTTGAATTTGGGCTGACTGGGACTTGTTGATGCATGTTTTGTGACACATCGAACATCAGAATAAAGAGTCCAAAGACACTCTATCCTGTCTTGAAAAACCACTGCGTATGCTAAGATTGCAAGAAGATCATATGGAAATTCCATGGTTTCTTCTGTTAGGTCTTGACATGTGGATAAGCTCAATGGTCATTGTGATATGCTAGTAATACAAAGGGACTTACGCTAGGCTCGTTCAATTCACAATGAAGGTTTAGGCAATGAAGCTTTGTTGTTTGGGTCTTTCACACAATTTGAAATAGAGATAAGGCTTTAGAAGTTCTAATCTACTTCCAAAGAATTCAAGAGATGGTATTGACTTGGTGAAACCAATAGCCACACTTTGCTTCACCAGGCTTAGGACAACTATACAAAGTAGGTGCAATCTTCAAGGGAGTGTGCTTATGATTTTCACACCATGAATAACTACCATCAAATCGAACAATATTTATCCAGATAGAAGTTAAGCATCCACGAAGTAAGCTCAGGTTAACTTTACGCATTGAACAAAAATCATCCATTCAAAGAAAGTATGAGAAAAAGTTTCACCATAAATCAATACTTATCAGATCTTGGATTTGTCTAACATACATGAAATAAAATCTAAACTATGATGAGGGATAAGAACCATGCTAACTCCAAAATAAGAGAAGTAATCACCATCAATTCGAACAATGTATTACTTATTACTTTGGTAGTCATATGCAACAATTTACTTATCTTAACATGTTTTGCAACGTGCTCCCATGCTTTACAAATGAGGGATTAGCTCAATTTATAGGCTCCCCAATCACAATTCAATGGCCAAGATTGATTTAGGATCAACGACCGAGATTAAAATAAAACCCTAATTAGGGCTTGTCATAACTAACTCCTTCTCAACCAATATAAAATTATATTTGAGGACACTTGTCCTTTTGCTAAATATGAACCAACAATAATTCAAAAAGTTGTTGAATCTAGACATGCTAACATGGAACAATTTGATTGGTCGAGGCGCCATTTCAACGGGTTGGATATCCTCCTTGGTCACTTTATTTTTTTTTCCATGTTCTTGCCTTAGAATATTTTCCTTGCAGATGACTTTGTCCTTTGTGCTTGTTTCTTCCTAGCTTTGATCTTGGATTCCTTTTGATTTCTTCTTCTCACTTGCACTTGAGTTCTAGAAGTCTCCCCTTGGAGTAGATGTTTAGACTTGAAGTCATTAAGGTTTTCTTTCCTGATTGCTTTGAAAATTCCTACAAGCACCTTGAATTTGGAGAACTCCTCTATGCTTTCACTGCAATGGAGGAAATTGGAACTTTCTCTGTGAAGTATTTCCCATACTTAGCCAAATTTTGGCCATTCAATTTCATTTCGTAATACCTTCATGTGGACCATTCAACATTTAGCCAAGGTTTTAGATGAACTTTGCCTATGGATTTGTCTTCAATTTTGAATTTGGCTTGTGCTATGTAGGAAAAATTCCATCCTTGGATAAGGATTTTATTCACTTCCTCTTTATTTTCCTCTTCGTTCCTCTTGTTTTCTTTCCAACACTTAGCCAATTTTTTGAATTTCCCTCCTCAAGGTACCAAAACTTAGTTAATTTTCTGAGTTTTTCTCATTGGGCAGACTTCATTTGAGCTTAGACATTGCTTCTATCTTTACCTAGGTCAGAATTTCTCTCCCTTGTGCCAAAGTCATACTTCATTAATGTTTGCACATGTTAGTTCTTAGGCCATGTTGGAGTTTAAGATTTCCTTTCCATTGTTCCTTCTAGCTTGGGCGAAGTTCTTGACAAGTGCATGAGTTGACTTTCCTGAGTCTTGGATATGCTTTTCTAGCCCAAGTCGGACTTTGGCATGCTTGGGAAATTCCTAGGTCGGACTTTCTTGACTCCTGGAAGTTGCTTTGTGAGCGAGGTTGGACTTTCCTGATGCCTTGCCAATTTTTGACTCTTCTTGGCTAGGCGGAATTTCTCTTTGTCTTTCCATTGCAAGGGCGGACTTCGCTTGTTTCTTTCCAAGGCTTGGCGGACTTGGCTTCTTTTCCATATCCGCTTTTGACATGGCAGACTTTGCTAGCATTCAAAAAAATTTCTTTCACAACCTAGGTCAAACTTCATAGCATCTTGGACATTTTACTTTCACCTAGGTCAGACTTTGGAGTTAGCTCGACATTTCCTTTTCCAAGCTAAGTCAGATTTTGAGGCTTGCTTGACATTCTTATGGCAGACTTTGGAGTTTCCTTGCCATCTTCTTATCATCCCTATGATGGACATTGAAGTCCCTTTGGAAAGTCTCTTAAGGTTGGACTTTGTAGCTAGCTTTCCATTGTTGATTCCAAGGTAGGGCAGATTTCTGAGTCTTTTTGCAAAGCTTCCATGATGCAAGGGTGGACATCATCTTTGTCTAGATAAGTGCATGGGCGGACTTCATTAATGTCTTTCCAAAGGCATGGCAGACTTTGTCTCCATCTTAACCAAGGCATGGTGGACTTCATTGATGCCTTGCCATGTCCATTTCTCCTTCCACAAAGACTTTTTGAAGTGTCTGACATTTTCTTTGCCTTTCTTTTGGATCATCAAAACCCTCGCCATATGACTTTTTCTTGATTTTTCATATTTTTGCTTGATTTTCATGATTTTCACTTCTGAAGATGGAAACATTATCTCCATGACCCGTGGGACCCTGACACTTTCTAAAAATAGAAATTACTAAAAATAGAAAGAAAAAAAGAAACTTTCTAAAAATAGTAAATCCTATATTGGTCCAAAAGTACCAAAAATAGAAAATGCAAAACAAAAAAATTCCCTAAAAAATAGGAAGTGTCAGAATTGAGTGAAACCAATTGCGTTCTTCGTGGACTAGGTCTTTTGAGCAGTTTGGCGATGTATATGCACAGTTTTAGGCTTGAATTCTCTACTTGGCTTGGGTGATTACTCAAAATCTAACTTCAAACTCCTCATTGTAAAATGACTGGTGATTACCAGTTGTGACGCCAAGGAAAAAAGTAAAAAAGTAAAAAAAAGAAGAAAAAAAAACAAGAGGGTCCCCATTTGCAATGGGGCGATGTTGTGAAAAGGTCACAACAGAACTCATTTGCCACCTTGGATGAATCAATCATAGATCAGAACTTTTCTACACATAATTTGTTTTCTGACAGTCGGGAATCTCGATCTGAATCTGACTCACTTTTGCATAGGTTGGAATTTCTACAGCTTCAAAATTTTGTTTTGCACCTTGCACCTGCACAACAATTTTTGACAGATACCCAATCCTGGATCTTAGAAAATTCCTACAAAACAGCTTAAAAATGTTTGTCTAATGAGGGGTTTGCCTTGGTCAAACCCCTAGTTGGGTAGTTAAACCTTGAATAGAGAAAAATCTGAGTGAATCCTAGCCTTAGATGCGTTAAAGACTAGGGATAGTTGAAATATAAGAATGATCCTATTCTATTGCTTTAGAATAAGACATGCAAGAATGACCTATATGATGCAAGATCTCAACCCTAAAAACCTTACAACACATGCAAAATAAGAATGAAATGACATGCAAATGATAAACAAATAAGATGCAAACCTTAATTTGAAGATAGAGTGAAAATGGAAGATGGAATCAGTAGGAAACCAAGTCCTTAGGCATGATTTGGTGGCTAGTTGCACCTCTTCACCCTAGATTTCTTTATGATTCACCATAGGCATCCATCATCAACCCTTTGCAATGTTGGATCTTGACAATAGAAGTGAGCTTCAAGACCTGCAAAAACCCTAGTTTGCTGCCCTAAAACTGCAACATTTCCTAATGAAACTTGTTGTGGAAGAATTGACTTTAGAATTTACATTATGAAAATGGCTAAGAGATGAAGAGAGATGAAAAATATTGTACTAAATGACTTAAAGTGAGTATTTATAAGCAACAACACCTTATTTTCCTATTAATTAGACCTAAGAGGCCGACATTCACTAGAAATAAAAGTTAAATTGATTAAAATCCTGATTTTTCTATTTTGATAGGTCCCCGCTTGGTCGCGACAACGGCTAAGGGGAAGACAATTGACATTTTTAAGAGATCATGCACCAACCCTATTAGCGGCAGAGGTAGAGCATTTACAGTCAGTGGGTATCTATTGGGCATACCTGATGCCACCCATGAGATACCATGACACCATGCTGATGGCTCTGTGTGAGCATTGGGATACAGATACCTGTACCTTTCATCTTCCCATATGGGAAATGACTATCAATCTAGAGGATGTACATCACATTCTCTGAGTTCCCATTTAGGGAGTGCGAGTGTATTTCCAGGGGGATTGGTCATTTCGGGAGAAGAGAGATATGCAATATTGTTTAGATGGACCTATACATGATGAGAGGGATAGAGCATGGATCGAGCTTCCTATGCTGTTGTATTCACAAGCTCTTGTGGTTAGACAAATTATGATACAGTGGCACTGGTTCTCAATCCAAATGGACAGGTGGCACACTTGGATGGGGGACTAGTACACCTGATACGAGGGATGTATGAGCTGAGAACAGTCTATGCCTGGGGCAACTATAATCTAGCACATTTGTATTATGATCTTGGTCGGTTTGTATTTTGATAGATCAATAGTATGGTCCATTTTACACTTCTACAAGTGTGGTGCCTTGAGCATATCAAATGTATTAGGCCTGTCGGATACCCTTGTACTATAGCAGCAGGATACCCACGAGCATTCGACTATCCTTTGTGATGGTTATGGTAGTATGGGGATTTACACAAGTTTGGAGGGTGAGATTTGACTAGATGGAGGAGGATGAGATCCTTTGGAGGCCCTATCTACTCACTTAACAGTGGCCAAACCCCATCGGATAGTTACGAAGGATGCAAATGGATAGGTATCTAGCGAGGAGGCATGACTATGTTGTACGACCATTTTAATACGGGTGAGTCATGCGACAATTTGGATAGGTAAAAACACCATCGAGGGCATGCTCCTTCATTAGAAGATTAGTGTAGAGTGCTTGGACCCCAAGTGAAACTATTTGGCTAACGATAGATCATGTGCAGGAGAGTGATTCCAATCATTTAGATCACGACCAACCACCAGTCTCCGACATTGATGATTTCGACAACACAAACAAGCACGATGAGTGGTGGTCATATGCATGAACAACTCCTGTGTTCCCCATGGATTTCCCTCTAGGTGATACAGAGCTAGCAACAGATGAGGGGGATCATCCAGAGGAGAGAGCAAAGGAGGTACAATATAGGCCAATAAATATTTTTATAGATGTTATCAATGAGGAGTACCAGTCTGAGGCCGATCCTGATTATGAGGACAAGGATGGAGGAGAGGAGAATGAGGAGGATGAGGATTATGAGGAGGATTATTATTATGAGGATCCACCCCTAAGTGAGGGTGATGAGGTAGCTATTGAGGATCTGTACGAGCATGGAGGGTCGTCACATACTTATAGGACCAGATCATGGGTAGTAACTACAGTAGACATCGACTCTCATAGTTAAAGAGAGGCTAGTACATCCTCCATGGCCCCCAGAGATGAGGAGTTGACATTCCTCATGCATGTAGAGACATAGGTGATGATATTTAATTTTACATTTCCTTTAGTGATTTATGCTTTATTTGTATATATATATCATGATGATGTGTTACTGATTGTGTACATTATCTATCTTGCAGGAGCGATGGGAGACTGGTGAGAGTTCTATCATCAGGCTGGCATAGAGATAGTTCCCACATCCATTAAGGAGGAGGAGATGGATCCCAACTACATGCCCCCACCAATCATGGAGGAGGATCCAGTGACACTCAGAACTTTTGCGAGATTACGGGCAACATACGAGAGTGTGAGGATACAACTCCGTCAATTTGAAAGTGCACTACAGTCAGCACAGACCTCGGCAAAGGTAGAGAGACTATAGGCATAGCTGGCACGAACATGGGCAGAGAGGGATCAAATGAAAAATGAGTGGCTTATAGCCGTTGGTCGAGTACAGGGTCTAGAGTATGCATTGAGACTTGGCAGTTCATAGTCACGGTCACACATGACCATCTCTCATCGACCATGGACCGGATCATGAGCGCCAGATTCAGAGAGGTCTAGCTCTCATATACCACTATTACATTGTATATGATTCTGAGATGTACATAAAACTTTGATATATATAGACATGCGCACCTTTATTTTATGATGATGTATCTATTATATGTGAATGTTAAATGCTTTGTGATTAATTAAATGGCTTATGGTAAAAGTATTTAATTAATGGCTTCATGATTTAACAAGAGTGATGTGATCTAGTATAAAATATAATTCAGTTTTAGCATAGATACAACAGTGATAATGGAAAACAAATATGCTAAATTAAATACTCTAACAAGGATTTAACTTAACAAAACAGGAAGGTGAATAGTATGAAGCCTAAAGCAATTATAAAATGAACTTAAATAATTACCTTAGTGTTCAAGACAAACACAAATTTAGTTATCAAGAATAGAGCAATGTGAAAATTATAACATCAAATAACTTTAAACAACACTGATATATCACTCATACTATTCAAAGGGGATTAGAAATAATACTGACACAAATGTGTGGCATTAATGGGTTCTATAAGGGGCATTCCATCAAGCTGCGTTAAGAGATAAGCACCAGACCCATAATTGGTATCAACTACATAAGGTCCCAACCAATTAGGGTTGAACTTATCTTTGTCTTCGTTGTCGGCACTAGCAGTTCATTGATTTTCAATAAGAACAAAATCACCCTTAGAAAATGACCGAGGTATAACATGAATATTGTGTTTGTGTTGTAATTGTTTAATGTGAGCTTTGAGATGTTCAAGAGCATTAATGCATTGTTCATTGAGCATCTCAAGTTGATGTAATTTTTGTTCTTTACAAGTGTCAATGTCGAAGAGATCTCGAAGAGCAACTCACAAAGTAGGAATTTCTAACTCCAAGGGCATAATCACATCAATACCATAAACAAGGCTATAAGGGGTATTTCCTGTAGATGATCGAACATTAGTTGTATAAGCCCAAAGAACATAAGATAGTTGCATATGCCAATCTTTATGATTGTTACTGATAGTTTTCTTAAGGATTTGTTTGAGATGCTTATTAGTATTCTCAGCTTGTACATTGGATTGCAGATAATACGATGTAGAGAAACAATGTTGAATATTAAATGTTTCAAGGAATTTTTGAACTTCGCTTTTCTTAAATGGTGTTCTATTATTTGAAATGATTGTGAAAGGAAGCCAAAAGAGAGCAATTATCTGTTCCAAGATGAAACGAAAAATTGCTTCAGCAGTTGTAGAATGAAGGGGAATAGCTTCCACCCATTTTGTGAAATAATCTGTTGCGGTTATAATAAACGTACGTCCAGTGGAAGAAGGCAGTGAAATTTTTCCAATAAGATCCAACCCCCATACTGAAAATGGCCAAATGGGAACATTGGCATGGAACTCAGTAGCTAGAGCGTGTAACAAATTGCTATGCTCTTGACATTTGTTACATTGTTTAACATAGGTGAAGCAATACTTCTCCATATGTCTCCAATAATAACCCATACAAATAAGTTTTTGCACTAACCAATGACCTCCAAAATGATCTCCACAAGCACTGGCATGAGCCTATTCGAGTGCTAAAGGGATTTCAGAATCTTTAAGACAACGTAATAGGATACCATTGAAAGATCTATACAACACGTTGGCATGGATTACATATTTAGTTGCGAGTTTATATAAGTGTTTTCAAGTATTTTTTGTGATAGGTTCGGGAATGGTACCGTATTTCAAGTAGTTGTATATTGTATGATACCATTGACATGAATTATTATGAGCTATCGCTAAATTGTCTTCTAATGGAGTATCAATCAAAGGTTTGGTGATGGGATGGATAATAAAGGTGAAATATGTGGAAGGATCGAGTAGGGATATGGGGAAAGCTACACTCACCATTGCATCCGCATGTCAGTTATCTTTGTGTGGGATATTATCAATGGTGAAAGAGTCAATTTTTTCTAATAGTCTCATTATAAGATCCTTGTATTTTAGTATTTTTTCATGTTTAGTTTGATATGTTCCATTTATTTGTTTGATGACCAATTGTGAATTTCCAAAGATCTTAATATGTTTAGCGTGGAGAGATAAAGCAGCTTGCAGACTTGCGATCAATGCCTCATACTTAGCTGTATTATTTGTGAATAGGAAATTTAATCAATAGATAAGGGAATAGGTTTTCCATTGGGTAGAATTAGTATCATGCCAGCACTAGAACCTGTTTTACACTTAGATCCATCAAAAAATAACTCCCATGGTTTAATGTCGGTGGTTAAGGCATGATCATCAGGAAAGGAATTAGGAGTAGGGAAAGCAGAAGGTAGAGGAGCATTAGCTAAGTGATCAGTTAAGGCTTGGCCTTTGATTTCTTTTTGGGAAAAAAAATTAAGGTCAAACTCAGTTAACAACATTACCCACTTAGCTAAGCATCCTGAAAGATCGGCTTTGTTGAAAAGATATCTAAGAGGATCAAATTTCGTGACAACTTGTACTTCAACATTTAGTAAATAATGTCACAACTTACTAGTAGTGAATACAAGATTCAAATATTGTTTTTCAATTGGTGAATATCGTGTCTCATAAACAATTAAGGTGTATCTAATATAATAAATAGGATGTTCTTTACCATTATCATTGTGTTGAGCCAACAATGTTGCAAGAGCATGGGCAGATGAGGTGATGTACAAGATAAACAATCTATGCAGCACAACAGGTTGTAAAACAGGTGGAGTGACTAAATATTCCTTTAGACTCCCAAAAGCATTTTTACAATCCTCATGCCAATCAAAAGGGACACCATTTTTAAGGAGATGTGTGAAGGAAATGTGTGATCATCTAAAGATGCAACGAAATGACGGGTAGCTTGAATGTGACCTTGTAACGTGCAAAATTGAGAAATATTTCTAGGAGGTGGCATCTTAATGGTTGCATCAATTTTCTTTATTTCCACCTCAATGCCTCTTTGAGATATGACAAACCCCAAAAGTTTACCACTATCTATGCCAAAGACACACTTTTATGGATTTAATCGCATGTTGTGTTTTATCCATTCAAATATTTTACGAAGGACGTTCACATTGTCAAGATTTTTGTGTTAATGATTTAGCGAGGATATCATTGACATAATCTTCTAATTTTTTTTAATATAATCATGAAATATTAATGTCATTGCACATTCATAAGTTGTGTCGGCATTCTTTAAACCAAAGGGCATCACAACCCAACAAAATGTTCCCCAAACAGTTGTAAAGGCAGTTTTGTATTAATCTTGAGGATTAATAAGGATTTGATTATAACCAGAAAATCCATCCATGAATGACAACAAAGCATGTCTAGTAGTTGAATCCATGATCAATGTCTATATTAGGAAGCAAAAAATCATGTTTTAAAGAGGCTTTATTCAAGTCTTGAAAAATTATGCATATTCTAATACGATTATCAGGTTTTGCAACTGTGACAATGTTGGAGATCCAAGGAGAATAATCAATAGGTCTACAATTCTTAGCCAATCCATGCTCTTCGTCAAGGTCTTCCAGAGACCCACCACAAGAGATATGGGCCAGCGGGGGTCATAGGATCAAGTAGATCACATTTGTTACCATTTCGCATAGTGCAACTCTTGAGTGGGCCCCACAACCAATGTGGCAGCCATGTTATCGCCATACAAGACCATGTTAATCGGTTAACATCACTCCCCACTCCCTCGCCAAGTACAAACTAGGTCCTACCAAAGAGACAATGGGCTAGTGGGCGTTGCTTGGTATCTTTTGCTTCAAATTCGCTAAGTCACTAAAAACCCGAACTTTAGAACCTCTTGTTAGTGGTTATGGAGTTTTGAAAACTCGCGACTTGCCGACAACAAAGAGAACATCAAAATCGCTAATTCAAGAGGTTACAAAACTTTAGAACCCTATGACTTACGTTAGGAAAAATTGGAACCTCGCAAGTTAGGTAACAAACTATTTCCCACCAAAATTTAAATGTCAAACCAATGAAGGATTTAAACATAATATGCAGGGAGAAGATCAAGCCAGTAAATTTGAGTCACTTTTTCCAACAATCCCTACATGAGAATTCATGATTCACTCTATGTGATTAAATTGCTCATTCGATTATATAAATAAACACTCTATATCATGTAATACAAAACTGAAACTAGGATGATTGAACTACTAAATGTAATAATGAAGCATGTTATTTAAGTAGTTTCCATGGGAAATAATATAGAGCATTGTACAAGTTTTGTATAGGCTCAATTGAATTCAGTTTCTTACATAATGGTATAGTGGAGATGAAGAGGAATCAACTCAATTTTTTGGTTTTACATACTTACATTATTTACAGTCCCTCCATAAATCTGAGCACTTAAAAGTGTCAATATTCAATAGTATAATGGTTGAAACGTTGGAAGTGATCCATGAGCCTCACCGTCAGGAAACTAACTAAATATTCAATGAAAATTTATTTTTCTGCATGTTACTACATGTTGACTATAACAGTCATGTGCAATCTTATGTTTAGGCAATGTATTTTGGGTTTGTTGCATGCATGAACTATATTTAGAATTGTAATGGAAAACCTCTATTAATAGAGGTAATATGTATAGGATTTATTTATCAGAAAATAAAGAGCTGAGGCTGTGTGTTTGTGTGTAAAATAATTTTGTGTTTAAGTGTTTCTTTGTTTATTTATGTCAATCTCTATTGTGTTTGCTTGAGATTTAGAATCTACAATTGGTATCAGAGAAAATCTATTATAGGAGTGTTTGAAAGTTGCAAAGTGATTTTGTATTAATGTTTTAGAAAGAAGACTACAGTGAAAAAATAAATTGGATCATATCATAAGTTTTCAGAAAGGATAATCCATCCTCATTTTGAAAGTAGTCGGAACCATAAAGAAAAGGATGTAAAGAGGCCACCCCCAAATCAAGAGGAGATCATCATAGTCGCCAGTTCATAAGAGGAAGCTTCCTATGTTGGAAATATAATATCACCTGCTACATTAAATTCTCTAGTTGGACTTGTCTCATCAACATGCTCCATATCAACTTTCATATCAGCATTGAAGACAAACAACCTTCGTATCAGCATTGGACCACAATCGATCTTAACATTCAAGACAAATATCTGTTGATAGATTTTGGAAATATTTGAAGAGATTTTGTATTAACTCCTTTGCAGGCCTTCACACCTTTTCTAGGTGTTTAGAAATATATTATTTTATGTTTATGCTTAAGTCTATCGAATGTTCTTGGGTTTTTATATATTGTGTTTTCTACATTTTGCTAAGTATTCTGGAGGGAGTCTAGCTCTATAGAGCTGCAAGAAGTTTGTAATGAAGTTGATCATAAAAGAGCTGAAGCTTTATAAACTCATTTTGATCAATATAAAATGTCATGTTTTCAATCTTGTGTAAGTTTCTGTGTTTTGTCCCACAGTTGCTTTCCAACAAAGTGGTATCAAGCAATGGAGAAAATATTTTTGTATGTAAGATGCTAGTCAAGAAGAAAGAGTTAGCTACCTCTAGACAAGTATTATTCATAGTCTTAAAGGATCTTATTGCTAATTTATTAAAAAGAGGTTGCAGATCCAAGATGAATTGCTCTCTAAGCCACTACATATTAGAGTTTGTTGAAGTAAAAGAAATTTATAGCTGCTTGAGGACGTAGGAGTCATAGTGTTTGGAGAAAGACGGATCGTTGCATGTTGTAAAGCAAGCTAATTAAATATTTGAAGATCATTGTCCAAAGAGGTGAGATTGATCACTAAGAAAATGTTGCTTCAAACTAGAAAGGCTTTTGAAGATTGGTGTTGTTCGTAGTTATTTGTTGGCTATAGCCTAGGTAAAATGGTATTTAGTTGCTTGTCATAGATTGTAGGTGTTAAAGAGCATCTTAAACAAGCTGCAAGAAAGACAAGAAACCATTGCTATGGATCTGAAGTCACTGGTTAAGCTGTAGAGAGGAGATCAAATCACAATTTTTCAAGAGAGGCTACAGAATATAAAAGGTATGCCCAAGTCAAGTCTTCGCTATAAGATTCATCACTATTGTTAAAGTGTGAAATAGATCACCATTCAAAAATAAGAATAAAAAGATGCGTTGTTTTTAAAGAAGGATTGCCATTCAAAGGCATATAGTTGTTTGAAAAGAGAAACCGTTTATAAAGAGAGATTGTTGTAAAGCGTGCGGCCACAAGAGGAAATCATCGCTAGACAAAGAAAAAAATAAAGGAAAGTTGTTCCAAGTGACAATAGTTGCTGCCAGCCAAGAGGTAATGAAATCCCAATTTGCAAAAATAGTCAAAGGAGGAATTTATTTTTATTTGGAGGAGTACTAGAAGTTGCCTGGGTGAAAAGAAAAGTGACGAAAAAGATTTAAGAAGTCATTGCATGATGATTTATTGAGCCATTAGCCCAAGCTTCTAGTTTGTAGAAATTTTTGAATTTGATTATTAAAGAGGATCTAAAATATTGAATCCATTGGTTGAAGATTGAAAATATTGAAAGGAAAAGGAGTTTGATAGCAACTGTCAGAGCCTCTCAGAAGAAGATACTCAAGTTTGAAAGAGATTGGGAGAAGACTAAGAAGATCGTGGAGAGAAGAAAGAAGACTTCATTTACATTGTAAGCATAGCTGTAGCTATTGAAGAATTTAATCAATCAAAGGAGATTGTAAATAACACCAATTTCATGATCAAAGGAAGAGTTGCAGAGCCAGTCACTGAAAAAGGTAAAACAAAGATTGTAGAAGATTGAAGGCATGCAAAGCTTCCAAAAGATAAATCTTTGTAACAAAATCAAGTAAGGAAAGTTGAAATTGTTTATTATAGATGGGGAAAGTAGGTAAAAGAGTTAAAAATCAGAATTAGAATTTAGTAACTGCAAAAGATCTTTTAGAAGAAAAATTATTAAATGTTAAGAAATACAATTCAGAATTGGTAGCAACTTTAAAAGAAAGAGTAAAAGAGAGATGTGAAATCATATGCGAAAATGGGGCTTTGAGTAAAGAATTGGTTCAAGTTAAAAGTAAATTTACAAAACTGGAAGCAAAATTTAAATGGTCTGAAAAGGAAAAAGAGGAAATACAAAACAAGTTGAAGTTTTTTGAAGGTTAGGAAAAAAATCTGAAAAAATTAGAAGAAAATAGTTTTCAAAAGGATGAAATATTAAAATTGCAGCAAGAAAATGATTGATAGAAGACAAAGCCATTTTTGTGTGATATTTCATGTGATACAAATGATTTGTGTTTTGATCAATCAAATGATAAGTGTAACTTTGCTAAAACCGTTTGTGAAGAAGAATGTATTGATGAAGATGAACATGTTAATGAGTTTGAATTTGATTCTACAAATGTTATTTGTTTTGTTGACAGTCTTGGTATGAAAATTATGAAAATAATAGGTTATAAAGGTAAAGGATTAGAAAAACATGAACAAGGAATGAGAAATCCAATTGAGCCAACAATGAGGCCAAAGTATGAAGGTCTCGAGTATTTCATAGGTAAGGGGAATGATGCTACAAGTTCAAGTAAATTCATTCAAGAAATGAAGAGTGTTGAGTGTAGACATTGCCATAGGAAAGGTCATACAAATGACAAGTGTTGGAATTTACATACTTGCAGTATATGTGGATTAAAGAATCATTATGAGAAAATGTGTTTGAACAAAGATTGGAAGAATCAATGAATTACAGGATGCATAAGAATGGATTGTGGATGGGTCTATGGACCAAGTTGGAAGAAGATCACAAGTACGATCAAAATATTTTTCAAGTATAAGAATTCATATGTCATCAAAGATAGCAAGAAAGAGAGGTTTGATTATTGTGTTGTAACACATTATGAAAATAGTACTTCTACATTAAAATTTTGAAGATTTAAAAATCAATGGTTTGAAGGACTATCGCAGCAGCTTGAGGGAGCCAAAAAAAAAGTTGAAAAATGGTTTGAAGACCTAAAAATGTTTTGAAGTTATCAACAAAGAAAATGTTTGAGAAAAGATTTGAAGATCTTGGAGTTGATATGAAAAAAGAGAGATTCTAGAAAGTCTGAAGACTTGGTTGCAACCACGAGAGAAAGGAGAAGATGAATATGTAGTAGCAAAATATATTGCATAGAGTGCAGAGCTCAAGTGCTCCAGAATATTTGCAACAACAACATAGAGCAACACACAAAAAGCTGTGTTGTGCCAGAGATTTTGCTCTGAAAAAATATTGCTCCAAAAATTTAGCTCCGAAAATTTTGAATGTTGATGAAAAACAAAAAGGCTCAAGATTAAGAAGGAATGTTCAGAAGAACAAAACAAAAAAAGGACAAAAATCAATTGAATAGATATTGTGTAGCAACATACAAAAATCATATTGTTGTTGTCGCAACATCAGTAAAAGAAGTCCAAGGAACATGGAAATAGCCGCAGCTCTCAATTCATTTTCATTCTACAAAAAAAAAGGGACAAAGTAAGAAAGGAGAGTTCAAAAAAGGATCAGAAGATCTCAGGAGGATACCAGTTGTATGAGGTTATAAAAGGTCAATTAAAGTTGTCAATGGGTAAAGAAATAAAATGGTCAAATGCCACAACATTTTGTAAGCAATGTATGAAATCTAAAGATAGAAGCTCCGAAAATGTCAAAGCTAGAAATGAAGATGGATGCTCCATAAATTTTTGAGAATAATGTCTGCAGTTGAGATTAATGGAGAGTGTTGGAAATATAATCTCACCTGCTACATTAAATTTTCTAGTTGGACCTATCTCCTCAGCATGCTCTATATTAGCATTGAAGACAAACAACCTCCATATCAATGTTGGATCACAATCAATCTTAGCATTAAAGAAAAATATTTGTTGATAGATTTTGGAAATATTTGAAGAGATTTTGTATTAACTCCTTTGCAGGCCTTCACACATTTTCTAGGTGTTTAGAAATATATATTGTGTTGTCTACATTTTGTTAAGTATTCTGGAAGGAGTCCAGCTCTACAAAGCTACAAGAAGTTTGTAATGAAGTTGATTATGAAAGAGTCAAAGCTCTGTAAACTCATTTTGATCAATATAAAATTTCATGTTTTTATTCCCATGTAAGTTTCTATGTTTTGTCCCACCGTTGCTTTCCAATAGCCTGAGCATGTATATTGGACGAACTCACCTAGTCAAAGATTGGTCCAACCCTTAATGTTGTTAAGGGAGTTGCTGATTTTGAATGGCAGATCTTGTCAAAAGGAGTATTAAAAGCCATCAAAAAGATTATTTGTTTGGAAAAATCCGCAACTAAGATATCAAATTGCCAGCAAAGGTAAAAAGTGTGAAAGTCATTTTGAAACCAGTCCATGCCAAAAACCTACCACCATAATTGCATGAATGTATGAAGTTGCCCAGTCTAAAGCTACCCAGAGTTCAAGCAGAGGCCAATTTAAATTTGAATAATTTTTTTTAGATTTGGATTTGTTAAATATGAAGGTGGTGTCAGTAATAGAAGTCATTATTTAAGGAGGTTTGTTAAGTCCCAAACAGATGATTGCAAAGGCGGATTGGTGGAAAGATCAAAGGTTGAAGATATATGAGGAGTATGTGCAGGATCATGATGGGCCAAAAAGTGGCAATATGATGGGTATGTGGCTGGCAACTTTTTTTAACCCAAAATTGATGAAATGAAAAGGGTTTCTAAAGGAGATTCTCAGTATTCCACCAATATAAATTATGCTTTACTTTGAATTTGATAAGTAATTATTATTCATTTTCTATTCAAATTATGCCTAAAGTCTTGATTGATAGGTTGATTGAAAAACATCTATAGCTTTCAAACGATATCACATTTTTTGAATCCAAAAAATGTGTCACATTCTATGCTTCACATACTATAGGATTTAAAGAAGAAAAAATGAATTTCATGAAGTTTTGACCAAGTTAAGGTGGTCAGACATACACATTTTTTATATTTTTTAAAAGTTGTAATAAAAAATTCATAATTAATTATTTACTTGGAAAACAATTACAAAAAAATATGCATCACATCGGGACATGGAGTCCTCTACTTATATCTAAAAATCTAATAAAAATATTATCCATTTATTGTGGTTAGGGTGAGTGAGATAGACACCTACTTCTTATTTTTTCCCTAAAATTTAAGTACTACTGCATTGGTATATTTTCCTGGAAAATAGATTTATTATTTTTTAAACCAAGCCTATTATTTAGAAACTACATTCAATTTTCTATAGATTCTATTCTTACATATTTTTGAAATAATATAGATAACTTATTCAAATTTTTATATCAAGTTGCCTAACTCTGATTTTTCTAAATTTTTTGCCACTTAAGGGCCTGTTTTTTCCATGATGATCCTACACATACCGTGAGATCCAAGGATAGTTTGGCCAAAGTATAGAGCAAAGTAATTAGAAAAAGGAAAGGAGATAGTTGTAGTTGTTGAAAGAGAAATCAAAGAAGAGTGAAGGCATGTAAAACTGTGGAACAAAGAAATTGGTGTAACAAATGCAAGGTGAAAGTGTATAAGGTAAATTTAAATTATTTGTTTCAATGGGAAAAATTGGTAAGGTGAAGAAAGAAAATTTAAATTTAATGTGTGAGAAAGATAGTTTGAAAGATGAATTGGTGAAGGTAAACAAATGTAATTCAAAATTGATAGAAAAGATAATGGATTTTTCAAAGAAAGGTGTGATTGTTTGTGTGAGAATGAAAATCTGAAAAAAGAATTAGAAAATATGAAAAAGAAAAATGAAGAGCTAGAAGGCAGATTGAAGCTACTTGATAAGGTCAAGAAAAAAAATGAAGATTTGGAGGAGAAGCTAAAATTGTTGGAGAAAGAAAATGAGGTTTGAAATCAAAGTCACTGGTGTGTGATGCCTCATGTGATATGAATGATTTGTGTTCTTCATTTGATATAGGTGATATAGCCAAAGTTTGTTCAAGTAAAAAGTGTGAAATTGAAGATAAAGATGTGTTTGAAATTACGGATTTTGTAGGTTGTGATGGTAATAACAAATGCTTGCTTGAAAAGAGTATTGGTTTGAAAATTATGAAGAAAATGGGATATAAAGGAAAAGGTTTGAGAAAACATGGACAAGGAATGAGAGAGCCCATTCAGCTAGTTGTGAGGCCAAAGAATGAAAGCCTAGGATATGGTGAGAGAGATAGAAGTGATGTAACAAGTGTTACAGGTTCATGCAAATCACCTAAAAGTATGGAGGTTATGGATTGTTCTCATTGTCACAAGGGAGGACATAAAAAAGAGAAATCTTTGGATCTTCATCCTTATACAATTTGTGGGTTGAAGAATCATTCAGAAAAATCATGTTGGAATAGAGAGTTGAATGGACAATCTAAGAAAGATTGTATGAAGATTAATTATGGGTGGATTGATGGATCGAGTTGGGAAAAAGTTACAGATATGTTCAAAAGGTTCTATAAAACTAAATTATGGCATGTTAAAAGCAATAAGGTGTCATATGATCTCAGTGATAGTGATTCTTCTCTATGTTAGAGGAAGAAAGGGAAAACCTTGTGATCTAAGAAAGTCTATCTGCACACTGAGTTGTTTAGCTTTAGTTTACAAAATTTCAAGATAATATTGTGAGTCTCAACATCAAAGGGGAGTATGTTGGGAAGTGATGCACGAGCCTCACCATCAAGCAACTAATTGAACATTCCATGTTAATTTATTTGTTTGCATGTTACTCCATGTTGACTGTAATAGTCATGTGCAGTCTTATGTTTAGGTAATCTATTTTGGGTTCGCTACATGCATGAACTATATTTAGAATTGTAATGGAAAACCTCTATAAAGAGAGGTCATATGTAAAGGATTTATTTATCAAAAAATAAAGAGCTGAGGTTGTGTGTTCATGTGTAAAACAATTTTGTGTTTAAGTGTTTCTTTGTTTCCTTATTTCTTTCAATCTCTATTGTGTTTGCTTGAGATTTAGAATCTACAAAACTAAAAAGTTTCAAAATTTACACTTGAATATTATGGAATATTAGTTAAAATGATGTTTTTAACTCACATAAGACCTAATATTGCTTATTTAGCTTCACTTGTTTCAAAGTACATGAAAAATCCATCAGCAATACACATGAAGGCAGCCAAGAGAATTTTGAGGTATGTGAAAGGCACTCTAAATTTTGGTATTCATTACTACACTTCTAAAAAGTTCAATCTTGTTGGTTTCAGTGATTCATATTGGGGAGGTAGTTTGGATGACCGAATGTCCACATCTGGTAATTTCTTTTCTTAAGGTTCTGGTTTGATTACTTGAAGCTCAAAGAACCAGAGTATTGTTGCCCTTTCTTCTATAGAAGCAGAATATGTTGCAGTCACTTCAGCAAGTACACAAGGATTATGGCTTAGAAAACTTCTTGAAGAAATTGGCAAGATGCAAGTTCAGCCTACAATGATTTTCTGTGATAACATTAGTGCCATCAAATTTTCCAAGAATTCAGTACATCACAATAGGACAAAACATTTTGATTTAAAACATCATTTTATTTGAGATTTGGTGTAGAAGAAGGCAATAGAATTGAAATACATTAGCACAAAATAACTGTTAGCAGATATCTTCACCAAAGCAGTTGCAAAAGATCAGTTTTTGACACTCAGAAATCAGATTGTGAGCCCTCTTTGCATCAAGGGGGAGTATGTTGACTTTTGATGCATGGGAATCTTTACCTCCCAGCATAGCATGCATTACAACTTATTTTTAATTGATGCCACTCATTTGCATAACGCATGTTACATGCAACATTTGTTTTAAATGTTTAG
>VDFB02281492.1:77534201-77545749 GCA_007258455.2 Sequoia sempervirens | reverse complement strand
AATGAAAAATGGTTTGGGATACTATCCAGGTTCTAAGATAACACAAGAAAACAAGAGACCTTCATTAAATATCAACACTGTTATGTGTAAACCAAAAATCAATCTTACCTCGAAGCATCCATAATTGCTTGATATGAATTTTGAAACATCATGGGAATACTTTGAAGATGACGAAGCCTTGAAACAAATTCTAGGATTTTATGATAAATCATCTCCTCGTCAAAATAAATAGGTTACATGTGTTATGCTTATCACAAAACAAAAATATGGAGAAAGGAGAATAGTGAGATAGACATGAATAATGAAGAGTATAACCCAGAATATCTAAAATCAAATGCACTTCCTTTAGGGGATACCGTGGATATAGTAATGGACATCAATGATAAAGAGAAAGTTCAATTAAGATAGGAAAATGCCTCAATGATGGAGAACAAGAGGATACTACATATTTGCTTCATGACTTTCCAAAAAAAAAAAATTGGACTTATTTGGATATGCAGGGAATTGATCCTAAGATTGTAATACACAATATAGTCCTTGCTGAAAAATGCTAAGCCCGTCAAACATAAGATTTTAAAAATGAACCCTAAAATAGCCTTGCTAGTTAAAGAAGAAATTAAAAATCTCCTTGAGGTTGGTTTTATAAAACCTATAGATTATTCTCCTTGGATCTCAGAAATTGTCGCAGTCACAAAGCCTAACAATCATAGTAGGATGTGTATGAATTTTTGTTATTTGAATAAAGCATATTCAAAAAATGACTTTCCCCTTCCTGATATTGACATGATAGTAGATTCAACTACGGGACATGCTTTATTGTCATTCATGGATGAATTTTCTAGATACAATCAAATTTTCATCAACCCTCAAGATTAGTATAAAACAACATTCACAACTATTTGGGGAAAATTTTGTTGGGTGATGATGCCTTTTGGATTGAAGAGCACGAGCATAAAATATCAATGAGATATGACACTGATATTTCATGATTACATACATAAGATTTTGGAAGATTATATTGATGATATTCTAGCCAAATCCTTAACAAGACAAGACAATGTGAATGTTCTTCAGAATATTTTTGAGCGAACTCGAAAATACAACATGAGATTAAATCTGAAAAAGTGTGTCTTTGGTGTAGATAGTAGAAAACTTTTAGGTTTTAGCATATCTCATAGAGGCATTGAGGTGAACACAAAGAAATTGATGTTACAGTTAACATGCCACCTCCTAGAAATATCTCTCAATTGTGTACCTTACAAGGAAGAATTCAATCCCTTCATCATTTCATAACATCCTAAGCAAATAGAAAAGTACCATTTACACATCTCCTCGAGAAAGGTGTACATTTTGATTTGAATGAAGATTGTAAACAAGACTTTGAAAGTTTCAAAGATTATCTTGTCACTCCACCTGTTTTACATCCTGCCATGCAAAACAAACCATTCATCCTCTATACATTGGCATCAGCCCGTGCTCTCGCAACATTGTTGGCTCTACAAGATTAAAAGAGTAAAGAACATCATGTTTACTACATTAGTTGAACATTGATTGATTATGAGAAATGATACACAATAATTGAAAAATAGTGTTTGGCTCTTGTAATCGCTACCAAAGTTGTGATTTACTTATTGAATGTTGAAATACAAGTGATGATGAAGTTTGACCCTTTAAGACACCTTTTCACTAAAACAGACTTATCAAGATGCTTAGCTAAGTGGGTAATGTTGTTAACTGAGTTTGACCTTAAATTTATTTCACAAAAAAAATTAAGGGTCAAGCCATGACCGACCAACTGGTTGATGCTCCTTCTCCTTTAGTGTTACCTGGTAATGATTCTTTCCTTGATGATAATGTGTTGAAAATCAAAGAAAATGTATGTGAATTGTATTTTGACGGATCTAAGTGTAGAACTAGCTCTTACACAGGGGTTATAATAAAACCACCCGCAAAAGAGCCTATTCCCTTATCATATCAGTTTAGCTTCCTATGTACAAAAAACACTACTAAGTATGAAGCATTACTTGTTGGATTATGTGCTACTCTAGTTATGGGTGCTAGAGACATTAAGATACTTGGTGATTCACAATTATTCATCAAACAAATAAATGGAGCATATGAAACAAAGCGTGGAAAATTATCAAAAAACAAGGATCTCATAATGAATTTGTTAGAGAAGTTTGAATCATTCACCATTGAAAACATCCCTTGAAAAGATAATTGTCATGTGGATGCAATGGAAAGTGCATCTTCTCTTATATCCCCTCAAGATCCTTCAAAAGACTTCACCTTCATTGTGCATACAGTTATGAAACAATCAATTGAAGATAAAGAAGACAAAGTGTTAGCAAAAACCATTGAAAACTTGAGTGAATGGTATGATACGATATTCAATTATTTAAAAGATGGTACCTTTCTGGAGCCAACAAATAAAACACCTTCCACTCTTGTATTCAAAAATTTGTGTCTAGATATATCATCTTGGTGGACATCCTATATAAGAAGTCCTTTGATGGCCTTTTGTGTAGGTGTCCTAAATAATCTGAAATCCGTATAGCACTTGAACAAGCTCATGCAAGTGCTTGTGGGGGGAATTTTGGAGGGAGATCATTAGTTTAAAAGCTAATCCACATAGGATATTATTGGAAAAATATGGAATTAGATTGTTTCAAATATGTTAAGAAATTTCATAAATGTCAAGAACATCAAAACTTAATTCATGCTCCCCCCTCCGAGCTTCGTGCACAATTTCCTATTTGGCCATTCTCCGTATGGGGTTTGGATGTTATTGGAAAAAATATCCACCTTCATCTACTAGATATATGTTTATAATCACGACGACAAATTATTTCATGAAATGGTTAGAAGCTCTTCCCTTGCATTCAACAACCAGAGATATAATATGTTGCTTCATATTGGAATACATTATTTCCCATTTTGGACTTCCATTTGCGTTAGTTTCAGACAATGGGACACCATTTAAGAACAATGATGTGAAGAATTTTTTGGAAACATTTAATATGCAACATCAATTTCAATGCCTTCTTACCCACAATCTAATGGAAAAGCTAAATCAACTAACAAAACTCTTGAGCAAATTCTAAGAAAACCATGAACAAACATAATAAAGATGGCATACAAAATTAACATATGCATTATGGGGCTATCGTACTAGTATCAGAACTTCAATGGGAAACACACCTTACAACCTTGTTTATGGTGCCAAGGCAATTATTCCCTTGGAGTTAGAGATTCCCTCCTAAAGAATCGTTCTTCAAGGGATAATTGATGACAATACTTATAGGGAACAACAATTACACCAACTTGAAATGCTTGATGAAAGATGCATCAACGCCCTCGAACATCTTCAAGCTTACCATAAAAAAATACAACAAATTTATAATGACCATGTCATCCCTCGCTCATCTAATAAGGGTTATTTGGTGCTATAAGAGAATCAGTGAAATGTCAATGCTAACCCGACAAAGAAAGGAAAGTTTAGCCCTAATTGGTTAGGACCTTATGTAGTTGAAGAAAGTTATAGGTCTAGAGCATACCTAATATTAAAAATAGACGGAACACCTCTTTAGTAACCTATCAATGTTGTGCATTTACTTTGGTATTATACCTAGCCTTTTTGAATAGGATGAGTTTTAAATCAGTGTTGTTAGAGTTAATGGATAATATGCCATTGTCTCTCGTGATTGCTTCATTCTTGACACCTAGTTTCTTGTGTCTTGAATATTAGGGTAGTGGATCTAATTTGGTTTTGGGTTCCTACTTTAGGTATCATGTTATTCATACCTTTTGTTGTATGTTATGTTAGATTAAATCCTTATTTGCATTTGATATTCTACAACTAAATCACGAGTGTATTTAATTTAGCATAACATAAATTACATCATAAATATAAGAAAGATTAAGAAAGGACATGTTAGATCATGAAGATATTTATTGAATAGTCTAACAAAGATTATTTAATAAATCATATTGTCATCTAACACGTAAATATAAAATACAAAGATGCTCATATATATATATATGAAAAAATTTAATAGATATCACCAATAGTATAATGTCACTATGGCCTATGACTATTGGATCACTTGGGATCTCGTGTACACACCCATCGAGAGGCGGTGGTGTGTGATCAGGATCTACTCATGGTAGCCATATCCTACATAGTCTATATTCCTTCACATTCCTCACCCTCATGTATCAGTGCATCCATATGCTTTCACTCTATGTGGTCTCTATCAGCCTGGATTCTTTAACATTCTCTTTGTAATCACTCAAACTTTGACTATAAGATAGCCTCTCTCTTAGATCTTTGAGCTGATCGAGCCTCTAACTCCACCTCCAGTGTTGATACTTGACCCTCGACTCGATCAATGCACTTAGATACACTATCGAATGCTCCCTTGAGCCTCACATAAGGCTCAAATAGGTCCATGTAATACACCACAAACTATGGTGGCATGTACTTTGCGATAGTAGTTGCATCTATAGGAAGGGGTGGCACTATCTCAGAAGCAACACATTAGAAGAGGTCCTTAGGATCTATCATAGGCCCTATGAGATGTAAATCATAAGAATAATCAGTATACATCATCATAATATACATATACATGAGCATGATATACATAAAAACATAAAACAATAAGAATAAATATCATCACCTGGATCTATAGCATGATCCATAGGAATATTGAATGTCCTATTTCTCTTCTCGTGCTCTCGAACACTAGCATGTGTAGACTCTGACTTTGTAACCCATGTGGGAACTATATCTCTCCACTTGGGTCTAGGAAGACTAGTTTCACCTCTGTTGTTGTCCTCACTAGTAGGTTGACTCTTCTCATCCTCTATATCCTCTATATCCTCCTCTCCCTCATAGTCACTATCCACCTCTAACTGCTCATCCCCATCTAGAAATAGGTTTGTTGTATCTATCCCTCTACCTAACTCTTTTTCCTCCTCCCCCTGATCTAGTAAAATTCTTGCGAAGCCTATAGGATATCCCATAGGAAAGATAGGTCCTGGCTAAAGCACCTCCCACCACTAATAGTACTCCTTTTTCCTACCAACATAATCAGTGTCAAAGATTGGGGGAACGTCTATATCCTCCTCCTCTACATTGCTCTGGACAACATCATCTCCTATTAGCCATTTGGTGCAGGGGCACCTAGGCTGATCTCCACCTTCTTAGGAAAATTTTTGGCTTGTACCTGATTTTGGCCAAATCAGGATTATGTTATGTTTGTTTTGATTCTAGAGTTCTTGTAGTATGGGGAGTCAGTCATTAGGATTAAATTATCTTAGTTTATCAATGTGGGTTGATGTTGTCAATTTTTGGTTTTCCTAAGCTTTGAACAACCTATGTTGCACTATGGGGCAGTAAAAGAGTAAAATTCTTATCCTTGTTGCTAAAAGATGCCAGTGGACAGCTTGGAAGGTATTTGATTCGCCAACAAGGTGTTAGAGGTCCAAGGATTCGGGATTGTGGCATATTGGAAGTTGTGGAATGTTGTTAAAAAGTTGCATGGCAAGATTTAAGGAGTTGCATGTAATCTCGTGGTAGGTATTCCTTGTAATCAGGATAAACCACCGAGCAACTACCCTAAAATGGTGGGAATAGGTGTCCAAAGTTTGTGTGCCTCATTGGAGAGAGCAAGTTGCATTGTAAAAATAGTTTTTGGTGTGTGAAGATAGGGACAGTTAGCAGATTGAAAAGATTTTCTGTGTTTTGGTAAACCCCGTGTGTTTTCTGGAAAACATGATATTGTGAACTATACGCACTGTTTGATATTGGCATAGATATTATTGAATGTGAATTAACATCTTTACTCTTGTAAATAACTTGTGGATTCAGGATGCATGCAGGGTAGATTAGTTTGTGTTGACAGGGACAGGTGGAGACTGTATTTCTGTGTCTGCCCGCGTACCTTGAGTAGCAGAGTTTAGAAAAGTCATTGTTTGCATAGATTTCTCAGAATTTGTGTTCATTTGGTAGATTTAAGTAGGAGAGTTCTAGTATTCCAGTAGGTTTAGAAGTGATTTGTTGGTTTTCTTTATAAAAATTAAGAAGTTGGGATTGTATTCCTGTTTTGAGCAGTGTTATACCTAATGGCCCTCCCATAGACACTGTCCCTAGGAATCCCCTGAGAATAGTGAAAAATGGGAGAATGGACATCCTATTGTACACATTTAAAGATAGGAGAGGTGATGAAACAAGCATTGAGTCTTAATCCCAAACCCTAGGCGAGCTTAGGACCCGGTTAGGGCTTTGGGAGTGGAGAATAAGGAACTAGGGCAGGGGAAAGTACAAACTGTATGGCCAAGGTACATTTCTAGTTAGATTAGGTCCAAACACAAGGAAAACAGAGTGATGAAGGATTGAACAATTCCTTAGAGGGAGGAATCATCAAGCAGATAGAAAAAAAACCCTAGGAAATAGGGCAATTAGCCCTCCTCTCCAAGGTTTCAGGAGACAGTTGTACGGAGTATTTGGTGACCTAAAAGTTGTTGCATGATTTAAAGCTGGAAAAAGGGTATCAAGAAATGATCTTTGTTTGATATGTTATAAGGTAAATTGGAGAGGAAAAAGCCAAATACTGACTGGTAAAGGCTAGAAGAGTGTTTGGACTGTCCAAGGTAAACTAACAAATCGGGTGATTTGAAGACTAAACCTAAGGAAAAATGTACCTATTTGGAGCTGAAATGCAAGAAGCCAACATCTTTAGTTCCCCTGCAAGAGGTTCTAGTCAGTTGGAGAATAGGGCACTTAGAATCTTCTAAGTCCAAGGCAGAGTACTCAAGCAACAAGAGGTGTTGAACCCTCCAAAGTGAAAGTACAAATAGAAACTCTTAAGATAGAGTTGTAGCAAGGTTCCATTGTTGAACCAAGTAAATACAGAGCTTAGATCATTGCTAGGTTCTTGGTGAAGGCAATATAGTGTCTTCTGGAGGTTTGGTGCAAGCAAGCTTTGGAGGGTTTTGTCATACATCATATTGGTATCAGAGATGAGAGTAGATTCAAGGCTTGTGATTAATGAGCCAATCCACTGAGTCAGTAGGAGAAAATACACCAGAGGAAGGAACCATGGTGACGAATGTAGAGCTAGCAAAGAAGGTAGAAGAGCAAGAGGAAGATAACCAGTTCCTTAGAGAGAGGATATCTCAGATGGAGAAACTCCTAGATGAAGTCCAAGAAACAGCAAACACTATGAAGGACAAGATAAAGAAAAAGGAAGAGCAGGAAGCCAAGGAAAAAGAGGTGGAATTGGAGGAGGAAACTCCAAAGCCTGATCCTGTTCTTGTAGAGGAACCATTCTTGAAGGCATTGCAAACCTTGAGTTGTAAGGCATTGGATGGTGTGCCACTTTTCAGTGGACAAATGGATCCAGATTCAGTAGTAGATTGGATTGAGAGTATTGAGAATCACTTTGAGTGTGATGGCATAACAGAGGCCCAAAAGGTGAAGGTGGCCAAGTCAAGGTTGAGAGGAGCAGCTCTCACATGGTGGAAGTTTGTACAATCAGAATGAGAGAAAGAAGGCAAAGGTCCCATAGTTTCATGGAGAGGAATGGTGACCAAGATAAGGCAAACTTATCTTCTAGATGATTATGAAGTCTAGTTGCATAGGAGGAGACACAATCTGAGGCAAAAGGACATGGATGTCCAAACATACACAGAGGAGTTTCCGAAATTGTGCCTTAGATCAAAAGTGGTTGAGGATGAAAGCATTAGGTTGGCAAGGTACCTAAATGGACTCAAGTGGTCTATCCAAGAAGATATGAGCTTGGTAAACTTAAAAGCTGTACGTCAATGCTATCAAATGGCCTTGAAGATAGAGGAGAAAGGCAAAAAGAAACAAGAACAGAACCCTAAAGGTAGAGGTAAAGGCAAAGACAGCAGAGGACAAAGAGGAAGCTATAGTGGAAGAGGCTCAAAATCAAGAGCTCAAGGAGAAGTCAAATTTTTTTGATCAGCAAGAAGGAAGCTCCAGTAGAGGTGGTAGAGGAAGAGGTTTCAGCCCTAGAGGAAGAAGTGGTGGACAAGGAAGGGGTAGTTACTTCACCAACATGAAATGCTATCATTGCAACTAGTTGGGACACCCAACCTATAGATGTCCTGAGAAAGGAAGCACTTATCATGGAGGAGATAAGAGAACCCATCTAATTCAAGATGAAGCAGCTGCAACAAACAAACAATCAGAAGTACCATTGAGCTCAGAGGAAGGTGAGAATATCATGATGAGAAGGACCTTAATCAAGGAACCGGTCAAAGAGGAACCAAGCCAAAGAAGATCTTTGTTTAGGATAAAGTGCAAGATGATGGGGAAAGTGTGCAAAGTGATTATAGATTCAGGTTCTACTGACAATATTGTGTCAGAAGAGGCAATCAGCAAACTGAAATTGACAAGGATATCTCACAGTAATCCTTACAAGGTTACATGGCTCAACAAGGGTCAGCATGTCTTGGTGAATGAACAAGCATGGGTGGAGTTTTCAATTGGCAAGTACAGAGACAAAGTTTTGTGTGATGTGTTACCTATGGATGCATGCCACTTGCTCCTAGGTAGGCCATGGAAATTTGACCGCCAAGCTGTGCATGATGGAGCCAAGAACTCATACACCTTCAAGAAGGACAATGTCACATACAAGATTCAATCTTTGTTGGAAGATAATGAGGTGCAGATAGCAGGTTCTAAGTTGTTGATAACTGGTGAAAAGGAGTTCTTAAAGACCTTGGAAGAAGGAGAAGGAGTTGGCTATGCAATCATGATCAAGCCAAGAGAGGCAAGCAAAGAGAAGGTAGTTGAAAAGAAAGAACTACCAAAGGAGATTCAAGACTTGTTTCAGAACTATGAGAACATAGTAAGTAGTGGTCAATCATTTAAGGTCCCTAGGTATGCAGGTGCTCCCAAACTGTCTCATGATGCAATCGTAGTATAAGGGCCTCATTGTGTGATCACAACACCCTAGCAAAAGTTTTTCCCTCTATATCCACCTCATTTGTCATGTAGTGTCTAGCCAGAAGAGCTCCATTAGATAAGGTCTCCATACAATATCCTCCTCGCTCAACCTATCAAATCTGACCCTTCAAAATAGTACATCACCATGCTGCCATGAGTATGTAAGTAGATAACTAAAGGGTCGTGGGTATCCCACCACTGTGGCAATTAGAAATCTTCTTGGTTTGGTACAGATAATGTGCTCTAGGCACTAGGTCTATAGTAAAGTGTAGTGCAACATACTATTCACCTCCCCATAGGTAAACCAACCCAAGTCATAATATAGGTGTGCTAGTATGCTCTGACCCCATGCAAATACGACATAGTAGTGCTCCATGTCTAAGATCATGTGCACTAGTCCCCCCTCTATATTTTCCCCATGACCATTGGGAACTAGTACCAGTGCTACTGTGAAGATCTTGATGTGTCTAATGAGTGGTGACTGGGCATGTAGAATTCATGCAAGCTCAATGTGCGGTCCTATGATCCTACGACAAACAGGTCTCCCTAGGCAATACTCAGTGTCAAACAGCATGTCCTCAAAGCTCTTACCCAGTGCTAGAAAAAACTTCTCACCTCGGATGGGCACCCATACTATCTGATGCACATCCTCTAATGTAATAGTCATCTCTCTTGTAGGTAAGTGAAATATGCATGTATCCACATCCCATCTCTCCACCAGTGCCCTCAACATGGCATCATGATATTGCATCATTAGGGAGAGATATGCCCAGTAGAGGCCTGTCTCTTGGAGGATTTGCATGTCCTCCTTAGGTAGTTGATAGACTAGCTCTCATAGACAACTAAACATTCGGCTGGCTAGGTGTTGGCACAATCGAGGTGCACTCTACCATAGAAAACAAGAAAAATATCATTGAAAACATCTTAAAAACTTAAATTTGTGCATTAATGATCAAAATGTCTACTAAAGTTGCTCTAAAATATCTTAATTAAGGGTTCTAGACACTTTATTCCTTAATTGAGACAATTTGAAACAAATTTGGGAACTTTGTGACCAAAGTGGGACACTTTGCAACAATCTAGAAAAATGAAAGAAAATCACTCCCTAGAATCTAAATTCATTTAAAAATTTCATAAAAACATAAAAAATTAACTAAATCAAAGTACAAAGAACATGTAATCCACTCATAGTAGGTTGTATCTCATCTCGTGTGACCACCTCCCATAGAAGTTCAATCCACAGACATGTGGATGGGTGTCTGCTTGGCATGATGACTCACTCTACTCCAAGCTCACTCTACAAAAAGGTAAAATATAAAATGAATATGAATTGCCTTCTCTTTAATCTTTATATACCTACATATTTAGGTTACTTTTTGTTAGAAATAAAAAGAACTTTTTTATTTAAACTAACATATTAGGAGCTAGCAAACTTTGTTTTCAATTCTATTTGTTGCATTGGAATCATGCTTTCACTCCCGTTCTCATAAAATGTCTATCATCAGGTGGCATGGTACTTGGAAATGCCCTATGATAGACTTGTGTAGTTTGATGTGGTTGGATTACTACTTTGATACCACCTCCATAGACCAAGCATAATGAAGGGGGGGCATACATCCACTCGTGAATTCAATTTACTAGGAAAGTTAGATAAGAGGATTATTTTTGAGCTACTAATGAATCTGTGATGCAGGATGTGGTTCATAAAATTGTGGCTTTTTAGGTACAACTATAGTGGGGGATTCATTCTCCCTAACAAATCTATATGAGTATCCTTTTATAAAGTTACTTTTTGAAGTACTTTAGCTTGCATATGCACATAGTGTCATATGGGCACTAAAGTGAGGGCTAAATGTAGTGTAGAAAAATGTATACCTTTGCATTTTTACACTTAATTTGTACCTATTTTAGCACTCCCTTGCATTAAATTCCCTTTAGGTCACTTATTATGGGCCCCTAAGACCCCTTTTTGTGCATCTTGAGGCATATTTCAACTGTAAACTTGATGAAAAACCACAAACAACCTTTAATCTTGGAAACCCACCTTTTAAAATTGCAAAATAAGCATGGTGGGACCAAGATGCCCTTGGTGGCATCTTATTCCCCATTGTTGGGA
Organism: Sequoia sempervirens; assembly: GCA_007258455.2. Classification (NCBI taxonomy): domain Eukaryota; kingdom Viridiplantae; phylum Streptophyta; class Pinopsida; order Cupressales; family Cupressaceae; genus Sequoia; species Sequoia sempervirens. The sequence continues at coordinate 77,534,656 of VDFB02281492.1, read as the reverse complement.
CTAAGACGCCACCTAGGGCATTTTAGTCATGAGTTTTTTTTTGAGAGAATTACGAGTGGGAAATGAAAATATTTTTATTTAATTTGACATTTTGTTGGTCTGGGATGTAATACTAGGTTAGATAGGAATGCCTATAAAAGTAAGATTCACACCCCATTTTCACCCTAATAAAGTAAGTAAGAAGAAAGCAAGTTTTGAAGCAAGTTTGAAGGAGAGTGCTCAAGAAGCTATGAATTGAAGTCTTGGAGCATCCTTCTATTGTGTTTTTGCAAGTTTTCCAATTCACTTTCAAGTCAAGATATAGCATTTACAAAGACCAATGATGGATGCCTATTGTGGATCATGAGAGATTTTAGGTTGGAGATGCAACTAACCATTTATCCAATCCTAAAGACTTGTTTCTTGATTGATGCCATCTTCCATTATTGCTCTATTTTCTACCTAAGGAAGGTTCA
>VDFB02281492.1:77155078-77534101 GCA_007258455.2 Sequoia sempervirens | reverse complement strand
AATGGGTCTTTGATCTGTTCGTGAAGTTGAATGGTTCTTAATGAGTCCACAAGGGATCAAGTCTTGCTGAGTGCAAGGCTCAGACATCATAAGGGATGAGGCCATGCTTTGGGCGAATTTGGCAGAATGGACACCCCTCAATCTGAGGGATCAAGTCTTGATGAGTGCAAGGCTCAGACATCACATCAAGGCTCGGACATCCTAAAGGATGAGGCCGTGCTCTGGGCAAATTTGGTGGAATGGATATCCCTCCGTCCTTCCCTCTTAGTACAAGAGGTTCAGCCCAAAAAAGCTCTGCTCCCCAATAACTACAAATAATTTGTAAATAACTTCAATTAAAAAATATAAAACAAATTTATCGACCTTTTTCCTTCACCCTTTTTTTCCGCCGACCATACATGCGGCGTCCGTTTTTTACGACCTTTCTCGTTCACCGTTTTTCCACCGAGCAGACGCATGTGACAAATAAAGGAGACGAAAGTAGTTATGCGGAATTTCTCCCTAAAATCTAGTTATTTATTATTATTTATTATTATTATTATTTTAATGACGTGGATGTTTAGTTTACATCACTTTGCATTTGTTGGTTAAATCAAGTTTAAAATAAAATATAAAAGTAAAAAGTTATTTAAAATATTTTCCAGAATGTATATGTGGTTTAATACAATTTAAAATCTAATCTATAAAAAATATAAATTTAGAAAAGATGTAGGATAAAAAAATTAAATATATTTTTAAGAAGAGTATATCTTTTTATTTAAATATCTGTATTTATAATTAAATAATAAATTTTAAGAGATTATTATTAATTATATAATCCAGTATATTACAATTTATTATGATATGAAGTAAAATACTATTGTTTATATAAATATAAATTAGATTAAAGTAAATAAATTGATTAATTTTTTTTTTATAAATTATTTATGTAGACATCTAAAATTTATTATTAACTAATTTTTAACATCATTTTATATTACTAATTAATTAAAAGAAGCATGTAATTATATTACATATTATATTATATTATATCATTATATTATTGAATAATGTTATTATTTACATATTATTTATTATATTTATATTAAAATTATATAATACATAAATAATATAATAATATACTAAAAATAAATTATTTATTTATTTATTTTAGATATTATTTTATACTTATATTTATATGATATGTTATATAATGTATACATAATATATTATATAATATATAAATAATATAGTATATATTAATAATATTATTTATTATAATTAGATTTATATTATATAATATATACATAATATAATATTTATTAATAAATATAATATGTATTTATTATTTATTATATTTAGATCTATATAAAATATCATATTATACAATATAAATAATCTATCTTTTTCTACTAAAGGGTTGTGGAAGTCAATTAGAAAAAAGAGAGATAGAGAAGAAAAGAGATAGAAAAATAAAGAAGGAAAGTCAAATATAGAGATAAATAGGGGAGAGAGAGGAAGAGAGAGATTGAGAGATAATGAGAAAAATAGAGATGGTGAGAGAGACATAGATATATAACTTCCTGTCTCTATATTTCTATCCATCTATCTCTCTCTTTCTCATTCTCACCTCTCTTTGTCTCTCCCTCTTTCTATATCTCCCTCTCCCCTCTCTCTATCTATATACTCGCTCCATCTCTCTTTATTTCTTTCTATTCATATCTCCCTACCTCTCTCTCTCTCTCTTATTCACTTTGTCTCTCTTACTCTCCTACTCTCTCTCTCTCACTCTTCTCCATCTCTTTCTATCCATATCATTCTCTACCTCTATCTCCCTATCTCTCTCTATTTATCTCTCTTTTCATATCCCTCTCTATCTCTCTATATCTCCCCTCTCTCTCCCACGCTCTTCTCTCTCTCCCTTTCTCTTTATCACCACTCTCGATCTCTACTTCTTTTCCTTTCTCTTCCCATATATCTCTATGTGTGTCTCTCTCTCTTCCTGCATATCTCTACCTCTGTCTATTTATCTCTCTTTTCATATCCCTCTCTATCTCTCTATATCTCCCCTCTCTCTCCCATCCTCTTCTCTCTCTCCCTTTCTCTTTATCACCACTCTCTATCTCTACTTCTTTTCCTTTCTCTTCCCATATATCTCTATGTCTCTCTCTCTCTTCCTGCATATCTCTACCTCTCCCTATTTCTCTCTCCCTCTCTATCTATCCCTCTATCCTTTTCTATTTTTCTATCTCTACTTCTCTCTATATCTCCCTCTATCTATCTCTTTGTCTCACTCCCTCTCCCCCTCTCTCTGAATCTCTTTATATCTCTATCTATCTATCACTATATCTCACCATCTATATCTATCTCTCACTCACCCCCTCCCTCTATATCCCTCTATCTCTCTCTCTCATCCTTTCTATCTCCCTATCTCTCTTCATGTTTACCTCTCCCTCTACCTCTCTATCTATTTATCTCCCTCTTCCTCTCTCCCTTTATCTTCACTTCTCCCCCTATCTTCCTCTCTCCCCTCTATCTCTAAACGTGTCTCCCTCTCTCTATCCATCCATCTCTATCCATCTCTCCCTCTCCATCTTCCTCTTCCTAGGCCTTTATTCTAATTATCTATCTCTCCATCTCTATCTATCTTTGTATCTCCCTCATGATCTAGTTCTCCCTCTTCCTAGACCTCTATAACTAATTATATTTGCCTCTCTATCTCTATCTCTCTTTATAAATCTTTTCCTTTCTCCCTCTCTCTCTCCCTCTCTCTATATATTATTTATTATCTCTATCCTTATCATTTTATTTATCCCTGTCTCATTCTCTCTCCCTCTCTATATATTTATTTCTTCTATGTCTATCTATCCCTCTCTCTTCTCTCTCATTATATCTCCCTCTCCTCCTCTCCATATCCCCTTCCTTCTCATTCTCCATCTCCATCTCTATCTTCCTCTCTATCTCTATCCCCTATCTCTACCTCCTTACCCCTCTTTCTCTCACTCATCACCCCTTTATCTATCTTGCTTTATATCCCTATCTCCTCCTTTGTCTCCCTCTTTCCCTACTACATTCATTTCATAGGCCTATTGGTAATGGAACATGATTTTCTTCTTGATTTAGACGTTTTGTCCCAATATTGTTTGGATCCTTCTAAGTGGATGCATAGTTGATTTTAGTTTTGTCTCAACAATGTTTGGAGTTGTAAGTGGATGCATAGTTACTTTGAAGCTATCACAGTTTCTCTAGTGAGACCTTTGTTGCACAAAAAACATCATTTTCTAATTGTCCTACCAATTGACCTCATACATATAAAATAAATTTTGTAGAAGCCCTAGCTTGCACAATTTACTATGTGATAATGAACATGTTTACAAATTCAAAATAACTCCATTCATTGTTTTTCCTTGATATATATATATATATATATATATATATATATATATATATATATATATATATATATATATATATTTGTCTCAAATATTATTGGCTTATTGACCTCGATGGAGTGGTTTTATCCATGTAAGAGTGTGCATATGATTCCATTTGGATCTAGATGACGAGACTTGTATTAATATGGGTGGGAATGATTGACATATGAGGCCATTTTGATAGAGTGGTCTAGACTTGTGTGTGTAAATAATATGTAAGCTCATAATATATGGATAATGAGAAGGGATTAAAATATATATTGACATATAATTACTTAGGATAGCCAATATTCTATATTTTTTTTATTAATTGAAACTCATAGCATGGTCACATGTCTCACCAACACTCCTATGAAGTTTAATACCTCATTGTGAGATTGATCAAGTGGAAAAGCAATGTTGATAATTATCTTGGCCTTCTAGTAGATTTATGCATACTCTAGTAATCAAATAAATGATATTTACCCTTATGATCCATAATTATTTATATTGTACTAATTATATTTCTAATTATTGAATAATGAAATAGGCGTTAAAGTATTCGTATACATTAGGTGCAATTGGTTGGATAATTGGTGTGTCTTTCCATGTATGTAGATATAAAAGTTAGATGAGATCAATGACTATAATAAATTCCTTAAGTTGATGTTATAGGAGATCAATTACATTTGGGACCAATTAGGTTTCACTAAGATTATGAGGGTCTAACATAATAGAAGATTATACTTGTAGAAAAAATGTAGCTTCATGACATTATATAGAATATCATAGTGAATGTCATTTCATTTGATTGACCTATATATGCATTGGTTTGTAGAGGATTTATGATGTCACTTATAAGCACTGACCCCCTTCTCTAAGGAGTGTTTCTTAACCCTCAATACCTACTTGTATTACATTAGTTGAGTATACCTTTCTCCCTAATACTTAAGTTATATATTGGGTAATATGTTGGCTATTAAAAAACCCTAATATGCATGCACATGATAAGGTATTTATTAAAAACAAAATCCTTAGGAAAAGTATTGTAGTATATCAATCTTATTGGTAGCACATGAACATACAATCCTAAGAACAACAAAATACATTCATTTGATAAATGATTAGCCCCACACCAACATAATGATCATAGATCACATTTTATCTTATTGTGTAGGCAAGACAATCTTCTATAAATTGTAATGTTCAAGGAAAAGAGAAAATTATTATATTATGCACACAAGATCTTATAGCCAGTGAAATTATAAAATGAAATTGTCTTTGTTGGTTTCTTCTTCATTTAATTCTCTAGCACCACTCTCTACACATGACAAACAATAAATTACTTATCAAGTTAATTATTCCCTGACACATTACACATAGCTAAACCAAATTGATTTTATCCTACTTGGTGGTGGCCACATCACTAATTTCACCACCTATGATTCCAATTGCTTTACCAACCTTGAGATTTCCATTAAAATTCTCAACCATCACACACCACTTATCCTTTCAATTATAAGTTCCTACTATAATTATCAGAAAAAACAAAGTCTATGTTGCTTACCAAATGATAAAATAGTTTTATTATGTGCATCAACAAGCAACTTGTTTCCCAAATAACTTGTTCTTCTTGAGAATTCCTCTTAGCTATGATATCCCTCTCTTTAGTTGCCAACTTAAGCTCATTAACTTTATGAATTTATAGAAGCTTACCAATGAAATGTAGCCATCCATAAGCCATAGCTATATTAGTTCTCACCATATAATTCATTGTATACCTAATTCTCACCCATGGATATATTAAGCTATATACTTATTTGGCTGCATGGGGTGGTGAGTCTATTGGCACATATGATATTAAAAACATCAAATTTTTTAGCCTTCATGTGTCTTACCTTATTACATGGATCCTATATTCTTATGAACAAACAACTTTGAATTATAAAAAAGTAATTTGTGTGCCCCTTGTTGCAAGTTGTGTCCTTCCTCCTTATACCAATCATTTGATAATTTCTATGATGAATTATTTTACACTACATGGAGTGTCTACAATCAATTTTTTCTAAATTTTGCATGCCTCAAGTATTATTATTGAAAAAATAATCAAGGTTTTTATCTTTATTAGTTGATTTGAAAATATTTACAAACTCAAATTGAATATTAGTATTTTCTAAGGAATTCTTCTAATGTGAATGTTTATGCCTTTCCAACAAGGTCAAATTGAGATTTAGCCTCATATATTTCTTGAATTAGAATATTCTTTTCAAAAAAAGGTTCATACCTTCCATTTTTTCTTCATGCTCCACTATCACAATTTCTTCCTTGATCTTTTCCAGTTTTATTGTATCCATCATCTCTTATGGTTCTACAGTTTTCTTTTCTAGCTCTTCTAGTTATTTTCCTTTGCTCCCACATCTTTGAATTGGATCCCAATGTTCTTTGTAAAAAAACAAAGCTTTTTTTTTCTCAACTAATTTTTAAGATCTTCATTTTTTATTGTTGCATGGTGAATTTTTCATTTATATACAAACTTTATTTGGCTTAGGCTCAACTATGTCAAACTTTTTTATCCATCCTTGGTGACTTTTTGAATTTCCTCTTCTTTTTTTTGTGTTCTTATGTAGTCATAAAGTCTCTTTCTTATCTAGATTCCTTCTTGAAGATAAATAAAATAGTCATCAAAAGACATTAGCTTTTTGAATTTGTTAGACAACTTTTGATATTGACTAAAAACTTTGAGGGATTCAAATTTGTAAATTTCATCTCTATCCCATATTTCCAAATAATTATTTCATTCTTCTTTTATATTGACCAATTTCATTAGTACCTTTTGAAGAAGATTCATGATACCAAATCTCTATTTCAGGTCAAGAATCAAACATTGAATACTAACATATAACTTCTAGAAATTGGCATGCGAACACTGAATACTGACATGCAAGTGTTGATCACTAACATGCAACTATTGAAACTAACATGTAAATAATGAATACTAACATGAATTTTTTTTATCAATAATATGGAGCCTTAAATATTAGCATGCGACATGAATAAATTGCAACAATGGTTATCTTCTCCAATAAGTTGGAAATATCATAGCTTTCATACCATTGTAATATCCTAAATGAATCATCTTAACAAATTAATTAAAAGTAATGGACCACAAAAATCTAATGCAAATCATGGTATTCAACCCACATACAATTACTTTCAAATATAAACTAAAATACCCACAAATTTCATCAGTTTCTCCAATGCTTAGGTGACTAGCTTGACATAGTTTTTCATAGAAAACATAATCAACTTCCTCGATTGATATTATCTAGTAAAAGTACATAAAATATGCTACTAAAAAAAAAATCAACAACAACAAACACAACAGAAGCAAGAGTTTGAAACTATCATGCCAAAATCTCTCACCATGATATTGTAGCATGCACACATTGACAACATTGGAAGACTTCAACCTAGATATGAATAACTACACCCCATAAATATGATGTAGATTGATATAATAGAACAATAATAATTAAAATAATGTTCTAAAACATCACACTCTAAAAAAATAATAATCCAAACTCTAAGTGAAACAACACACTTCTTCATTTACAACCTACAACTAAACAAGCACACAGTGAAATAAATTATTCTATGAATATTTGAACTCCACTACAATCCCTAAATTAATTTTATTTTTGAACCAAAGGGGTTTATTCCTTTGATTATTATCTTCAATGGGGTTTCATCCACATAAGATTTTCGTATGAACACACACAAGTTTTCAAATAATTTTTTGTAGAGTTTCTATATGTTAAAATGAGATTTCTCAAATGTGTAATTACCTCCAAATAAATAGAGAAACAAATTGAAATGCCCCTCTTTCATGAGAAATGAATAACATAAAATCAAATCCACTCTCATAACTTCTAGTTAGAAATACTCCATAGCTCTCGATGCCTCAAATAGTCGAGCCATCACAAATTAAATATTTAATATTTAAGTGGTCTAAATAGTAATACTTAAAAATTAAAATATTTTGCATACAAAATTTAATATTAAATAAATTACTTTTTCAATTACTTACCATAGCCCATGTAAAGTGTTGGAATGGGCTAATTGGATCCCTATTTGAAATTAATTAAAAGGGGACATAACATGGTTATGATTACTTTGTTACTTGAAAAATCTCAATGTCATGCCAAAAATCAACTAGATATTTTCTATATAATATTTCATATTATATATATGGCTACTCATGATTGTTATTACTTTTTCATTTAAAAAATTATCCAAATCACCCCATTGAAATCCATAATAACCCCTCCAACCTAAACTAGGATGGTGGTTGGAATTTAAGTTTAACCTAAGATCCTTTTAAACCACCTTAATAAATTGTTTTCCCCTCATCTCTAGTTCTCCATTCCTCTTTGTTGCTCCCCATGTCTTCCCTTCCCCACCCCCCTTCCCTTAGTGCTTTCATCCCTTCCTTCTAGACAATGATAAGCCTCATGTTGAAGCTCATTTGTGTTCTCCCCTTCCTTTTCCTCCCTTCCTTAAAGCCAATGATTGACCTCAAGTTGGAGCTCATAAGTATTATCTATAGATATATTATACTAATATTTAATTTATTTATAGTTCATTTTATAATATATGATTTTTAATAATATAGTGTTGTAAATATAATATTTTAAATTTCATTTTATAGTCTACCATCTCTAATTATATTTTTGTTTAGAAAGGATTATTTTTAAGTGTATTATAAGTATTTTATTATCTAATTGTCTCTTTTAATTATTTGTTTGTTGTACTTAGAGGTATCATATTATATCTTTCTATTTGTGTACATTAACATAAAAGAAATATAACCAAGTATAAATAGCATAATATAGTAAGACAAGTATATTATCTTATAATAAATATTTCAAATTATCTTCTTATAATCTATAGTATATAGTTAGCCCTTTATTTAATTTTAATATTATCTATAGGTATTTTATAGTTAATTATTTTTAACTATAATAAATGTATATATTATCTTATAATAAATAAAAAAATTAGATATTATTCCATAGCAAGTTCTAATTTGCATATTTTTATATTTTAGATATTTTAAAATATATTATTTACCATCTTATAGCTATATTTTGATTGTTATCCATTTATTAGTTTTAATATCAATTATATATATTATAATAATATTGTTTGGAGTTACAGATAGCATTATACTCTAATATTTGATTTTCTTGTGGGAATTCATGTTTTCATATAGTTACGACTATAATATGATAATTAGAAAACTATAAATAAAATGTTCTTTTAATGTGTTATTATAAGATAATTTTCTATAAATAGAATAATTAATAGTTATAATATGTTTTGATTAGATTAAGATTGGAAGGGCCAATACCCATAACAAAACAACCATAGAGGTGAACGAGGGGTTTACGAGACGTGAGACGCCAAGCCAAAATTAAAACAAAAAACTTAAACTTGAACAATTTGTCTAGCAAAAAGAAACTGTGAAAACCATAAAACAAAGACCAACACAAAACTACAAGACACCTATAGGTCTCCCAACAAATTGAGACCACTGATAGCATTCCATTTCTAAGACAAAAATTGGAGCTTCTCTTCAAAAGTTAGGGGGGCTTTTTGAGTAGCCTAAGTATCCATCATGGCATCCCAGGTCAAAGTTTCAACCATTTTACCTTTCTTCTACGTGTGACTATCATCCCTATCATCATCAACCACCCTTTTACCTTGGTTCTTCCTTAATTCCTATTGAAACATTTGAATGGTGAGGGCGGTGTTCTTCATGGTCTCTTTGTTGTAGTTAGTGATTACCTTGAGGCATTGAGTGGTTTTCTCCTGATTCTTATGAATAGCCTCAATCTCCATTTGTAAATTCCTTTTATCATCCTCTATATTGACAATGGCTCTCAACTCTTTCAGCTCCTTCTCCCAATTGGCCCACCTCTCAAAAGACTTGGTGAAAGAGGTAATTAGATCCCAATGGGATTTTTCCTCCACCTCACCCAGCCGTGGGACCTGCTACTACAAAACCTTACTTTCTAGTTTCTGGATTCTCTCTTTGGTTGTAACTAGTTGGCCCAACAACCACTTCAAAATATCATTCTAAACATTAATCGTCTCAGAGATTTCATTAATTTTTTTTTAAAGGGGGTCATTTGAAGCACTAGAGTTAAAACCCACCCTAGGTTCAGTATGGGTCCCCTCCAAATTTATGCAGAGGTTGGGGGAATTTGGGAGGTTAGGATTTAAAATAGGGGGTGGTAGGGACATTAGAGACCTCAACATGGGAAAGGGAGTTCTTGGGAGAGTTGGTAGGGGTGGGGTTCCACAACACATCATCATCCAAGTTGTCTGACTCATCTGAATCAGAAGTAATAGGTGTGGGTTCTAACAAGGGCATGCAATTGATGGGGTAGGGAGTGGAATCCTCATTAGCAGAGGCTTTGCCATAGGCCCAAGAGCTACACTGAATGACATGGGGGTTTCATCAAGGGTAATGGAGAGACTGGGGTTTGTAGGGTGTTCGGTGGGGTCATGAACTATCAAAGTTTTCTTTTTAATAGTGGTAGTGGAGTGTAAAATAGGGACATGGTACTTATAGAGACAAAAGATAAGACTCTAGTGAATGGTTAAATTCTTGCTTTTACCCTGAACATTTTTTATAGTTTCCTCCAATGAGGAAAAAAGCCAAAAGACGAAATTCATTTTTACATTATACTAGAGGTGATTAAGCTTTGGAAATAAATTAGCATGAAAGTGATGCAACTTCCCCTAGAGGATAACCTACCTCATGAAGACCTCAGTAACTTTACTACAAATAGCATATAGGTCCGCACGATTAAAGCCATTATGGAGTCTGTTCACCTTCTCACCATCTTTCAAGAAGCATTCCATATCACTTTGATAGTGGCCTTTGGATTTATGAGGGATGCACACTCCCTCCAAAGATAGCCTCATGACTTTTGCAATTAACTCAATAGTCACTGTGAATGAGGTCTCACTGATAGTGATAGTTTTGTTCACCCAAGAGGTAGTGAATGCCACTAAAATCTTGGGGTCATGCCTCTACATCCCTTCCATAAACGAGGCCAGCTTGCCCCACTACAAGATGGTCCAGACATCCTTGTCTTGTTTCCACACCTCGCAACTATTAGGCTCTTCCTGAACCAGATCAACCCCCATCATAGAAATCTCAAACTTTAGACTAGGGCCACAAAGATTGTAGAAATGACTAGATAAAAGCTAGAGCTGCTAGTTAATGTGTTTATGAAAAGTCAGCTTAGAAGGGTTAATTTTCCATAAATGGAAAGTGTTGCAAATATCAACAAGAGCTGACAGCATATCCAACTCAATCTCAAATTGGTAGTACTTTAGCATCATGGTGAATTAAATCATACACATGACCAAGGATATGAAGGATATTATCCCATATTACTAAATTTGGTGTGAAGGCGCCAAGATTTTCCAATGCATTGGTAACTTTATTATCGTTTTGAAATGCATGCATAGTACTATAATTTCTGAGGGTAATCATAAGATCGCAAGCTGAAGACATAGGGTCTTAGAGGGTCCAATAAGGTGAGGTGTTCCCCATCAACATGAGAATCATGTTTCTAGAAACTCCCTCGATGATTAAGTTGGACAACATAGCCTATTTGGCAATTTCTATGTTGTGGAAAGTCATCACCACCTTAGCAAAGGTAGATGAATGCACCCCCAAGGTAACCGCATAAGCCAAAATTAATTCCCCTTGTGATCCCAGTTAACCTCACCCCCACCCGCTCGACCAGGGTTAGGTTTCATAAAGCCTCTTGAAGTTATGATTCAACCAACTAGGTCAGCCGAGGGGGGGGACTAGGGAGTATTATTCCTGTCCAACATAATGACAGAGTTGAGAGAATTATGAACCTCAAACAAGTTCCAGGTTGCTGCAATAGAGACCTCTAGATTGTTAGGATTTCTTTTCAACTTACAAGAGGTGACTGAAATAATTTTAACAACCCAACTAATAATCTTATTGGCCACTACCAACCACAAGGACCTTTTGTCTCTTAAGGCCCTATTATTACGCTAATAGGTATAATATGTTAATGTGTCTTTTTCTTTTTATTTATTTAGTCATTTTGATTTATTACAATCTTCACATTTACCTTCTTTTGCTTTCATATTCTAATGGTGGATCATGGAGTTTGATCTGAAACATTGTTAATAAAAATCTACATTGATCAAATTCAGAAAAAAAAGAAAAAGAAAAAAACATTGACTAATTCAATATGAATTATGAAAATTTCATGATTTTATGGTAAATATTCAACCAAGCAACCTTAAAATTATGGTTAAAAAAAAATTAAAATCTATACTTGAATTTCACATGAAATATTAATATTCCATTATGTCATTGTTCTAATTTTACAGTTATGTGTCTCAATAATGTTAATCGTGATTTTTTAGCATGCATACAATTGAAAAACAGAAAATTTAAAAATGAATAAACAAATTAATATATTAACATTTTTATTATTTCTATAATTGTAACTTAATAAAAAAAATAGAATGTAAAACAATGAATATGGATGATTACTTTTAAAATTTACATACAAAACAAAAAATAATAATTTACTCTTATAATTAATTATAAACTCTAAATTTGATACAATTAGAATTAAAAAAAATTCAAAATAATCTTAATAACTTTCTTGAAAAATAAAATCATTTATATTCAATCTTGAGAAAATCTCAGAGTGTGTTTCTCGCTTTCTCATGTTTTGATTGGCCACTCTAAATATCTCTAACCTTTTTGTCGATTTCTCAAGTTTTGATTCGCCACTCGCTTTTGTACTATAGCTTGTCACTAATATGTACAAGTGATCTTTTATTACAACTATATCATCTTTTATTTTGAACGCCTTGAAAATATAACTACATAAATACAGTACCTTACAAAATGACTACAGAAATACATATGTACATTAATAATTTTTTACTAGGATGGAAGAAGTTGCTCGTACAAAACTTGTTGATGGCTCTGTCATGCACTCAAGAAAACGTGGGTGTACGGGGGACCATCTCCACGATTTTTTTGAGCCATTTCTTAATATTTCTGACCTGTTTCTCGCTTTCTCATGTTTTGATTGGCCACTCTAAATATATCTGACCTCTTTCTCGGTTTCTCAAGTTTTGATTCGCCACTCGCTTTTGTACTATAATGAATTCCGTTGTTAAAGCGCACCTATCCTCTGCAATACTCCTTAAAACGCCAACTACAATGTTCCGGTGGTCGTGCCGGTGAGCTTCTTAGTTTTTTCGCAAAGCTTCGCATTGCCGAAGATAGCGGATCAGGGCAGAAAGGATTCCAGTGAAACAAACTTGCGGACGGAAAAAGAAAAGGGCGTGACGTTTTGCAAAAGGCGAGAAAAGCTTAGGATCTCTCCATGTTGTGGGATGCCTCACTTTCCTTTTTCACACCAGCAAGTTCTCTCATTTCACCATGACAGCTTGCTGGTGTGTGAGAAAGGAAAAAAAAGGTTCCCATTTGGACGTCTTCTTTATCGGCCATGATCGTCTTTTGCAAAACGTTACTACTCTATTTTTTTCGCTCTATTTCCTTCTATTGGATGTGCAGTCTGCGCCCATTCAACGCTTACGTGGCACCCGAAGCCCTTAGCAGGTTTTTTTTCCATAAACCGCTGCTGCTTATGATATTTGTTAGAATAGGGTTTGTTCAAGTTTTTGAGTAATCATGGGATCTGGGTGAGGTATTTTGGTCTCTGTCATCACCACCGCACTAAAGTGGTTGTCATTCCAACTCAAAGTAGTTTTCAAGTTTTTTCTTTGTTTTTCTTCTCTGCTTTAACTTCATGTTGTTCATTATATGCAAGATGTACTCATTCTAGTCTTTATTTGAAAGTCTTTCACTGCATCAATTTTTTACTCAATAGCGTATTCCTGAATCGCTAAGCGTTTGTTTTCAATCCAGCTTGCAGATTCTGGTTGTATCGGCCCAGCATGTCTCTTGTAGTTATCTTTCTTTATCAGTTACCTTTTAGTTAAGATAAAATTAAATCGTAATGAGTTATTAGTCTGTGATGAAGTTGAATGACTTTAAATCGAGTTTTGGTGAGTGCAAGGTCCCACGACATTGTAAATTATACATGAACAGATTACTATATATTTATGTTTATTTTTAGATTTTTTAGGACTCTTTTTTATGTATTAAAAAAAATGACTTCCAATATATTATAATTTATTCATATTAATAATTAATTGAATACACACAAAATAGGTACAATAAGTTTCAACCAAACAAATTTATTAATATTGAAGTAGCATGGTATAGTTATTTCAAAATAATGAATACATTATTTTTTTGTTATAATTATATACAATTACAATATGGTGTACAATGCAAACATATATTACAAAAAGGTCGATCAAACCATTAAAAAAAATACATTTATTATAACAATATTAAAATACATAAGCATCATTAATATATCCTCTATATTGTTAATTACAATGTTAGTCTAGTTATGGAAGGAGGTAGAAGGTGGCATATTGATGAGATTGAATCTAAGATGATTTTTTTAAATATGTGAAATGAGATAATCTATATTTTATTGGTGTCTAATTTGGACAAACTAATTTTGTAAGTGTATGCATGTATTTATATACATTTGTATTTAAAACATTTCATGAATATACAATGAATCTATATTAATCTTCATGCATATTAGACAATTTCAATTAGTTATCTATGAGATGAAAATTGTTTGGTTTGATTATATACATTATTGGTTAGCTTGAATTGTTTCCATTATAATCTAACCATTAGAGGAGTTTCAATACAACATATTGATTGAATCCAAGGTTGATATTGTAAGTGGAATGAGTGATGTATGTAGCTTATTGGTGCTAAATTTAGACAAGGTGAATTCTAAATGTATGCATATGTTCATACATATATATTCAATTTATGGGTCATAAAATCTAAAATAATTTCATTTCAACAATGTTAGATTATTCATAAAAAATGAAAATTATTTATTTTAGTTTTTTTAATATTAGAAAGTAGAATTAGAATTATTTTACTAAATACTTATATTTCAGTTTTGTAGGTATTTGAAATTAATAAGTGTTGGAATCCTCTTAAAAATGAAAAATAAAATAAAAATTCAAAATTACTTAGGTAAATAGTTCCTCATGGGGTTCATGGTGTCACTATAAGAATCTATTGTTACAAACTTTAAAATTTATTATAAATATTATTTTCTTCACACTTAATTTAGTTATAAATAAATTAGTATATATTTCCTTATCAATTCAATGACAATAATCTATAGTCAATTCCATTTTTAAAAAATTCATTCCAAAATCTACTTTTTTTTCTATTTTATTTGTTACATAATCAAATAGAAATAAATTTTATGAATAAGACAAGCAATTATATGCAAATTATATTATTTAATCGTTAAATATCATTATATAACTAGTAAAACATACATATCAATACCATCTAATTAAATTAACTAAAGTTTCATTAATCTATAAAAACATAGATACATACTAAAATAATTAGTACTAAAAATAACTGATTGAAAGCATGTACAAATTGACATTTCCCTTTGCCTAGAAACTCATTGTATACATAACATTATACACATTCTTTTAGAACCTTGATTTATTTGAATTTTTAGATATATTAACTCATGAAAGAATTTTTTTAGTGTATAACTAATAGGTTTTTGTTTAGTAGTGATGGTTATAATTTTCTATTGATTAAACCTTTTCACATAAATAGAACACAAAGGAGTGATAGATTTCCTACATTCTTTAGATGTAAAATGAGGAGGGAGTTCATTTCTTTTTCACTAAAAGAAATAATGGTAATAAAAAATGTTAAAAGTCAATATTTAGTAAATTCATTTTTAGTATGTAGATCCATGATAAAAAAATATAATAGAAATTTAAAATAGAATACAAAAATCATTAGGAAAATATGGGTATTTATTTCAAGCTACTCTTTGATTGCTAGTGAAAATTGGTAGAGAAAACTACATATTCAAATTGTACCATTGCACAACTATATAAAATGACAGTGTATCATCATAAATTGTTTTCCCTAATAATTTCACACTAAGCTTAGCTTCCTTTTATGTGGCTAGACCTAACTGTGCTTATAATTTGTCCATTTTGATGTTGTTTCTAAGAAAATAAAGATATAATTAGGAATTAATATTACTTATTCATTTAACAACATCAAAAGCCCCAAAATAGGTCAATTCTAGGGCAATCATGCCCCTGACTAGCCTAATTTTTCCAAAATTTAGATATTTTATTATCAACATTTTTATATTATAAATTTAAATTTATTTTTTGGCTCTTCATAATTAGTTTTGTGGAAAACGAATAATTACCTATAAATACAAGTCTTTTTCACCACTTAAACATCTAAGGAATGGAGTCACCAAAAAACTAACCCTTCTACTTTTTCTGACTTGTTCGGGCCCTCCTTGTGGTTTTGGCTTAATGATGCCTTGATTTAATGTTGTAATGTGGATAACACATTCACATTAGGTCTTGGTCCCTTGTGAACTAATGGAACTTTAATGGTGCCTTGCAAAAGTGTTGTGAAGTGTTGTAACACACTTTCATACTTTTCTAGTGTTGTGAAGTGTTGTAACACAATTTCACACTTTTCAGAACCAGGAGAATGCATTCGGAGGTGTTGGGTCCCTGCTAGGGTAGCGATGCGCTAGCTTCGCTTTGCTTTCCTTGGCTACGTCTGTTTGCTCTACTCTTGCTCTTCTGTGTTGGTGTGTGGTCTTTCCCTTTCTCTATTGTGTTGGCTTTATTTGCGACCTCCTTCCTGCGTTTGAGTGTGGTGGGGGTGTTCGAGGTGCATTTTGGTGCCTCAAGAGTTTTTGGAGGAGATTTCTAGGGTGATTTCTCAGGTGCATGGGGTCTGCTGCATGTGGATTGTGGTGTGGGTCTACTGCAGGGATTTTGAGGAGTGGGGTCCTTCTGGTGGGGTGTGGAGGTTAGTGGGGTGGATTTCATTTTGGCTTGGGGTGCTAGGTGTGGAAAGATGGCTGAAGTCTCCAAGAGCTTGGTGATTTCGGGTGTGATGCCACCTCTGGGCTTCGCTAAGGACATGCATGCTTCGATGATGAATAACTCTTTTGTGGGTGAGAGCTCTAAGCTCAAGAAAGTGAATGGTTGTTTTCTGTGGAGTCATGCTCATCCGGTTTTGGTTATCTCTCCAGAATCAGTGCACGAGGACTTTTCTTATTGGACTCAACATGTTTTGATTTGTAAGTTTTTGGGTATTCATGTCCCCCTCTCGGCTTTGGAGTCCTGGATGCATCGTTCCTAGCAGGTTGAAGGTGACTTTGATATTTTGGTGGGGGGAACAGGTTCTTTATGGTTGATTTTTCTTGCATTTTAGATCGTAATTGTGTTTTTGAGGGGGGGCCATATTTTTACAATCTTGTGGGTTTATTCATGAAACCCTGGCATGGGGGTTTCAATGCAGCTGAGGATCTGCCTTCTCAGGTTCCTGTATGGGTTTGCCTGCCATGGCTACCTTTGGAGTTCTAGAGAGAAGATATTCTGCAACAGATAGCGGCCTTGTTGGGGAAGCCGTCTGCCATTGCTCAAAATACTTTGGATAAAAAGGTATTTTCTTTCGCTCGCATTTGTGTTGAAATTAATTTAAATAATCCATTGCCAAATTCTTTGGAGATTTGTATTAGCTCTACCTCGTGGATTCAATAGTTAGATTATGATTCACTTCCTTTTCGTTGTCAGTTTTGTCATGAGTATGGACACCTTCATCCTCAGTGTCCTCGGGCATCCAGAATGGCTGGGGTCCCTTCTTCTCCATCATCAGGGCCTTCGGTGGAGAAGGTAGATAAAAGCAAGGTGTCTATGGCTGAAGGGGGAAAGGTTGAGAGAGGGCCTCATAAGGATGGATTCATTCCCGCTAAACCAAAAGCTAAGGGGAGAGGTCAGAAGCGACCCTATAAGGATAAGCAGAGTGATCGAGGATTCAATCACTTTGAGGTTTTGGATAATCAGGCCTTAGAGGAGGGAATTCCTATTGAGATCTTGTCTGGGGCTACTGGTATGGATACAGGGCTGAAACAGGCAATTATTTTTAGGGACACTTCTCTTCCTTTGGAACAGGGAGGGTCTAGGCTTGCTAACACTCTGACTAGTTTACATGATGATATTATATTAGTAGACTTAGCTAAGGAGGCATTGTCTTCAGGAAAAGGTTAGGGATTAGCTTCTTATCTAGGAGTGTTCCACCGCCCTCTTAAGAAGGGGAATTTTGATAACTCTCCTAAAGTTGGTCGCAAGAAGGATGTGGACAAGATTAAATCTACTGGGGATTTGTTGGTGGAATTGGGCTCTGTTAAGACCTTGGATGCCCACTTTGCTCAGCTTTCCCCATGATTATTCTTTCTTGGAATGCAAGGGGGTTGAATAGCGCCTCCCGTCAAAAAGCTATTCAAGATTTGATTGGGGTAATTCTCTAGATATTTTTTGTGTGCAAGAGACTAAGCTTCAAGTGGACTACATGCTTCAGTATGCTCCTCGTATTTGGTTTTCTGGTTAGTGTCAGTGTATTGGCTCAAGGAGAAGTTATGGAGGTTTGGCACTTTTTTGGGATCCTCGTAAGGTTGTTCCTTGCTAGTGGATTTCTAGCCATTCCTCTATCTCAGTGGTGGCCTCGGTTTTGGACTCTAGTGAGACTATTGTGGTTAGCAATGTTTATGCTCTGGTTGACATCCATGGTAAAAGCCAGCTTTGGGCCCATATCACATTTGTTAGGTCTTGTGCTCCTTATTTGCCTTGGATCTTACCTGGTGATTTCAATTCTATCTTGTGTCTGGAGGAGAAAAGAGGAGGATTGCCGAGACTGAGTCTTGCTTCAGATTTGTTCCGAGCTAGTGTGGCTTCTCTTGCTCTTATTGATGTCAAACCTTCTAATGGCTTATTTACTTGGAATAATAGGCGGAGTGGGTTGGAGGTGATTTATGAGTGGTTGGACAAGTTTCTTGTTTCTAGTTTTTGGGTTGGGGGCAGTGTGATTATTTTCTCTGAGATTCTTGATTGGTGTGGCTCTGATCATTGGCCAATTAAGTTTTCAGCTTCTCCTTTCCCTAATCTAAATAATCCTCCTTTCAAATTACAGCTTATCTGGCTTCGTGATTCTTCTTTGTATAATCTTGTTGCTTAGTAGTGGCGGGATGGAGCCCCTGTGTATGGTACAAGTATGTATTCTTTTCTTAAGAAGCTGCAATGTGTTGTTAAGTTTCATCTTAAGAGATGAAAGAGGCTATGTTTTGGCATTTTTTGTGCCAAGAAAAGGGAAGTGCAGGAGCGTCTTGCTGTTATTACTCGCTAGATTAGGGATCTTGGTTTTTTAGAAGCTCTTGGGCATGTTGAGTCCCAGGCTCTTAAGTCTGTGGAAGAGTGGGAGCTTCGTGAGGAGATATTCTAGAAACAGAAGGCTCAAATTGACTGGCTTCAAGAGGGTGATAGGAATATTGCCTTCTTTCATCACTCTGTGTAGGCTCATCGGAATAAGTGTTATATCTCTTCTCTCGTTAACTCTGAAGGCTTAGTTTTATCCTCGCAATAGGCTTTATCCAGAGAAGCTCGCCTGTTCTTCTCTGCTTTGTTTACTGAGGATTCTCTTCCTACTAAGGTTGATGAGAATATGATTCTTGCTTGTATTCCTTCTTTGATCTCTAATGAGCTGAATACTTCTCTCATATGCCCGATTACTTTGTCTAAAGTGGAGGAGGTTGTGTTTGGGATGAATAAGGGGAAGGCTCCTGGCCCTGAATGGTTCCTAGTTGAATTTTTCTAGGAGTTTTGGGAAATTGTGACATTGGATTTGTTGGAGGTTGTCTGTGAATCTTTTCATAACGAGTAGATGCTTCAGGCCCTGAATGCTACATTTTTAGTCCTCATTCCTAAGGAGGGTGTTGATAGGTTTGATTTTTTTTACCTATTATGCTCTGCAATGTGGTGTATAAGATTATTACGAAGCTAATTGTTGAACGGCTTAAATCTTGCTTTCCTGTTGTTATTTCTGAGGAGCAAGGAGGTTTTGTGGTTGGTCATCAAATTTTGGATGGGGTGGTGATTGCCTCTGAGGTCATTCATTCCATGGCGACCTCTAAGGATAAGTCTATGTTCATCAAGCTGGATATGGAAAAAGCATATGATAGAGTTAAATGGAGTTTCCTTCAGAAGATTTTGTTGGCCTTTGGGTTTTCTTCTGATTGGGTGAGTTGGACTATGAGTTGTGTGACTTCCTCCTCATTTTTTGTCATTGTGAATGGTGAACCTTCAGAGCTATTTGGTGCTACCAGGGGCCTTCATTAGGGGGACTCACTCTCTCCCTATCTGTTTATTATTATGGCAGAGGGGCTGGGTCTCTAGGTGTGATTCATGGTTGGTAGTGGGGGATGGGTCTGCCTACTCTTTCTTACCTCTAGTTTGTGGATGACACCTCTCTTATGGGGTTGGTTCGTCATCGTGAAGCTGAATCCTTTAGGCAAGTTCTGGACATCTAGCTTGCTGCTTTGGGTTAGAAAGTTAACGAGCAGAAGTCTTCTATTTTTTTCTTTAATACTCCTTTGGCCATCCAGAGGAGGATTGCTACTATTTTGAGGTTTCAAATTGGATCTCTCCCCTTTGTCTATCTAGGGATTCCTCTTGCCATTGGTCGTCAACCCAGATCCTCTTGGCAGATGTTGCTTGACAAGTTGAGGAAGAAGGCAACACATTGGACTCATCGGTGGTTGTCTACTACTACTAGAGTTACCCTCATTTAGTCTGTTATCTAAGCCCTTCCCATCTATAGGTGTTTTGTTTAATCGGCCCCTATGTATTTCCTTTGGGAATTTGATGCTCTCTCCTGATAAATTCCTTTGGAGTGGTAACTTGATGACTTCTAAGTGGAGCCTTGTTAAATGGGATTCTATGTGTAGACCAAAGTTGGAGGGTGGTCTTAGTTTACGCTCTTCTATTTTGAATGGGAAAGTTCTTGCGGTGAAGCTTTACTAGCACTGGTGTACTAATCAACACCAGTTATGGGCTCGTGTTCTTAACTATAAGTATCTTCGTGGTGTTGCTTCTCATGAGGTTCCTCGCTATCCTCTAGAGGGGAGTGGTTTTATGATTTGGTCTACTTTGAAAGTGGGAGCTCAATTGATTAAGCGTGCACTTTTTTGGATCTATCATTCAGGATCATAGGATCTTTTTTGGTGGGATTCTTGGGATGGTCACCCACCTATTATTTCTACTTTTCCTCATCTTCAACCCCTCTGTGATGTTTTTACTACTACTGGTTGGGACACCATTGAGCATTACAAGATTGCTGAGCATTGTGGCTCTGTTGTTTCTTTTCATTGGAAGCACCCTTTTGAGTGGCCTCCTGGGGGCTCTAAGGGGGATAGGTGGGAGCTTTCTCAAATTTTGGCTTCCTAGGCTTGTAATTCGTTGAGGGGACCAGATATTTTAGCTTGGGATGGTTCTGATATGTTTGGGAAGTACTTTGTGTCTACTGGCTATAAGCATTTGGGTCGACAGTTGTTTGGAGATATTGAGGTCCCTTGGTGGAAGTATGTCTGGCATAAGTTGTCTTGGCCCAAGTACAATTTCTTCATGTGGTTGGTGGCTCAAAACCGGTGTCTTACTTAGGATAATTTATGCAAGTGGGGTTTCCAGGGTCCCTCTTTTTGTGTGTTGTGTCGTGAGGCTGAGGAGTGTGCTTCTCATCTCTTCTTCCAATGTTCCTATGCTCAGGAGATTGGCATCTTTGGTGGCGGGTGTGGAATATGCCCTATAGGCATGTTTCCTGTTTGGCTAAGTTTGTGGATTAGGGGAGTAGGGCCCTTGTTTCAACTTCCTTTCTTCAAGCTGCTTGGGCAATTGGCCCATCCTTCATTATTTGGAATCTTTGGCTGGAGAGGAATCGTCAGATTTTTTAGGATGTGATGATGGGGGCCCCTCGCTTGTGGTGGAAAATTTTGCATTCTTTGGGAGAAACAATCGCGACTAAGTGTGATCTAACTGATTCGATTGCTCTTCTGATGTTGGTTGTTTCAACCACCTTTATCTTCCTCCTTTGCATCGGTAGCTTATGCACAACAGGTGTAGGCATCCAACACCGAAGGTGAATAGGGAGGGAAGATGGTCTCCTCCTCCTCAAGGCATCCTAAAAATTAACACGGATGACTTTTCTTGTGGAAACCCTGGTCATGCTGGAGTTGGTGGTGTTGGTCGGGATAGTTCTAGGGATGTTCAATTTATTTTCTCTATTTATAAGGGTCTTCATACTAATAATCTTATGGAGGCTCAGGAAATTTTACTAGCTGTGGAGCGTGGCAGTCAATTGGGGTGGTGCAGAATTATATGTGAATCTGATTCCCAGGTTGTGGTGAACTTGCTGAATAGGCAAAGGTTAGATGATGTTAGTTGGCACCTGGCTTTGATTATTGAACAAATTCTCAATCTTTGTGTTTCTCTTGAGTTTGTTACTTTCACTCATATTCCTAGGGACTAGAATGGTGTTGCTGATTGTTTGGCTAAATGGGCTTCTAATCATATTCGTGATTGGAATTTGGTTGATCGAGGTCAATTACCCACTGATTTGTCTTGACAGTTAGACCATTTGGTGGAGCTTGATAAGGCTATGTAATGACTTTGCTCTGTAATTTTCTCTTGTTTTAATAAATTTTTACCCCTCTTTTATGTTAAAAATAATCATAATTAACCTTAATCTTTCCTTATTTGGAGTGTTGTAGAGTTTTGTAACACACTATCACACTTCTCTAGGCTTGTAATTAATAATTGGTATTTCTTATGCTTTAATTGGCCCTATTTTGCATCCACAAGCCTCATTTATTGCATATTTTCAAGGATAATCCTATCACCAATCATTAACCAATCATAATTCAGGTGTTCCTAGCTTGTCTGGCCTAGATTTAGTGTCTGGGACTCATTCGCCACCTAGGGTGAATGGGTCCCACCTAGATCTTTTAGCCTCAAACCAATTTTTACACATTTTTAATCACTTTACATTTTTTGTCCCATACATTATTCCTAGTGGGACTCATTCACCACCTTGGGCGAATGAGTCTCGTGTGACCAAAATTCAAATTTAATTCAAATTTCTATTAGGATTTTATTCTCCTAGATTTGATGTTCACTTATAGTCTTGTAATTTCGGGAATGCTTGCATAATTGAGTATAAATACAAGGTTTATTCACTCATTTTATCCTATCAAGCAATCAAGTAACCTAGCATTCAAAAGAGTTCACAAGAGAATTTGAGCATTCACAAGAGCATTCAAGGGAAGATTATCAAGCATTTTAGAGCATTCTTCAAGTGTGAATCATCATGTCAAGGATTGCATTTTTCATGTTTGCTATTTTGCTAACAATTGTGATGTAGAGTTTATGATTCTATCAAGTGTTTCAAGAAAGATCAACATCATTCAAGAAAAATCCAAGAGCCACATCCATTGCAACCATTTCAAGCATATTTGCAACTCCTTATTGCTAGGGTTTGGTAAGTTGCAACATTGTTATTTGTTCATTCATCATTTTGCATTCATATTTGCTTTCATTTCAAGGTTTAATTACCAACAAGGGGTTTGACCAAGGAAAAACCCTATTCACTAACCCCACAACATTTTCCCCTCTTCTTGTTTGTGATTTGCAGGGCTAGGTTGTAGATTTGTCAAGAAGGAAAGTTGGAGAAAATTTTTCAAATCCCTAAAGTTGTCATCAAGCCTTTGACAAGCTTGGAGAAGGTCTATAGGGGGAAATTTATAGTTTTAGATCTAGAAACCAATCAAAAAGATAAAAGCAGATCAAGAGGAATAGAATCAGGTGTTGAACTTCTAAAAAAGCAAAAGTGGACTGATTCACCACAAGTGGTGAATGAGTCCCACTATATAGGCCTGATAGAGATTTTTATAGAACTGGATACCCTTTTGGCTGAAACTTGTA
The DNA here is from genome assembly GCA_007258455.2 of Sequoia sempervirens. Lineage (NCBI taxonomy): Eukaryota > Viridiplantae > Streptophyta > Pinopsida > Cupressales > Cupressaceae > Sequoia > Sequoia sempervirens. The sequence goes on along the minus strand of VDFB02281492.1, from coordinate 77,510,636 downwards.
TTTGCACATTTTCCTGGAAGTAGGATTGATTCACCCAACTTGGTCAATGAGTCCCAATCAATATTGACAATAGATTTTCTAGCATTCTAGACCTCTATTCTACCTTCTTCAATCTCTTAGGTGCACACTTTCTATCTAATAGCTTTTTCTTACATCATGTTCATATTTTTAAGCCATTTAGAGTTAGTTTACATTCAATTAGGTTTTTGTCTTACAACTTTCATTGCATTGTCTTTTCCAAGTCTAAACCTAATGGTGAACCCATTGTTAGATCATATTCGGTCCCTAGGATAGCCCTGTTACAAGATTTCAATCTCCTTTGCATTGAGATCTATAGGGTTATCCTTGAGTGGAATCTCTTTGAATGTGGGTACACATATATCATCACAACACACCACATTTTGCATAGGTTCCATTTTGGTGAACCTGCATTTAGAACATCATAATTATGATTTGGAGTGCATTTACATCATATATTTAGCTTGCATTAACATTGCATTAGGTTTGAATTGGTTAACTTACATTCTAGGGTTTCAAATTTTGCATTAGTGAAAGCTCATATAGCTTGCATTTTTGCATTTAATTTCATTGAAAAGTAATCAAATTCTACATTTGCATCTTAGATTTGCATCAAAAAACATAAAAAGTATATAATTCAATTCAAAATTTTGAAAATTTTCAAAAAAATCATCACTGGGACTCATTTTCCACCTTGAGTGAATCAGTCCCTCTACACATTTTGCACTATAGTTTTTGGCATTTAAAAGTTTTTGTTTTCTATTTCTGCTTTTTGATTTTAGTTTCTAGAATTTCAATTATAAGCATTTCATTTTTCTTAGCTTACATTGCATTTGCATTCACCTCGCATTTAGTTTCCTTTGTATGAGTGTTTGGTGTCGTATTGATAATACCATAGTGAAACGAAGTTTGAGACTCATGTCATTCTACGATAGAAAAATCATTGTGGATCTTGGGTTATCTAGAGTTCCACTCCTAGTGTTGACACTAGTACACTAAGCATGGATATTGACTTCAAGTAGCATGCAAGTTGAACCAGGGGATGATAGTATCTCACAAGAAAAGATAATTCAAAGTGACGAGCTGAGGCCAAAGAAAGTTGCAGAGGATTTTTTTCTCAAGTAAGCCGTCATCAAATCCCATGAGTTTTTCTTGTTATTTTGCAAGAACTGGTATATTGAATCAAAATATCTGGGTCATTTTCAAGGGTGAATTAGGGTTCTTGGCTTCTCTTGATTAAGTGTAGTTATCTAATTGGGATAAAAGAAAAAGAGTAGAATTGTATTCAAATTTGAGTTTAAGTTGTCAAGAATAGACTATCAATTCCAAAACCAAGTTTGATTTCAAACTTCAAAGCCTCAAAGAAGCCAAGATGAGTTAACTTGGTGAGTCATCATCTTCAAAAACCACACCAAAAAGAAAGAAAAAGGTCTCCCATGATCCACCCCAAATGTCTGAAGGAACCGAGAAGAAGGGCCAACAAAAGGACTATGTCCATTTCATGGATAAGTTCCAGTTGGTAGATGTCAAGGCAAGCACTAGGAAGGCCACTAGGGAAGGAATACTAACCACCAATTTCAAGGAACTTGTAGCTAGAATTGGGGACATTTTCGTTCCAGAGCCTAGATGGGAGTTGTTCTTGTACGCTTTCACAAGAAGAGATGCTCTGCATCCCAGTCGAAATGTCTGGGGTTTTAATTTGGGGAAATTGGTTGTTCTTAATATTTTTGTGGAGGTAGATTTAATGTTGCACTTCACAGATAGATATGATGATGTCAATAGGGTAATCACAGACAGATGGTAAAAGCATTTTGGAAATAAAGAAAAGTCATGGAGGTTTTTAGAATGAAACCTAATGCTAGTGAAAGGATTAGCATGGAAAAGCTACAAAAGGAATATGATGAACACATGATTGGGTTTAGAAGAGGTGAACTACCAAAGCATAGATGAGAGAAGGGAGTTTTGTTTGCAATTAAACAAGTTGAACCACTGGATTGTGGAGAATTTGCAGACTATTTTAGATACACATACTTTATGTTGTTTCAAGTGCTTGGAGTTAAATTTGATGGAAGGATAAGGTCACCCTTGTTAGTTATGATCATGGATATTCAACATAAAAACAAGCACACATGGTTTAAATATGCTAACTAAGTTACTGAGTAGTTACACTATGACTTGATGAGGTTGAAAGAAAGAAAAACCCCATTAACATTTAGAAATTATTCATTATTGATGCACATGATATTATACAATGGAAGGGAAGTTTTTGGTCAAGCCATAAAATTGAGACAAGTGGATGAAAGGGGTCATAAATTTCCTGTCCAAATGTGGACATACATTTGGGATTTGCATTGCCTGAATTCAAACTATGTTGCATTTGCAACACCATAAAACATACTATTTTGGTACAAATGGGGTTGGTGCTAGTTGAGAGAATTTCTAAAAAGTTCAAACATTGTTGAGACCATGAGAATGTGGTATTGACCCCAATTATGAGTGCAATTGGGTATATTGGTATTTGTATGACAATTGCATAATCAACATGTGTTATGGGACTATTGTGGCACCACATCTCTTTCCTAGGTTTGTTTATGATAGGCTTGCTTTCACTAAAATAATGTGGTAGTTGGATAATTGTGATGGAGAGAATTTTAGATTATCCAGGAAGGATTATATTATTGCATCAACTTTCTCTTTTGATTATTTTGTTGTCACTACAAAGAAAGAATATGAGATGTTTGGTGTAATGATAAATAATTTGAGAATGAATGTATCCCCTACTAGAAAGTTTGATCTAGAAGGGCTCATTAATAGAAAAAAGATAAAAAGGGGAATCTTAGGGTACGGACCTCATACTTTCTACATCAAAGAGGATGTGATAAGAAACTTGCCAACATTTGCTGCTATTCAGGATAGAGAAAATATTTGATTGAAAATTGTTGAAGTTGAGTATAGGGCTTCTACCTAGAATTCCTACTATGAAAGCCCTTACAAGCACCTCATTGAAAAATTTAAGAGGATGGAATTGATCCTTAGTGATTTTAATGATGGTATTTTTCTAGAGAAGGTGCAACAAGTAGAGCAGCTAGATCAGAGTGCTTTGAAAGAGAATTTACTAAAAATTGGCAGTCAATCAGAGGAGCCCACAACATTTCAAGAGCAACATCAACCAATGGAAATTAAGGATACTCATATTATGGAGTTTTCTTTTGCAAATGTTGAAAAAACACAGGGTGCTAAGGGAAATGTACAACAACCATCTGTTGAATCATTTCCTATTAAGCAAGGAGTAGAGCATGAATTTTCACACCATGATGTTTGAGATGTAATGGAACCATTTGTTCCAAATGATAGGCTAGTACCTTGGGAATATGATGAAATCCAAGACAATGATGCAATGGTTCTAGCTTGTGCCAAATTTCTAGAGGATGATTATTTTGAGACAACCAGGTAGTTTAGAGAATTCATTGTTGAGTTGAAATCTCAAGAAATAAATGACAGGATACAAAATCTCAGGAAGGAGTGGATCCTTCACAACAGGAAGAGGTTAGAAAGAAGACTAAAGGAGAGATTATTCAAGAAATTGAGCAAATGAATCCTATGAAAGCTAGAAGATTGGTCAAAGACAGTGGGGTTTTGGTGATGCCAAGATGGAACCTATCATTAATAATTTCCCTAGATGCAATCAGGAATGACCCAAATGCTATGGTTTTTGAGGAGACTTTTGATGAGAAAATTTTTGGTTTAGGGTTTAGCCCCAGTTTACATGCACTAGCCATTTGGTCATTAACACCAGATTCAGGGACATGCAGGCTCAGTAGAACAATAACTGGCCTTTTATGATATTTGATAATAGGAAGAGCTTTAGAGATGACATCTCCACAGGATGCAAGGATAACAATGCACACAACCATGTTGAGTGTTGACATTGTAGAAATTTCTCAGGCCAAATATATGAAATTGTTGGAGAAACACAACAAACTGGTTGAAGAATATAAATAAGTGAAATCTACTATGGTCAAGGTAAGTTAGAAGACCTTTCCTACTTATCCATCTGGTACTTCACCACAAGATAAAGATACTTTAAAATTGAGGATAATGCATTAAAGAGTGATCTCCAAGTAGCCAAGTCTGAGAAGAATAAGCTCTAGGAGTACATGAACAAGATTACAAAGGATATGGCTGAAGAGATTCTAGGCCACAAATTGACCAAAGAATCCCTTAAAGAAAAATCCACATGGTTAACTTATAATGGTATACATGAGACATTTAAAAGGTTCCAACATGTTCACGAGGTTTTACAGAGCACTTGGAATAAATGGAGTAATTGATTAAATAGTTTAAGGGAGATTCAAGCAAATGCAAAGGAAGACCTTGAAGCTCCAACAAATCTTCAAGACATAATAAGGGGAATTAAAATGATTGGTGAAGTTACATGTTTCCATGAAAGTATTGGTGGGAAATTGCAAGGTAAAATCAAGGCCTTTAGGGATATGAAGGAACAAGGTGTACCCAAAATCCTTAATGAAGATGGAACACTCAAAGAGTATGTACCATGGAGGGATTTCTTTAGGCATCAAACTGTTATAGGTCCATAGATAACCTACATTGATGATAAGTTCAACTTAACTCTGCTAAATGGTTTAATTGATAATCTCATCAAGATTTAGACAGACATGGACACCTTTGTGAAAAAAGCCAGAGTAGTAATTGATGCAAGATATAATGTATACAATACAAAGGTGTAGAAAATATTGGATATCAACTAGCCCATAGAGGATGAATACAAGGATTTTCTAGATAAATATGATGAATAAGCCATAGAAATGGTGAGATGGATATAGATCATGGTCGAGTATAATACAGGTCTAGCCTTTGAAATAACTATTTAAGAAAAATCTATATCCTCTCAATGTGAAAATGCATGTGGTAATCCAACCAAGCTTTTCTCTTTGCTTTATTCTTCTTCTTCTCTCATGTTTCATGCCTTTTTCTAAATGAGGTGATGATGTGGATTTCTCAAACAATGAGGATACAAGTTCAGTAAACTTCTACAAGTTTTTTGTCTTTTTGTATTTACCCCCATTTCTTCAAGTGTAAATACAATTGCCTAGGTGTTGAAATGAAATGAAATACTTTGAAATAAAAATTAAAATGTAATGTGACTAGCCAATAGCATGAAGCTTGTCTACTCCCTTAATCTTATAAAAGGGAATTCAAGGCTATTGTATAGGATTCTTTGAAATTTTTTGGTTGATCTCAAGTAGTCTTAGCAAATATTTTCATGAAGTGTAATAGGCATACAATGGATATAGAATTAGTCGCTGTGTCTTAGGTTATGAGTCTGTATTCACAGTCAGGTTAAATGTTTTGCAACAATTATAGCATTTGAAAATTGATAATGGAAAATTTTATGCATATTGTCTTCTATGTAGTTGTTCATGAATCAACAATGAAATAATCAAGGATTGTTTTATTGGTCTCCATTTCATGTGGTTGGATGTGTGTATGCATTTCTGCTTCAATTCAAGTAGTTGATTAAAACACTTTAATGCAATCATTGGTATATGAGTTAATCCATAGGATCTTTAAGTATGTTTTGTCTATAAATTTTGAGTTATGAATTTGTAATGAAAATCCATAATAGTCTATAAATATTGAATTCCTTTATTATTTCATTATAGTATGCTATGAATTTGACCTTGTCACCCTTGTATAATGCACTATTTTATGTATTAAGCAAATTCAATTATATATGATCAACTGGACCATGCCAAAGAACAATTCATCTAATTAAAATCATACTCATAATGATGATGGTTTTTGTAGTTATTGTTCAAATTTTGCATACGCTGCTCAAAGTTATAAAAGGTGTAAGGGATTTTCCAATTCCTTGCAAATTGTCACTTGTTGAGTTGTGGATATGAGAATGTTTTTGCTTAATATTCAATGTACATAAAAATCTTGTGAAGGAGTGTTATAAGTGAATTGTGGGATCACCCTCTTGGGTCTTGCAAAACTCGAAGTGCAAGAGGAAATATTAATTTCTTTCTCTCATTCGTTGGCCAACCCATTTTAGGTTGCTAATCATTGGAATTAGCAAATCCATAGGCTTCCTTGAAGATCTAGTTGGTATTTAAAAGAGCCAACACAACATAGAGCACATATTTACTTTTTTTCTTCCCATCTATGCTCAAAATTCCTTTACCATGAATCTTAATAGTAGTGCTATCACCTAAGCTCACTGATCCTCCTTTTCTCATTTAAAGTTTAATGAATTTAATTTTATCTCCAGTCATATGCTTGGAACAACCACTATCAATTACCCACAAATGTTATTCCTTCGCATGTAATGATGTTTGGGAAATCGCCGTATAGTAGAGGCTCCTACTCACCCTCCATTTCGAGCCTTCTTTGAACTTTAGCAACTTTTTCATTTGTCTCGGACCTTTTTTTCATTTTCAACTACTTCGGAAGATATACTTTATCCCCATAGTATTTGTTCTTGGTCTTTTCTCTACAATTTCTGGCTATATGACCAAAATTGTTGCAATTGCTAATCAAACCATTCATGTCGACTAGAGGGCCAGAGCGTGTTTTCTCACAGAATTTATCATTCCTCCTTTGATGGCTGGAATATACGTAACGTGTTTGAGTGGCGGGGTAAAAATGGGTTTCGAGACGTACAAAGGAAGGTTGAAGGAAAAGGAGCAGCGTTGAAGCGGCAACCAGGCCAATTGAGCCATGTTGAAAGGGCGCAGGCTGGCGAAGCACCGCCCTTTGTTTGTTTGCGGCTATGCGCGGCTTGCATGCGCCCGGCTTCAGTCTTCGGAAATTCCCTCTCGTATCAGGGCTTTCTTACCGTTTTTCAATCCTTCTAAATTACTAACCTAATTTTCACCGTTTTTACCTCAGAGCTCAAAACAAAACCTTTAGCAACACCCTTAACAACAACATAATCCTCCCCAATCAGCTTACCCTCAACAACCATAACATCAGTAGACAAAATTTCCTTTCTCTTATTAGGCGAGAAAGCCATCACAAAGTCTGACCTAGTCAATACTTTAGGAGCTTCTCCACTTTTCATAACCACATTCCAAATTTTTTCAATATTCTCCTCAAGGGATAACATTCTACCCTCCATACTCTATTTCAGATTGACGGTTTCCTCTGCCACAGTATTAGCAACAGTATTGAGACTAGCCATTAAATTATCAATTTGGGTTTGGATCGAAGGGTCCTCAACCTTGCAAGAAATGCTTCTAATACAAACATTAGTCCTATTGATCCTATGAAAGAACCATTTAAACAGTTTAAAAAGCACATTGGCACTGTCACGAGCCGAACCCAACACATCATAAAGATCCTCCCTATCAAAATTTTCAATGTGATTTCCCATAGCAACATCCTTTTCAAAAGAACTCTCATGGACCTTATCATCGGAAGCATCCTTACCTTTACCAATAGTGACAGGGGACTTCATCCTATGAATGGAATTGGCAATTTGCTTTGCAACAACCATCCTCTTTTGAATCCTCTCAGCATCTAATTTCTTATCTCCCACGACTTTTTCACCACCCAAAACTATAACCTTTTGCTTTGGAAACCCAATGACAACGCTCAGAACATCCTCACCATGGAAGCCACCAGCCACAGAGAAAGGGACATTCTTCTCTAGGTGTTGACCGATTTCAAAACCCTTCTCTTCTAACTTCCTTCCTTAGGATCCTGCACAAGTCTAGACACAGGGGGAGGAGAAGAAGCTTCCCCATAAAGATATTTTTTGTCTTTTCCCCCTTTAGAAGGAACAATCACCTCCACATCATCACTATAGGTTGTATAACCCACTTCCTCATCCAATTTCCTTTTCCCAGATTTACCTTGAATAAGGGATATGGGGCCCTCCTCCAAAGAGGCATATGAGTCTGGGACATAGTCAACATCATCATCCTTATCCAACTCAAAATATATATTTAACATAAGCCTCCTCTTCCCCAATTTCTTAGAAACCCTTTCCTCACCCGACTCAATTTCATAACCCTCCTTAGCTTTAGCAGAAATATCCTTTGGAGTAACAAAAGTTTTATGGACATCATGAGCTTTAACATGTTCATATATCAAAAGAATCAACCCCAAATGCTGAACATAGTTTTTTGGATTCTTCCTATGCTCTTTAATCCCACAGTCCATTGAAACCAACAAATAATAGGGAAATGACACCCATTTCTTGTGCCTAAAATGGTTAAGCAATGGAAAATGGTAATTGTTAATGGTCATGTACCTTCCTTCCAGGGTTATATCTCATGATTTCTTCAACATCTCACTAGAGAGCCTTCAAGGAATTCTTCAGATACCCACCACTCTTCATAGGCTTCAAGTCTTCACTCTCATTCTTTTTAAAGAAAAGAGACTTCATGACCAGTGATTCTTTCTTTTCCCTATACACCTTCATACCCTTAATCGGAAGGCCAGTAATCTGGGCAATGAACTCCTCATCCACTAGAATTTCCCTACCACCCAAGTCCAGGGTTCTCCCTTTCCACCCTTTCTCAACCAATTCAGTAACCTAAGTATTGTTTCTGTGTAGTTTCTCCATGAAGGGTGTTAGACCACCCTTTTCTAAGATTTCCCACACTTCCTTTCTCTGCTTAGCAGTATCACAGGATTTGGGCTCAGCTCGATCCCTGTCCCCACCCGTGATGATGGAAAATAAAGACCAAGCACTGAATAGAAACCTTATAAGGAAGTAGCAGACACCACTTAGAGCCGAATTCTCCAACAAAAGACTCTAGAAGCTTATGCGACTAACACCCACAATCCGTGTGAAGGAAACCACAATACATTCATACCATAATGAATTCGAACTCTGTGCCATATGACAACCTTTCCTCAAAATCATAACCATACCATCCTTCCTAATGATATGCCACCACGTGAGCAAGGAAGTGCACACCTTAAAAAATAAATTAACTTTCATTTATAACAATAGTTGTGGCCTCATAAGGGATGGGGTCATTTAAATCCAAAACTTTACTATCTCTAACACCAAAGTCAGCAAAGAAATCAACTAACTTATTTCCCTCTCTCAAAATGTGGGAAATATAAACACTATCAAAGGATTTAATAATATCAATGGAATCCTTGATGAAGGCCTCAATAGTCCAAGACAAAGGAGTTAAATTCTTCAAATTATTGATAATGTTCAGAGAATCACCCTCCAACCAAATCTTCCTACACCCTCTTCTCTGAGCCAAAACAAGACTATGATAGGTAGTCGCTGCCTCTACAAAGTGGTTTGTCTGGGTTCCCAAAGGTTTGTGACCAAATTTTTTACAAGTATAGCAATACACATTAAAATATCATGAGTACCTTGTCATGGTGTTTCCTTGAACTAGATGAGGATATCTTTGTCTAGGTTTCCTTTGATAGTGTAATTTTGTGAAGAAGTCATTGTCTGTTCTCTTAGTATTCTATTCTTCCTTTGCTAATGAAGAATTTTTTTGTTAACTTTATTCTCTTCAATCGGTTCCTCTTCATTAATAGATTTCTCAATTGCATCAGACTTCTCATTTTTAGAGGCTTCTCCATTGTCAATTTTTTCTCCACTGAGGTCTAATTTTTTTTCTCTAAATATTTCATAGAGCTTTGCAGAGGCATCAACAAAGGAGTTATTTCCTTTCTCAAGTCCTAGACCTGATTTCTCCTTGTTGGTTGGCTTTTTCATGCTCAAAAATTCATTAAGAATATTAGTACCACTTTTTAATTTAAGGCCCTTATTGATCTGCTAATTGACCTTCTCCAATTCTTTTCTTAAAGAAACTATTTCTACTTCAAGTTTCATGCACTTATCCATTTCAAATTTTAGTTTGGATTTTGTAACATCCTCAACTCTTTTGAGATCTTCTACATGAACTTTCAAACCAACTATCACCTTATTGGATTCTTCATGTTCTTGAGTTAATCTATTAGTCTCCTTTTGAGCATTCCTTTTTTAGTTTCTTTTTTTCTCTCTTAAGATCATCATATTTATCTTTTAGTTCATCAAGATCTTCAAGAGCACTGATTAATTCTCCTTCAATATCAACAACTACCTCCTCTTCTTCTTCATGTGAATCCTCAATTTGTGCATCTTTTTAATCCTTAGTTTCTTTAGCCATAAATAGAAATTATCTTTTATCTTCTTTCATTACAAGGGCATGATCTTGATCCTCATTTGAACTATCACTAGCATCAGAAGCATCACTTTCCTCTTGAATGCATAAACTCCTCTTCTTCTTTCCAAAATTCATCCTTTTAGGGTAAAAGTATTTCTTCTTTTTACTATCTCCTTCTTGTTTAGAATTATCCACTTTATCATATGAACATTTAGAAGAAAATTGGCCTACTCTACCAGAGTTGAAGCATTTGAAGGGAAAATTACCTTTATATTTACTAGATCCTCTCCTTAGTCTCCTTATGAAGTTTACTTCTTCTTCATTAGTTTCTACAATGTCTAAAATAGTGACTACAACTTTGTCTTTCTTCTCCGCTTCATCCTTTCCTTTCTTAGTAATATTAAATGCAACCTGTCTTCTAGAAGACTCAATACCTAGCATTCTCATCTCATAAGTAGTAAATACAGCATGTAACTCATCTAGAATGAGTTTATAAATTTCTCTTCCTTCTTCAATGGCATAAATTTTAGAATCATATTTAGTCGCCATGGAACTCAGAACCTTTAGCACAACATCCTCTTTCATTTCCACACCATATCCTCTAATAGCATTCACTATATCATCAAATCTCAAAAGATAATCTATAATTTTTTCTTCTTCAATCATCTGCAAGCTTTCGAATTTAGCTCTGAGAATTTGTAGCTTTTCCAACTTCACCTTGGAGTCTCCTTAATTGATCTTATTCAATTTTTCCTAGACATCGTAATCAATTTCATAATGCATAACCTTTCTATGCACAAAATTAGACAAGTTCTTCATAATGGTGAACCAAGCTTTCTCATTATTCTCATAGTCCTTCTTTCATGTAGCATCAGTAGGAGGAGTAGGAGGAACATATTTTTTCTTAACTGACCTCTAGACATCAATTCCAAGAGAAACTATGTATCCTTTCATCAAAGAGCTCCACTTAGCATAGTTTGTTCCATCGAATGTAGGTGACTTGCTTCAACCTTCCTAACATGCCATTGTGTTCGCTTATCCAAGATCTACCTGAGTTGATCAACTTTCTCCTAGGTAGCCTAGTGTTCTAATACTAATTGTTAGAACACAAGGATCTACTAAGAGGGGGGTGAATCAATAGATATTAAAAATTTTAGTCTTTAAATATTTTTGCAAATTCAACCTTAAACTCAGATGTGCAAATTGAAACATGAACAAATATAATAACCACAAGCACAAGAGAGATATACTAGGATATACTCTAATAACCATAACACCAGATATATGTGGAAAGCCCAAGATGGGAAAATCCATGGTGAGAGATGTTGCTAGGATCTACTATCCTGATCCAACCTCACAAGCATCAAAGTTTAGTTACAAGTTTTAAGGACTACAACCCCAAGGAAGCTTCAACTCCCTGTTTTAGAAGCTACAACTTCAAGGGTGCTACAACACCCTAATCTAAGCTACAACTTAGTTCAAATGGAGACTACAAACTATTATAAATTTTTGCAATTAACTATGCGTAAAATGGTTTTGCTCAACCTACAATGCATCAATTCAGTACATAAGCTCTCTCTTTGTTCTCTCTTACTTCGCTATAACCAGCTTCATGTATTTTCAAATTTTTACTTTTTATTACAGTTATCTACTACAACTTTTAGACACCTTGTCTTCACACTCCTTTTCACTCACTAAGGTTCAATCTATTTCTTTCTTTTTGTCTCTTACATAATACAATCTCTATTAGGGTTTTTCACTTGCTACCTTCTTTAGCAAGTTTCCTCTACATCAAGCCACACACCACTATTTAGCTCATCATTAAGAAATTTTATAGGATTTACCAGATATCATCATACCTTGCATCAAGCCATACAACATTAAATTCTATTTCAAATATTTTTTCCAAATTAGCTCTTTATTAAAATCTAGAATCTAATATGCATTCAATACATTCTCCTATCCAGTCGATCAGATTTGATCTTGATTGACATGACTCTCTCTGTCGCCAACCTATAGATTGGATCACCTTAATTAATTGTTCACTTGGAAAATTGAGTGATTTTATTTTGTTCATATGATTATTGCCAGATTTAAATCCTTGTTCAGAATATTGAGTCATTGTAGACCTCTACTATTGAATTCTGGTCATCAATCTTCTCTCTCGCACCATGATCATATTCATCATGAAGCCTTTTAACCTTGACCATTGAATAAGTAGTCATTTAAATCCCCATCATCGATCATGCAAAATTCACTTAACATAATGTTGCTTTGTCAAAGATATTTGAATAACTCCCATCGAAACCATCATGTCACTCTGATGGTTAAATGTTCCTCCTTATTACTATGTCGAAGAGACATGCTTCAAAGTATTGCTAAACTATCAATGTCTCACTGATGGAATGGTCATCGGGTTGTTGAGGAGAGATCCTTCAATGTCCTCCTAACACCATTCTATTTCATTGATGAAACTTAGCTCACTTTCATTATCACCATAGTCAAGTTCCACTGCCATATGTCGACTAACATGGAAGCTTTCCACCATCTGGATAACCCTGTGGGTTTGAATGGGCCCCACCAACATTTCAGTAGGGCATGTGGGCACTGTTAGATCCTACCACATTGATCATCACTGTTGAATTTTCACCATCAAAATGTTGAAGAGACAATCATGAAACTCCCTCCAATCTACATCTCTCTCTTTGATCAAGCACATATAGGAATATCAAAGAGACATTTGAACAAGTCTCACCAATAACCATAAGTCATGTCGATGAAGGCCATTGATGACGTCACCTGTCCACCTCATCACCATGTCACTACATCGTAATCTACAATGAGGATGTGGATTACCATTCACTCAATATTGTCATGCAGTGTGTCATCTTCATCATCACTATCACCCACATCATCATGACTGGGTCCCACTTGAGTACTACCTTCACATCGCCATGTCAGAGATAAATTGACAAAGATCTCACCAACGTCGTACAATCTCATCGATATCACTTCCACACTCCTTATCACTCCATCAAAGAGACATCCCCCAGACTCATGTCGATACATTCATGTCTCATGAAAAAGATGATCATTGGCTAATTGAAGAGAGATCTACAATTCTCTCACCAACCACACATTGTCACTCTGATCTAAAAGGGATGTATGACATTAAAGTGCTCATCAAAGGGCTTGGTCACCCTCACAATTGTGAAGAATTAAGTTGCACCTAATATAACTGACAACTATTGATACTAGGTCAACATCAAAATAGAAATCTATTCTGAACACCAAGAATGCAAGTATCCTCAAGGTTTAACTGATAAACCCTAACATGTGAGAGTAGAAATAAGACATTTTTTGGAACATCCTTCACTTTCTCGACCTACACAATACCTTTTTGGAAAGCTCTTGAGAAACCCAATTTGAATCTTCCATCAAACCCACTACTCTCACACTCATCCTTTGTCATCATGAAAATGATCTCCTTTTCTAGATTTTCCCTTTTGACATCAATGACAACTATATGCCAACAAATGAAGTATTCACTGTTCACCATAGTGGCTTCAACCCTTTTTCATCTAAAGGAAAAATTTCCTTAGATTCCTTTTGGATAGAGCCCATGGAACCTATAAATCCATGAGAATACTTCCTTTTCATATCTTACCAAAATTCAAAGCAAAGAAAATAGCCAAACTATCTCTCTAAAACATGTCGCCATCCACTTCTGAATGTCCCATCCTTAACAAAACCATGCTTCAACCTAAATAAGATCTAAACAACCAAGACCAACCTAAAAAAAAATTCACCTTTTAGACATGGAAAAAGTTAACCCTTCTACTTTTTCTCATGTTTAGGCCCTCCTAGTGGAATTCGGCTTGATTTTGTCAAGATTTAATCTTGTAATGTGGTCAACACATTCACATTAGGTCTTGGACCCTTGTGAATCATTAAGAATTCTAGGATGTCTTGTGAAAGTTTTACGAAGTGTTGTAACCCACTTTCACACTTTTCTAGGACCCTTTCATAATAACTTACTTAAATAACCCCTTTTCATCACTTACCAAGTCTTATTTCAAAGTGTTGTAAAGAGTTGTAACAAACTCTCATGCTTCTTTAGACTTGTCATCACTAATTTAAGCCTTTCTTATGTTTAAATGACCCCTTAATGCACTTTCCAGCCATACTTAATTGTATTTTTTAGAATATTCCTATTAAACCACATTAAATACACTTCAATCCCCGACACCCAGTAAAATTACCCTAGTGGGACCAAGGTGGTGACTTAGTCCCACTAGGGACAAAAATCAATTTTTTTTTAATTTTCTACTGGGATTTTATTCTCTTGACCTTGAGGTTGGCCTTTGATGTGTTATTTTTGGGAATTATTGGAAAATAAAGTATAAATAAATGTTTTTTCCTCTCATTTTACACCTATTCAAGCAATTCATTCATTTACTTAATCATTCTCAAGCATTCTAAGCACTCTAACCATCATCAAATCATCCATTGGAGTACTTCATTGCATATCTTTAGATTTCAAGACCAAAGGTTTGGTGAGTTTGTGACAATGCATGTTATTCATTCATCATTCTCTCTTTATTTCATTTCATTATCTATGGTTTGATTACCTAATCAAGGTTTGACCAAGGCAAACCCCTATTCTTTAACCCTTAACCCTTTTTCCCCTCTTTGCATGTGTGGTTGCAGGTCTTGTATGTAGATTTGTCAAAGAGTTTGGTGTTAACAAGGATTTTTCAATGCTTCAATGTAATCAAAGTCAACAAATCCCTAATCAAAGCTTGGAGACCTCTTTCAACCTACTTTCTACATAATCTAAACTAGAAACCTGTGAGGAAGGGAAGTGTTGACTGAAAGCTATAGATTCATGTCCTAAATTTCATGAGATTCCTAGGTGGACTAGTCACCATTTGTGGAAAATTATTCCCACTGATAGGCCTAAAAAGTGTTTTTTGCATTTCTGAGTACCCATTTGGAAGATTCTTGTTCCGACAAAATTTCCCTAAAACTAGACAACGTCACTCAACTTGGTACAAGTGTCCCAACCAACTTTTCTAGTCAAATCTATAGCATTCTAGAGCCTCTCTACATTAGACTTTAGATTCTAGGTGCAAATCTCCAATCTTGTTTAAATATGTTATTGTTTACTTTCATTCATAGGTGTTTTTGCATACATCACTATGTTTTCCAGCATCTTGCATAATTTCCTAGGTATTGCATTAATAACCACCTTTCTTTTTCAATTTATTGCATTAAGATATTGTATTTAGGCATATTTCATCCATCCTTGCATTGATTTTGAGTGTTTACAGTGCATTTTGGCCCATCTTTTTCCTTTTAGGTGAAAAACCCCAGAAGTGCTAGAAAGCATTCGAGTGCCAAAATCTTTGTTTACATTTTGGTGAACCTGACTTTTGAACTTTTTTTTCTTCTGATTTTAAGTGCATTCACATCCTAGGTTTAACTTGCATCAACATTGCATTAGGTGTTGCATTGTTTAGCTTGCATCTTAGGATTTTAAAAATTGCATTAGTGAAAAGATCATATAGCTTGCATTTTTGCATTATATTTCATTGGAAAACAATAAAAAACTTCATTTTCATACTGTAGCTGCATTTGAAAATCTAGAAAACATAAAATTTCTTTTAAATTTTTTAAAAAATCTCAAAAAATTCATCACTAGGACTAATTCACCACACTAGGTGACTTAATCCTTCTACATATTTTACACTGTAATTTATGGCATTTTCTGCATTTGTATTTTTTGTTATTGCATTACTATTATAGTTTCCATAATTTTAGTTATCAAGTTTTTATTTCTATTAGTTTAGTTTTCATTTCAATCCACAAGCATTTAGAAACCTTTGCATGAGTGTGTGGTTTCCTATTGCTAATACCTTAGTGAGATGAAGCTCAAGACTCATGTTCTCCCACGATAATACACTCATCGTGTATCTTGGATTGTCTAATGCTTCTACTCCTAGTATTGCAACTAGTACACTAGGAATGGACCCTACCTTTAGCAATGCTTTGTCTTCCCATAACATGCAAGTTGAGACATCAAACAATCACATTCTGCATGAAAAATTCATTAACATTCATGAGGACTTAACACATAGTCAACATAACTTGTACCTTAAAAACATTTTAACCACTATGATTCTTGTTATAGAAAACATTCATCACCTAATTGAAAGTGATGAAGGCCTAAATTTTATGAAAAAAATTGTTGAGATATACCACAAACATGCTCTTTCTAGCTCTAGTACCTCTCAATCAGCAAACATTATGGTTATTCAAGGAGGACCTACTAATCCTCCTCCTTCAACAGTAGCATCCATACCTACCTATACCACTCCACAAGTCACAACCACAGTGCAACAAGTTAGCAATGTGATTCCTTCCTCAACTATTCCTACTAGCATTCCTAATTCTTATGTGGTATCACATTTTCTCTCCTCTTCCACCATACCCTCTATAAGCATTCCACTCACTTTCCCTACCCCTACATATGCTCCATCACCACTTTCCCTTCCCCCTCATACCACTTACACTGACCGTCTGATAACACAACTTTTCCACACTGTCTCCTCCATGCAAAAGCAAATATCCACCATCAACCAAAACTAGAATGGACCACCCACCTATTATGTCTATAGCAGCCCACTATTCCCTAAAATACTACAAACACTAGTGCCACATGGAATTGAGATGCCTAGATTTGAAAAGTATGGAGGGAAGGGTGATCCTTCTAACCATGTTAATGCTTACACTGCCTTATGTAGTGACTTTTTCCTAGATGATAAAATATTGGAAAAAATGTTTCCTAGGACTTTAAAAGACACTGTAGTGGTTTTCATGCTTACTAAACAATTCAATTCATTCATTCAGTGAACTAGTTGATGCATTCATAAATCATTTTCAAGTGAATATTACTCTAAAGAAGACATTAGCCAATTTGATGAGATGCAAACAACATGAAGAGGAAAAGATAACTAATTTTATCTCACGATACCTATCTCTTTACTCTCAAATCAATGTCAAGATTCTTGATCCACATCTTCAAAAGATGTTTATTGAAAACTTGAAAATTAAACTTTAAGAAAAACTTAAAATCATGAAGTTTACCTTCTTTATGCACTTGTGTACCACCCTAAAGTTGCAATTATCACAATTCAGTTAGCAATCGTGATGCAAAGTCCACTTCTAGCAAAGTTGAGAAATTTGAATACACCAATCCAAACAATTCACAACCATTTAGAAAAAAAAAATAGGTTTCTTACAGTTCAATCCACCTCAACAGCCAACTCAACCCATCAATAACCAAGTAGCCACCACGATACCTTATAGTTATGGAGATTTGAAATGACAATTCACACCTTTACTAGACACTCTCCATAACATAATGACCCAACTTATTCAACAACAAATGATTACTTTACCTACTGTTAAACCATTGGATCCTACTAAGCCTTTACCACCAACCTTTAAACCCAATGCTTATTGCCATTATCATAAACAAAATGGACATGATACGAAAAATTGTAAGTGTCTTAAACACCTTGTGCAAGACCTCAGTGATTTCAAATGTCTATCCATTTCAAATGTTAGTGTTAAAGGCAATAAGTTTGTTGCCCCTCCAAATCAAAATTTACAAATTTTCACTGATCCCATGCCCAAACATAATGTGTCATTTGTCAAAGCTAGTGAAACTCCAACAATGATGTGATGAATATTCCTAGAGATGTTGAACATCTTAATCCTATTCAACATACGAGTAATATTAATCCTATGGATGAAATGGTAGGTGTGATAGACATTATCCATCTGAAGGGCCAACCTAAGAAATCTCTTGATATTACTTTCTCTTCTAAGGAAATCCTTATGAATCTTCCTGAGGGTCCTCTTTACATAGCTAGTTGTATTTTTGATAAGCCCACTAATGGGATACTCATAGATCCCACCTATGGAGAGAATGTGATCACTGAGAATTTTTTGGTGTTAGATGATCTTTATTAAGATGATTATGATAAACCAAAAGCATGGATCAAGACACACAATGGTTTTTCTTTCCCTATGATATGATCAATCATCCTTCCATTACAAATAGGACCTAAAACAGTGGATGTTACATTCTCCATCATCCTGCAGTCAGATCAGTTTCATTTGAGGTTAGGCCATCCATGGATTTTCTCAATGAAAGTTGTCTCTTCGGTCATACACAAATGTTTAAAATTTCTACTTGATAATGGCATATTCACTATTCACCATAGTGGCTTTCACCCTTTGTCTTCTAAAGGAAACTTCTCCTTAGAATCCTTTTGGCCTGAGCCCATGGAACCTATAACACCTCACAAAGATTTCTTTTTCATTACTTATCAAAAGTTTAAAGTAAAGAAAGTTGCAGAATTGTCTCTCCACAACATATTCCCGTCCACTTCCGACACTCCTATCCTAGATGAAACAATGCTTCAACCAGAACAAGAACCCATCCATCAAAATCATCCAACACTCGAAACCTCACCCACATGATCCAAATGACCGTGAGATAATTATAATAACTCCATCATGCCTCCTCGTATAAAACAAGTTTATAAGGAAAAGGAGAAAGTGGATGAACAACCTTCCATGGTTTCTTTCGTTCCCCCATTTATGGAAGAAAAGAAACCAATGGTTGATTAACCTGCTCCTTCATCCAACACCCCTCATTGGATATTATCATCCATCCTCCTATCTTGATTAACTTGGATGATGATGATGATGATGATATGTACCATAGAAAAAAGGACCTCTTGCTTGACATGGGAATAATTCATTGATAAATTGGACTTAATGAGGCCTTGATTTAGTGTTGCGAAGTGGTTTTCACATACACACTAACTCTTGGAACCTTTAAAACACATTTATTGGTGTCTTGTAAAGGTATTGTAAAGTGTTGTAAGATACTTTCACACTTTTCTAGACTTAATGAACCCATTTATCCCTAATTCAACATTATAAAATGTGAAAACATAGTGTTGTAATGTGTCTCACACATTCACATTGGTTCTTGTACCTTCCTATGCTATGTGGACCTCATTTTAGTATTTTAAAGTGCATTTAATCACACTTTCACATTGAATTATGCATCTCAAGCCCTATTTGACATCCACATCATCACTAATAGGCCCCTATTAACCCATATTGTGCATCTCAAGGCTTAAATTGGTCAAATACCCAAAAAAGTTTCAATTTAAACCTTATTTCCTTATTTCCTAGCATCTTAGCTAGCAAAATGGCCCCTGTGGGACCCATTCACCATTCATGGAAAAGAAGTCCCATCCAGGTTGGACCCATTCACCATGGGTGGTGAATGAGTCACATTTGGCCCAATTTTGACCTTTGAGTAGGAAAAAAGTGAAATTTAAGTTTAATATCACTTCATGTCAGCTTATGATGAGGTATTAATGGGTGAAATAGGTCAATTTCCCATAAATATAAGTCTTTTAATCCTAGTTCACATCTCTTATAATTCATTCATCCATTATTCTTCCATCTCAAGTCAAGCAACTTAGGCTTTCATCACTTCAAGTCACCAAGATAACAATTTTCAATAATTCAAGGGTTGATTATTCATGTTTTGTTCCAGACTTTCAAGATCAATCATCATGAAAAGGTAATAACTCCATTGTTGCATGTTTCATTCCATTCTTTCATCATTTTGGTTTAATTACCTAAAAGGGGTTTGACCAAGGCAAACCTCCATGCCCTAACATTCAACATTTATTCTTCTCTTCTTGTGTGTTTGCAGATTTAGGACTCTTGGAAGTTTGGAAATCATTGGAGATCAAGTAGCAAGTTATCTCAATTCTTCTCTCTATAAGGAAAGACTCTAGTTCGGAAAACACTTTCCTAATCTCAATTCACAGGGGAATAATGTAGCAGTACTTTTAATTCCAAATTATAGAGCATTAAGACACACACTTAAAAGGAATAGAACAAAACAAACAATAATATCAACAAAGAATGGACACAAAATTTACGTGGGAAAACCCTTTTGGGAGAAAAAACCACCACCAAAGAAAGACCACTTTATTCACAGTAAAAACAAATTACAATAAAGTTATAGATCCCTCCTTCATAGGTATTTGTTCTTTGATAACATACAACAACATTACAATCGGCCAACCACAGTCAATCATAGCACTGTTACAATGTTCTTTGAACATACAATCCACTCAAACGTCACCAAGATTTTTTCTTCCAATGCACAGAGACCCTTTAATCTCCAATAATATCTTCTATTCAAACCGATTCAGTTTGCTTAACTACCAAGAAGCTCAACCATTGAAATTATCCCACATTGACACATATTATCAACATTCATTAGTTTATAAAAAAAATCCCAAAGACTTTAGGTATCCATGAGTTAGTCCTTTTCTTATCAACTCACTCGTACATTGCATTTGACTATCGTACCAAACTGTCGGTTGTTCCTTGTGGTCTCTACCAAGACACGTACATCACTTGTGCAATTATGGAGAATTGAGATAGGAATCTATAATATTCGCAACAAGTCTCCCTGAAAAGACTTAAAAATTTAACTCCCAACCTCTAGGTGGTCCCCACATCTATGGACATCCAAGTCACCATTGTACATTGTCATCACCATCCACATAGACCAATCCTACCAAACCATCAACTTGTCACTCAATTAGAGAAAACACAAAATTCACAACCCCCAGTCGGAGGTTAGGAAATTCCCAAATACTACAACACTAAAGGAGATCATCCAGTCAGGAAGTTAAGTAACTTTTGAACTCTACGACAAGGTTCCAAGCTTAGAGATTGTAGCGATCCTGTGACCAACACACTATTGCCTAGTTATCATCTTTCAAAACCCCGTGACATAGGTTACAAGGTTCAATATTTGGGCGATAGGCCGATAATGAAGACCAACAAAGGGGAGATTTTCCAAGTCTTTAATAGAGATACAAGCTAGCAAGTTGAGGCACAATTTCTAACTCCCACTTGACAAAGACTTACTGACTTCCTCCAAAATCAATCTTAATGAAGGTCATGGGCTCCAAGGCCCATCGAAATAACACACCACCTTTACTTATTCATGCTCATGGGCTTTGTCATTGCTTCTACAAAATTTTCTAGAGTATCCACTTTTTCTAAACAAACCTTTTCATCCTCCACGATATCTCGAACAAAATGATACTGCACATCAATATGTTTCATCTTGGCATGAAAAGCTAGATTTTTTGCCAAACTAATAGCACTTTGACTGTCATAGCAAATTAAAAATTGTCTTGCACTAAACCCAATATCCGAACACAAACATTTAATCCATACAGCTTCTTTGCAGGCATGTGTTGTTGCCATGTATTTAGCTTTAGTAATGGATAAAGCAACTACAACCTGTTGCTTACTCATCCAATTAACTACACCACCATTGAACATGAAAATATATCCACTGGTGGATCTTCAACTATCAATGTCCCTTGCCCAATTAGAATCCACATAGCCTCGAATGTTGAGGGAACGGTGTGATCCAATCGAGTTACCATGATAACACAACATGTACTGTGATGTACCTTTTAAATATCTAAAAACTCTTTTCAAAACATCCTAATGCAACCTTCCTCAATTTGTCATAAAATGGCTAAGAACTCCCACTGCTTGGGTAATGTTTGGTCTTGTGTAGAACATTGCATACATTAAACTTCTAGCTGCACTTGCATTAGGCACTCTGGTCATGTCCTCCATCTCTATAGAAGATTTTGGACAATCTTCAATAGATAGTTTTTTTCCCTACAAAAATGGAACAACTAGCTACTTGCAATCACTCATACCAAATCTCTCCAAAACAATGTTAATGTATTTACCCTGGCTGAGCCAAAGTCTTCTACACTTTTTGTCCATCGTTATTTCCATTCCTAGAATATACCTAGCTGCACCAAGATCTTTCATTTCAAACTTTTCAAAAAATTGAGATTTTAGATCAAAAATCATAAACTTACTATTCCCTATTGATGGAGCTTCTAAAATTCTAAAGAATTTTCTCATTTCCCAATGGGATTAGACTCCATTTTAAACCCTTGTCATGATGAATGAGTAGGGTTTTATTCACAAAGGCTTGAAAATGTTATAATTGCAAGTTGACCTACTTCGTTAGTCACCATTTTCTTAAGTCATCTATTGAGCCACATTGCACGTCAGTTTACCAACCCCGTAAGCTCGAAACACCGGTCATCAATTTTCCATCGACTTTAGCCTTTTCCCTAAGTCAAGTTTTAAATTTTCCTTAGTAACCTAAGCTTCAGTCATCCACCCTCAAAGGGTCATGTCACCGTTGGCTTAACTGAGTCCTTTCTATTAAATGCTAACATTGTATGGAGTGCAAGTTTTGAGATTCAAGGATCAGGGATGAGATCTTGGCTATACCCTGCCAGCTCATGGATGATAAGTGCCGACAGGTTAAAAGTAGCAAGGTTGGTGAAATAAGGATGCATGTCCTTGTACAATCATGAGGCCTAGTCCCCACTACCTTTCCCAAAATTTGATGACTTCAATAAATGACCGAGATCAGATCTTGAGAATGATCTTCACCATTCCCCATTGGCTAATTGGGAGAAAGTGAATGTTAGTCAAGACTAGTGAGATCAAAAAGATCTTGACATCTATCCTAATCTATTTAGTTTGTGTGAGGGGTGGAACCCACTAACAGAGAGACTATCATCTAAAATGGATGAACATCATTGGCCGAGGACACATTAGTGAAGCATTTTTAGAATTCAAAGATGGTTAAACTAATGTCAGTCATTTGATTTTCCATCTAGGCGAAAGATCAATGGCTTATATTCAAAGCTAATAAATGTCACGTGATAGCCATTTTTACTCTGCAACCATCATGCATTAATGGCCCTATTTCTGCAAGAGTGATCAAATTGATCTCTGTACATGTGAAGATTTAATTGTAGACAATCATGAAGTGCAATCTATAGACTTTCATGCACTTGCAAACAAAATGGTGATAATACACTTGCCAGTGAATTCCCCACTTCACACGTGTGCTCTTTATCATGCAGTATCAGTAATCGATAGCATCATCTCACTCAATAAATATAAGTGAATGAGTTGCTATTCTTATCATAGCAACTAAGTAGCTAAGTCCTCAAAACGTTGCAGAGAGAAAAGATCAAGAGTGTGCTTGTGATTGCTAAATGAGTAGGTCTAGCTCCACATAATTTCCAGTGCAAAGGTCTTCTAGGATGTAGTCTCAAAATCCTTGGATTTAAGATCTTGGACATGAAAAAATCATTCATGAGGATACCAAGGAGAGAGAACCTTGACCAGTGATGGTTAGATGCGGCCACAAACTATAAAACTAGGCTGGGAGCTCGAAGGAGGAGACAAAAAGAGACAAAATTTTTGAGCCTTCCAATAGAACTCAGTGAAAGCTCCAATATGGCCATGGTTCATTCAGTTGCAAAAATTCTCCTATCGACCTTATTGATAGCCCATTTGAAACTGATATGGAGACTGGCTCCAACTACCACCAGTATCTGGTGATTATGGGCTGAGCTGCATCATCTAAGGTAGCAATGTTGTCTATTCCTCCTCTAGTAGTTCGAACTCTGAGTGGGAGAGACATTGCTATGGTGGACAAGGACAAGGTTGAGGAAGGTGTCGAAGTCTCTTCCCTGACCCTTGTTGTTACTAAAAGTGTCCATGTATACTGGGCTATGTGCATTGATGGAAAGAAGTCTGTTGGTGTGTGAAATGAAGGTGGTGGTAAATGATTTTTTG
Source organism: Sequoia sempervirens (assembly GCA_007258455.2). NCBI lineage: Eukaryota > Viridiplantae > Streptophyta > Pinopsida > Cupressales > Cupressaceae > Sequoia > Sequoia sempervirens. The sequence continues at coordinate 77,486,646 of VDFB02281492.1, read as the reverse complement.
TGCTATTATATGATTTCTAGGTTGTCATTTTCTCATCTGGTGTGTGTGGCATAATTTTTTGGTGTTCGAAGGTGATGGTGTGCCCTCATGGCATTGCGGGTTTTGGTGCTTTTTCTCCCATGGTGATGGATGAAGATTTTGGTGGTACTTTACTTCCTCCTATCAGCTATGTTGATTTTGACTTTTCCCCATGTCTAATAGAATTGTTATGTGGGGATTTTGTGAAATGCAGTTGAAATGAGAAATGAAATAAAAAATTTGTATCTAAGTTTCATTTGAGCTGGTGTCTTCCTCTGCTCCCTTGTCTTATAAAAGGGAATTCAAAGCTCATTTGCAAAGGATGAAAATTCTAGTTATGTTTTGAGTTAGGTGCATATGTGTAGAACAATAGGAATAGAAAAGAAGGAATAGAATAGATAGACTATTTTGAGATTTTGGAAGAACATGTACAATTGTCTTAAATTGTTCTGCAGATATGAAAAAAAAATGAATAAACATATAATTTTGATATATTTTCTCTACTTTTGTGAATTTTTGTAAATTTTGAATGAAATTTTAACGATATTTTCATTCTTATTTGAACATTTGTTTGAATGTATGTCTCCATTTCTACTTTGATTCAAATAATCAATTAAAATGCTTAAATGGGGTCTTAAGTTTACAATTATTTACAAAGGATTTGATAAGCAGTTATGTATCAGAAAGAGTGAGTTCCATGATGCAAAGTTATTGTGAGAGTTGTCCATCCCATCAAATTTTGAAGTCATTTTTGTGTTACTAGTTCTTGTTTATGTGACTCCAATGCCTAATGTAACAAGGCACTGGTCTATTCCTTAATGATTCACCTAAAGGTTTAATCAAATAGTTGTTTAATGATCGACCCAAAGTCAATATTCAAATTTACTTCAAAATTCATTTATCTTAACGCATGTAAGTGTAAACTATCATGTAGTATGTCATTTTATTTTGATGAATGGATAAGAAATTCACTTAAAGATAAGCCAATCTTGTAGTAATTGTAGCATAATTTTCCTTCATTCAAACTAATCTATGAAAATGATGTGTTCTATAAAGCATATTCTCAAATGAACACAATAGGAACACCCTCCTTGGCCCCATAGAGCCTAAAGTGTAGGAGATCTTAGTCATTGGTTGGATCTTGTTAGTTGGCCAGTCATTTCAGGAGTCTTGAACATAGGAGTTGGTTATCCCTTAGAGATTCCTTAGGTGCATTGGAAAACACCAACAAAATGGTGACTCTAATGGGGAATGCCCTCAAAAATTTGGTTGCAAAGTGCCTTGTCAAAGATTCATTCAAGTCTTGAAGAATTAAGCCTAAAGAGTCATTGCATAGATTCATACTATTTTTCATTCTTAATTTAGTATATTTGAGCATCCTTGTTCAGATAATTGAGAATTTCTTGGACCTGGAAAATATTGCATTACAACAATGATCAAATGATTTGAGTGTGGCTCTGTTGTTGGAAAAGATCCAAAATGATATTTACTCTTGAAAAAACATCAGGCTCATGAAGTTTGTTCCTTTGTACAAGGAGGTGGCAACTCTTTTCAAAGAACCAATTGAATTGTGGAGAAGATTTTCAGATCTGTAGAATTTGTAGTCAGGAAGAAATGATAAAGGTTGCTACAAATTTCTAGGTATTCTCATAAAATCTAGAAAGCATATTACTCTATTTGAAAGAAGTCGTATCATGCCCTCAAAGGGATTTTGTTATTGAAAGGTATATGCCATTGGTTGTTAATGGAATTAGAGGTTTCCCACACCTAATTCCTCAGAGGGTTAGGAAATATTTTCCCAAATTCACAGGGAAAAGTTTAGAATCAACCTCTAAACATTTGCAAAATTTTATGGATGTGATGGGAGGTTATGAGATAAGTCATGAAGATGTTGTAATGAAACTCTTTGTTCAATCTTTGAAGGATCATACCATGGATTGGTATTCATATTTTCCAATAGGTTCCATAGCTTTATGGGATTAGTTCATGAATATATTTATTGAACAATTCAGTGAAAGGGTAAATCCAAGTGTGGTGAGATTTTTTTTATGGAAATTCATATAAGTGAAGGGGAGCTAGTTCTTGTTTTCAACCTTCGATTTGCAAAGGAAATCAAGAAAATTCCAGAAGATATAAGCCCAAATGATGCAGAATGTTTGGTTGTATATCTAGGAGCATTTGACAAGAAGATGACCTTTGTATTAAAAGACAAAGAGCCCACAACCCTATACCAGGCATATCATATTTCCATTGACATTAAGAACAATTTGAGATACTCAATGACGAGAGGACCTATGCCTACTAGTAGTAGCTCTAGTATTGTCCAAACTATTGAATCAATTAGATCAGAAGCTAAAAGGTTTTGTCAAGGAGGGGATCTCATAGATCTCATATCCACTTTACTCCCAAGAAATTCAAAATGTGAGCAAGCATCAACTTCACATCAACCAAGGACAGGAAGGTCTAATGTAAATTTTTCTATCAGGAAGCTATATAAAATAAATAAACATACAAATGAGTCACCATATGACTTATTCTCAAGGTTTTTGGGTGCCCTAATGGAAATACCCAAAAGTTTCAGATGTAGTGATCTAATGTGCATTAATTTTTTTTGTGAAGCATACATATTAGGGTCAAGCTAATGGTTAGAAGATCTAAAGCCTCATAGCCTTGATCAAATAGTAGATTGGATAAATATTGTGGAAAAAATTGAGCATGGTCGTATGCCCCTATCTGTTTCTTAGGATGTGAGCAGTAGTTTCCATGTTGAAAAAGATAAAAGGCTAAGATTATCAAGTCAAAGAGAAGCATCAGAGTTTGAACAATTGACTATTGAATATTGTCATTTCACTAATAACCTAGAGGTGGGAGCAAGTAGTAGTGAAGATGATGAAGAGGCTGAACATGAAACTAAGGAGGTGGTGCCTAATTACCTTGGGATGCTGTAAGTTGTGAGAAACCACAAGAAATGTAAGGTGAAGCTTCACAAATTGATTCAGTTCGTAGCCATCATGCACCAGTCAATGAGGGGAATACACTTGGTCTTAATGCTATTGTACAAATGAGGAATCAAAATGAAGAGATTGAATTTGAGCAATCTATCATTGAATATGATTCTTCATATGAAGTGGAGATGGAATCCCTTGCTTCTATTAGGGGGTATGTTAATAGCCTTGAAGGTGTGTGTTTCCTAGGTAGTGAGCAATTCTCCTCATGTGAAGAGTTATCTAAGTATGGGTCAATTGTTGCAAAAAAAAATAATGAGGGGGATTTTGAGATTGCCTCTCTTTGTTCCTTAAGCGACTACACTAATTTTGAGTACACTGATAATCTGAATTGTTGGCATCATTACTTTAAAGATGATGAGATACATCTAATTAATGTAAGGAAAAATATTTTATTTGATGAAGATGCCTTGGATAGTGATGTTGCAAATGACACTCCCCATTGGTGTAGGAGCAATCCTCTTTTTGAGGATACCTCTAATGAGTATTTGAAAAGTACCATCAATGGATATGTTGTGGATGGTATGTGTAAAGATCAAAGTGGTGTTGATGTAGGTAGTTTTTTTAATGAAGATGTCACTTTTGACTTGCTAAGTTCCAAACTGTATGGAAGGTGTGGAGATGTAGACATCAATAAAGAAGCTCATAAACATGGTGTCATCTCTGGATACAGTGTGGATATCCAAAAGGATGCACATGGTTGTATTGACTCTCCTATGGTGAAGGGTTGTGTACTTGAAAACTCAACTGAAAGGTTAGTTATTCATGTTCCACATAATGATTGCATGGATATTCCAATAACATTTCCTTGTGTTGAGAAGAAGGAATTACTTGATGATTCTACAAAGTATGCAAATATTACAGTATTTTTTCACCCATGTGAAGGGAAATCCAAAGATATGGGTGACTATGAGAGTAATGTAGGATAGTATGAAGCTACAGTGGAGTTCTTTGCGGACACTCCTTATCTTATGGTTTTGATTATGGAACTTCTTTCACCTCATAAGGTTAACACTTGTGGTAAATAGGTTGAAAATAGACCTAGTCATGTTTTCTTTCCTGAATTATTTAAGGATTGGCCTAGTTTGAGCCAGAGTGTTTATGAGTTTTTAAAGTTTGATGGATAGATGGAATATGATGGTATACTTCATGAAAGTGTAGAATATGAGGGATTCATTTTCCCTATTCAATTTGATGAGCCTATAATGGAGAGGGACAAATATGGCAATGTTCAAGTATTATAGGCAGTGTTGATCAAGATGGTCCTAATAACATGGGACTACACAATGCTCATATGAATTCACTGCAAGATTAAAAAGACACAATATTTGATAGAGGAAATAATTTTCCATAAATTTTGGGGACTTGGGGTCTCCATCTTGTGGAAGTAATTCAAAATGTATGTTTTGTAAGTAGTGTACATATGCTAGTCTAGTTTTTTTACTTTCTATTGGATCTCCTTACCTTGTTTGGGTGATTTCCTTGGTTTTGGTCTTCTACCCTAGTCTACTTCAACCAAAGATTTTTTCCTTGCCATACCCACTAGGGGTATGCATCCCCGAGAATGAGCCACTAATGTAGCTTCTAAAATTGTGAGGAATTTTCTCATTTCCCCATGGGCTTAGTCTCCATTTTAAACCCTTGTCCCCATGAATGAGTAGTTTTTTATTCACAAATGTATGTGAATGTTATAATTGCAAGTTGAGTTGCTTCATTAGCGACTAGTTTCTTAAGTCATCTATTGAGCCACATTGCACGTTAGTTTACTGGCCCCGTTAGCTTGAAGCACTGGTCATCAATTATTCCATCGACTTTAGCCTTTTCCCTAAGTTGAGTTTTAAATTTTCCCCGACAAGCTAAGCTTAAGTCATCCACCCTCAAAGGGTCATGTGATCGTCGGCTTAACCAAGTCCTTTCTATTAAATACTCACATTGTATGGAGTACAAGTTTTGAGATTCGAGGATCTAGGATGAGATCTTGGTTGTACCCCACCAACTCGAGGATGGTAAGTTCTGATAGGTTAAAAGTAGCGAGGCTGGTGAAATAAGGATGCATGTCCTTATACAATAGTGGGGACCAGTCCCAACTACCTTTCCCACCATCTGACGACTTCAACAAATGGTTGAGATCAAATATTGATAATGATCTTCACTATTCCCCATTGGCTCACTGGGAGAAAGTGAACGTTATTCAAGACTAGTGAGATCAGTGAGATCTCGACATCTATCCTAATATATTTAGTTTGTGTGAGGGATGGAGCACACTGATAGATTGAATATCATCTAAAATGGCTAAACATCAATGGACGAGGACACATCAACGAAGCACCACTAGAATTCAAAGATGGTAAAACTAATGCCAACCATTTGTTTTGCCATATAGGAAAAAGATCAATGGCTTATATTCAAAGCTGATAAATGGCACGTGATAGCCATTTTTACTTTGCAACCATCGTGCATTAATGGCCAAATTTTTGCAGGAGTGATCAAATTGATATCCATGCATGTGAATATTTAATTGTAGACAATCATGAAGTTCAATCTAAAGAATTTCATGCACTTGCAAACAAAACGGTGATAATATGCCTACCAATGAATTGACCACTTTGTGCTTGTTCTTTTTCTCATGCAATATCAATAATCGATAGCATCATATCGCTCAATAAATAGAAGTGAATGAGTTGCTATTCTTGTCATAACAACTAAGTAGCTAAGTCCTCAAACTATTGCAGAGAGCAAATATCAAGAGTGTGTTTGTGATTGCAAAATGAGTAGGTTTGGCTCCACATTGTTTCCAGTGTGAAGGTCTTCTAGGCTGGAGTCTCAAAATACTTAGAGTGAAGATCCTAGACATGGACATAATATTCATGATGATACAAAGGAGATAGAACCTTCACCAGTGATGGTTAGATGCAGATAAAAACTGTGGAACCAGGCTAGGAGCTCGAAGGAGAAGGAGACAAAAAGAGACGAAGTTGTCAGGCCTTCTAGTAGAACCTGGAAAAAGCTCTGATATAGCCATGGTTCATTCGGTTGACAAAAATATCCTATCGACCTTACTGAAAACCCATTTGAAACATGAGAAAGAGACTAATTCCAACTATTGCCAGTATCTAGCAAATATGGGCTGACCTATGTCATCTGAGGCGAGAGTGTTATCTATTCCTCCTCTAGTGGTTTGAACTCTGAGTGGGAGAGACATTGCTATGGTAGAAAAGGACAACATTGAGGAAGGTTTCAAAGTCTCTTCCCCGATCCTTGCTATTACACAGAGTGGCCATGTATACCGAGGTGTGTGCATTGATGGAAAAAGGTCTACTGGTGTGTGAAATGAATGTGGTGATAAATAATTTTTTGTGTTGCTAAATTATTTTTGGGTTTTCATTTTCTCATTTGGTGTTCATGGAATAATTTTGAGGTGTTGGAAAGTGATGGCGTTCCCTCATAGCATTGCAGGTTTTGGTGCTTTTGCTCCCCTAGTGATGGAGGAAGATTTTTGCGGTACTTTTCTTCCTCCTAGAGGCTATGTTGACTTTTCCTTGTGTCTAACAGAATTGTTGTGTGGGGATTTTGTGAAATGTAGTCAAAATAAGAAGTGAAATGAAAATTTTGTATCTAAGTTGCATTTGAGTTGGTGGCTTGTTCTTCTCCCTTGTCTTATAAAAGGGAATTCAAAGCTAATTTGCGAAGGATGAAAATTATGGTTAGGTTTTGAGTCGGGTGCATAGGGGTAAAACAATAGGAATAGAAAAGAAGGAATATAATAGATAGTCTGTTTTGATCTTTTGGAAGAACATGTGGAATTGTCTTAAATTGTTCTATAGATATTACTGAAAAATATGAATAAATGTATAATTCTGATACATTTTCTCTCCTTATGTGAATTTTTGTGAATTTTGAATGAAATGTTAATGATATTTTCATTCTTCTTTGAACATCTGTTTGAATGTATCTCTCCTTTTCTGCTTTGATTCAAGCAATCAATTAAAATGCTTAAATGGGTTCTTAAGTTTACAATTATTTACAAAGGATTTGATAAGCATTTATGTATCAGAAAGAGTGAGCTCCATGATGCAAAGTTATTGTGAGAGTAGTCCATCTCATCAAATTTTGAAGTCATTTCTATGTTACCGGTTCTTGTGTATGTGACTCCAATGTCCAATGTAATAAGGTACTAGTCTATTCCTTATTGATTCACCTAAAGGGTTAATCAAAAAGTTGTTTAATGACCAACCTAAGGTCAAGATTCAAATTTACATTAAAATTCATTTATCTTAATGCATGTATGTGTCCACTATCATGTAGTATGTCCTTTTGTTTTGATGAATGGACAAGCAATTCACTTAAAGATAATCCAATCTTGTAATAATTATAACATAGTTATCCTTCATTCAAACTGATATATGAAAATGGTGTGTTCTATAAAACATATTCTCAAATGAACACAATAGGAACAATGTACTTGGCCCCACAGAGCCTAAAGTGCAAAAGATCTTAGTCATTGACTTTATCTTGTTAGTTGGCCAGTCATTTCACGAGTCTTGAACATAGGAGTTGGTTATCCCTTAGAGACTCCTTAGGTGCATTGGAAAACACCAACAACTATGAACAACATATCATCAATGTAAAGGGAAATAATAAGAACATGATCATTTTTAGTCTTGTAGTACACACAATGATCTGATTTTGATCTTACAAATCCCAATGACAAAACAAACGTGTCAAATTTTTGGTACCACATTGAACTAGGTGACTATTTCAAACCATACAAATATTTCTTTAACTTCCAGACCAGATTTTCTTTACCTTTTACCAAAAAGTGCTTAGGCTGGGAAATATAAATTTATTCTTCAAGATCTCCATGAAGAAACATTGTCTTAACATCCATCTATCCAATCTCTAATTCATATGCTGCTACAAGTGACAAAAGAAATCTAATAGATGTCAACTTAGCTATAGGAATAAAAATTCCCCCCTAATCAATTCCCTATACCTAGGAATATCCCTTTGCAACCAACCTCACTTTATAATTTTCAACACAACCATCCAGAATAATTTTCTTTTTAAATACCCATTTGCAATGCACAGGCTTTCTACCTTTAGGCAATGGAACGAGATCCCAAGTATCATTTTTCTTCAATGATGCCATTTCTTCATTCATGGCTTCTAACTAGGAATGTGAATCAGACATTTCATTTTCCTCTTTTACAGTCCTAGACTTATTAGTATTAGTAATCAAATCATAGGCACAAGTAGAATCTAACATAGAGAACCCATACCTATCAGGTTGTTTCTTCTCATGTGTAGACCTCCTCACTGGCTGAGGCTGAAGTTGTGGTTCTTCTTCAGAAATCTTAGAGCTACTTGAACTCTCCTCATTTTCAAGTACACTATCAATGTGTTGTTCCTCTTGTTTTGGAGTTATAGGTATTTTAACACAATTATTTTTCTCGTTGACTTCTTTCATCCCTAACTACAAATCCACTGAAAAAGGTTTAAGCTCATGAAAGATTACACTTCTACTGTATACCACCTTTTTAGTCATGAGATTCTAAAGCTTGTATCCTTTCACACCAATTTCATAGCCAATGAAGATACACTTAATAGATTTTTTATCCAATTTAGTTCTCTTCTCATTTGGCACATAAACATATGCTTTGCAACCAAAGACACAAACATATCTCGGAGAGGGCTTCTTACTAGATCAAGCTTCCATAAGAATTTTGTCAATAAGTACTAAAGAAGGAGATCGATTTACCAAGTAACATGTTGTAACAACTTTGCTCTAGATCAGTAATCTCAACATACTTCTTTCTCTCTCCAACGTTATGTTCAACTTTTCAACAACTCCCCGGAGTGTAAGGTGTTGTTTTATGCCTTTTAATTCCATGGTCTTTGCTCTATAGAATAAAATTCACAACCATTATTTGTCCTCGAGCATTTGATTTTCTTACCAGTCTGATTTTCAACCAATTTCTTGAACTCTTTAAACTGACCGAACACTTCTAATTTACTTTTTAGAAAATATATAAATGCTTTCTTGATAATCATCAATAAAGGAAACCTAATATCTTGATTTCGATAACAAAGGAACATTTACTAGACCAAAAAAGTTAGAGTGAATATAATATAGAGAACCAAAAGATTTGTGAGGACTAGAGTAAAAAGAAACACGGTGATGTTTTCCATATATACAATGTTCACAAAATTCAAATTCTAGGTTACAATCTTTAAGATCCTCAACCAGGTTTTTATTTTTCAAGTATTTTAAGCCTTTCTAACCAATGTGACTAAGCCTTTAATGCCAAAGCATAGTCTTCTCTGTAGGAAGCTTAATTTCTAAAGAATTTTCCCCTATAGGAACTTTAGTCTCCTTTACATGAACAACAATTTGTGACTTTCAAAGACAATGTTGCAATGAACAACAAGTGCGTCCAACTTGTACAAAGTACCAATTCGAGCACCCCTAGCCAACACTATTGAGCCTCTAGTCATTTTGCAGCCATTGCTAGAGAATGAGACTTGCACTCCAACATCATTCAACTTTCTTATAGAAAGTAAATTATGAGAAAAACTTGGTATATGCATTATGCCATTAATTCCCTTAATTCTTCCATTGGGAAACTAAATTCTAACTCTTCCATGGCTAAAATTTTCTAGAGATGAATCACTTGCTAAATACACCTTTCCACCATCGTATTTTTCATACTTTGTGAACCAGTACCTATGAAATGTCATGTGGAAAGATGCTCCAAAATCAATCAACCAGACATCATCTAATGCCTAAGTTTCCAAGGATGTAATGAAAGCATCTGCATTTCTCTAAGAAGAATCATTGTTAGAAGAATTCTTCTTCTTCTTTTTCTCCTCTTTGCAATCCTTTCAGACCTGACCAAGCTGCCCATAGTTCCAATACTTCACCTTGGGATTTTTGCTAGGAGACTTTGATCTCCCTTCTGATTTTGATTTGGACTTTTTATCCTTCTTCTTTCATTTTTCTTTCAATCTGCCATGAACAACTAGATCCTCCTTTTCCATCTCAGAATATTTTCTTCTCATCTCTTATGATAAGAAAGAAGCAACATCTCCCATCTTGAATGTGGTTGTAGTGCTCCCAATCAACATCACTAAATGATCTCAAGAATCAAGAAAAGAAGACAAGACAATTCAATGATCCTCATCATCTATCTTCACACTCATAGATGTTAATTGAGCAATAATAATGTTAAAAGTATTTAGGTGATTAGCCACAAATGTCCCTTCCTCCATCTTCCATTTTGAGTTTCCACAACTCAAAATTGCTACCATTGAATTTATCAATTTCAATCTTTCTTGAAGTACTTGCCATCTTAATCTACAATCGAGATTACCAAGTTTCTACAAAAGTCCCACTTCAGAGTTGACACAAAAAACCAACCCAACCCACAAGGATAACACAACTAGCTAGGCTCTGATACCACTTGTAAGGAAAGACTCTAGTGTGGACAAAACTTTCCTAATGTCAATTGATAGGTGAATAATGTAGTACTTTTAATTCCAAATTACAGAGCATTAAGACTCATAGGTAAAAGGAATAGAACTGAATAGACAATAATATCAATAGAGAATGGACACCAAATTTACATGGAAAAAAACTTTCGGGAGAAAAATCCACCACAAAAGAAAACTTTATTCACAATAAAAAAAATTACAACAAAGTTACAAATCCCTCCTTCATAGGTATTTTTTCTCTGATAACATACAACAACATTAAAATCAGCCAACCATAGTCAATCACAACACTATTACAATGTTCTTTCAACATACAGCTCGCTCAACCATCACCAAACTTTTTTCTTCCAATGCACAAAGACCCTTCAATCTCCAAGAATATCTTTTCTTCAAACTAATTCGGTTCGCTTAACTTCCAAGAAGCTCAACCATCGATATTATCCCACACTAATGCAGAATATCAATAGTCATTAGTTTATAAACAAAATCCTAAAGACTTTAGGTATCCATGAGTTAGTCCTTTTGTTTCCAACTCACTCATACATCACATTATGAATAAGAATGCTAGTATTTCAGATGAAGTTTTAGAATATGAAGATCTAGATGATAATGAATGCTTGATCTTGGCGATTAAGGATGAAGCTACTTCTACTAATTCAGAAAAATAGGTAAAGGAAAGTCCTCTGGAGAAGGAGAAGGAGAAGGAGAAAAATTAAGGTACGGTTATCTCTACCCTACATGCTAAAAAAGAAAAGAATTTTTGGGTAGTTGATAGTAGTTGCTCACATCACATGACTGGTGATAAGAGTAAGTTTGTAAATCTTGAGAAATATGATCGAGGTCTGGTTATGTTTGGAGATGATATTGGTGCTAAAATCTATTGGATAGGTTCAATAAGTTTTGATGGAAAGCATCATACTGATGATTTTACTATGTTAAGGGTTTAAGGCATAATTTTTTGAGCATTGGTTCAGAAAAGGATATGATCTTGTGTTTAAGGATGAGAAATGTGAGACCCAGAAAGGTTCCAAAACATTGATTTCTATAGGAAAGAAATTTGAAGGGAATATTTATCAACTTAAGGGTGCTGATGGATGATGCTTTATGACTCAGATAAATGATAGTTGGTTATGGAATAGGAAAATGTGTCACATGAATTTTGATAAATTGGCAAGGATTAGTGTGTTCAGGCCATGAGAGATCTACCGAGAGTTACAAAGCCTGTTAATGCTATTTTTCAGGAATTGTTAGTTTGGGAAGCAAGCAAGAAATCTTTATAGATTAAGAGAATAATCTAGTACTAGTTTACTAGATTTAGTTCATACAGATCTTTTTGGTCCTATGAGAGTGTGAAGTCTACTTGGTGAAAGGTACTTTATGCTTTTAGTTGATGATTATTCTAGATATACATGGATTACATTTCTTAGAGAAAAATCAGATGCATTAGATAGATTCAAGGAATTCAAGGCTATGATTGAAAATAAAGTGAATTTGAAGATAAAATGCTTAAGATCTGACAAAGGTTGAGAATTCACCTCCCATGAGTTCAATATGTTTTATGAAGTGCATGGAAAAAAGAGACAATTATCTTCTTTGAGAACTCCTCAACAAAAGGGAGTTGTTGAAAGGAAAAATAGAATAGTTCAAGAGGTTGCTAGTTCAATGATCACTAAAGCTGGATTACCGAAAGTTTACTAGAAAGAAACTGTTCATACTATTGTATATGTGTTCAATAGAGTTCAAGCAAGAGAAAAAGTACAAATATTCCCTATGAGCTATGGCACGAAAGAATTCCTATAGTTAAATATTTCAAGGTATTCAAAAGCAAATGCTATACTAGAAGAGATGGAGAAACTTTGGGCAAGTTTGATACAAGCGATGAAAGCATATTTCTTGGATACACTACTAAAAGCAAGGTGTACAAATGTTTCAATAAAAGAATGAGAAAGATTGTAGAAAGCTTGAATGTGAAGGTTGATGAGACAATGAAGAATTCTATTGATATTGATGGATATGTGTCTGATGAACACGACTATGCAAGAATAGAAGAAATTATGGAAGAATAGGATAAATATGAGCAGAAAAAGCAAGATGAAAAAAATGAAAGAGAAGAAGATGCTCCAGTGATGTCCCCTAGGATACCAAAATATACATACAAAGGAATCATTGAGGAAATCAGATTATTGGAGACAAGAAAAAACATTTGTTAACCAAAAGAAAAGTTGTTGCTGAAGTAAATTTGTGTTTATTCTCTGAGATTGAGTTAGAGACAATAAGTGAAGCCTGTAAAGATGAACATTGGAAGGAAGCAATGAAAGAAGAACTTTTGCAGATTGAGGAGAATCCTGTGTGTCAAGGCTACTCAAAGTAGAAGGCATAGATTTTTAGGAGACTTTTTCCCCGATAGCAAGAAAGATTTCAAAATCTATTAGATAGATGTCAAGTCAACATTTCTAAATCATGAGCTAGAAGAAGAAGTCTACATGGAACAACCATAAGGATTTCAGTTAACAGATCAACCTGATATGGTGTGCATATTGAATAAAGCTTTATATGGATTGAAGTAATCTCTTAGAGCTTGGTATGCAAGGTTAGACAAGTATTTGATTCAACAAGGATTTAACAAAGGAATGACAAACAATAATTTGTAAGTTTTATGATTGAAAATGACAAAATTTTGATTGTAGTTGTATATGTTAATGACATTATCTTTGGAGGAAATGAAAAGATGTGCAAGATGTTTGCAGAAGAGATGCAAAAAGAATTTGAAATGTCTATGTTTGGGGAGATTAATTTCTTTCTTGGGCTATAGATTAATGAAATATAGAAAGGAATTTTCATTTCATAGTCTAAGTATGTGAGAGATATGTTGAAGGAGTTTGAGATGGATGGTTCCAAACCAGTAAGTACTCCTATGGTGTTTGGTTGCAAATTGAGTCAAGATGATAATTCACCTAAGGTTGATTAGAGTAAGTATAGATCTATGATTGGTGTATTACTGTATATGAACACTATTAGACTGGATATTATGCATGCGGTCTGTCTTGTGGCTAGATTTCAAGAAGATTCAAAGGAAACACATGTTGCTTAGTTAAAAGAATATTCAAATATTTGAATGGAATTCTAGATTATGGAATATGGTATCCTAAAGATATTGAATTTACACTTAGTGCATATACAAATGTAGGTTGGGCCGAATGTGTAGATGATAGAAAGAGTACAAGTGGTGGTGCATTCTTTCTTGGATGCAGATTGGTGGCATGGTTGAGTAAGAAGCGAGATTCAGTCTCTTTGCCTACTACTGAAGCTGAGTATACTGCTGCTACATCTTGTTGTACACAAGTTCTATGGATGAAATAGACATTGAAAGATATCACAGTGATATATGATGATCCCATTTCTATGTTCTATGGTAATACAAGTGCAACTAACATATCAAAAAATTCGGTGATACACTTGAGAATGAAGCATATATCTATTATATATCATTTCTTGAGAAAGAAGGTCATGGAGAATGACATAAAGCTTGAGTATGTTCTGAAAAAGGATTAGATTGCTGATATATTTACAAAGGCCCTTGCTAAAGATAATTTTGAGTATCTCCAGGAGAATTTATGGGTTATTGCCCCTCCTTTCTTAAACAAAGATGCATTTAGAGATGCATCAATCCAGTGGATTCATGATTCTATCTTTTTGGACTGATGTTTTGGTGGCTACCTCTTAGGGGGAGTAGGTAGTTTCAAAGTGTTGTCATTATGAGTATTTTGTTTTCATGTCAAAGGAAGATTCAATGAACATATCTTTCTTTTTCCCTTTCCATTGATGTCAAAGGGGGAGAGAAAGCATATGAAAGGGAGGAAAAGATAATAAGAGAAAGCAGGTAATGTTGAAGATGATCTTTTGAGGGGGAGAAATAAAAAGAAAAATCTTGAGAAGTATATTCAGAACTGGTATGGTGTCTTTGATGGTTTTTCACATCATGTGTTGCCATCAATGAAAAAGGGGGAGATTGTTGCAAGAGTAAAGAAAGGAATGAAGGTGTTTCCATTGATGTCAAGTGGAAAGGAGTGAAGGTGTTATCAACTAGTCAACTATTTATCTAGTAGTTGTTGTTGGCTGTATATATTGAGGATATTGAGAAAATTGAATTAAAGAAACATTATAGGTATTCAGTTGTTGCTCCAATATTTGACCTTATGTTCATCTAGTTCAGACATGTTGGTCATGGTTGTTGAAGGTTGCTATATCCAAATTTTTGGCTATTTGTTCGTTGTGAAGTTCGAGTTGTGTTCACTAGTTGTGAACTATGTTTTTCTATGTTCTAGCTGAGGTCCGGGAGAAGAGTTGTTGGTCTCGATTTCCCTTTGATGAAGTCTTTTGACTTGCGGTTCTAGAGTTAAGATGTTCTAATTGCATTGAAGATATTTTTGATTTCTAGAAGTTCTGAGCTTAATTTTTCTATGTGTTTTACACTGGTTTGGTTGACTATGTGTTAAGCACTATCTTCAAAGTTGATGAAGCATGTGTTTGGGTTGCCCTCATTCTAATTCCACCCTAGGATTTTTGGTGCTGACCTAATTTGAATTTGAGGTTGGATGGCCAACTTTTTTTATCTTTTTGGAGTTTGGAGATAGTATAAATATAGGATGAGCTGGTAATGAAAGATATACATCATAAAAGAAGATAAGTGAAATATCATACATGACTTTGATGCTATTCAGAAAGTGTGTGTGAGTTATGTGTGTGGTAGATTAGTGTGAAGCTTAATGTCGAGTTCTCAGATGTAGTGAGTAGAAGGAGAACTCTATCATTCATGCAAGTTGATCAAGTGATTGTGGTGGAATCCTTTGTTGCATTGAGATTGTTGTCTCTTTGTAAGAAGTATTCTTTGTCTTCATTGTATCTCTATGGCAATGATCCTTTTTCCCATTGTAGCCTTGTGGATAGTGAGTCTAGATAGTAAGTCCTTATTTTTAAGCATTGATCCATTTGTAATCGGTTTTGATATTCTCTATAGTGAGTTAATTTTCATCGTGGTTTTTCCCTCATTGGGTTTTCCACATAAATCTAGTGTTATTGTGTTTATGCATTAGATTTGAGTTTTTGCATTGGCATTTGATGATTAATCATTTAGGAAGTTTAATTATTAGTTCTAGTAATTGAATTGAAGGTTAAAATCTCTAACAACTAATTCACCCCCCCCCCTCTTAGTTGTCCTATTCAACATTTGATCAGTTGGCTTTCATGGAAATAATTTGGCAACTTGATGCCATGGACAAAAAGCATTTTAGAAATGCTAGGAAGGGTTCCAAAATAGCTACACAATTTGCTTTCTCTTATTTTATTGTTACCTTTAAAGAATGTTATGAAAATTTTGACATCATGGAAAACAATTACAGGATGAAAATGGATATATTAAGGGACTATGACCTTGAAGGATTTATTGACAGGGAGAGAAAGGATATATGGAGATCTGGGTTTAGCCATGAATTTCTCTACAGTTAGGATGTTATTAGAATTTTATCTTCATATAGTGTTTTTAGTGAAAGAAAGAAAGACTTGATGACAATATGTAGTATTAAAGAGAAAATTGTGAAGAGGAATCCTTTCTATGTCAACCCATATATTGAAATTAAGGATAAATATAAGAAGGCTATGGTATTGTTAAGTGTATTCAAGGATAGGACTTTCTTTGAGAAAGTTAAGGAGGTTGAGGACAAGGCTAAGATAGAAAATTATGAGCATTATGCAAGAGTAAGGAGCCAACCAACTCAATCATCTACTCATGGTACACAATTGAAACCTTTGGAAGTAAAAGATTAGCTGGTGGCACATCCTTTGGTTGAGCATGTTGATATATAGTAGGGAGAAGATGAGAAGCATGAACAATCAGTTAAATATGTTCCTACTGAGCAAGAAGTTGAATAGACATTCCCTTCTCTTGTAATAGGTGATGCATTGGAACCATTTGTCCCTGAGGACAAAATTGTGCCATGGGAGTATAATGAAGATGAGGATGATGATGTGAGGGTCCGAGCCTATAGAAAATTCATGGATGATGATTCTTTCATCATCATGCTAATATATAGTAGGAAGAATTAATGAAAGAAATTACTACAATTACCCCAATAGAGGCAAGAAGATTAGTGAAATATAGTGGAATTATGATATTACCAAGATGGGATTTAACCTCAAAAATTGCATTAGATGCTCTGAGAAATGATATAGAGGCCTCTATTTTTTAGGAGCATTTTGAAAATAAGGTCTTCGGCTCAGGTTTCAGCCCAAATTTACATTCTCTAGTAATTTGGTCAGTGACACCGAATACGGGGAAACAGAGATTTGTGAAGTCAATTGGAGAAATCATGGGTGAAGTGATTGTAAGAAGAGCAAGTGAAATGAAACCAACACAAGCTATCAAGTTGATGGTACATGTAACCATGTTGAGTGCAGACATAGCTGAGATTTCCCAAGAAAGATATGAAAGGTTTCTTGGTAAATACAATGAACTTTCGGAGGATTTCACCCAAATGAGAGCCATTGCAGCTCATGTAACTTCATCTTAAGGACCCTACCACCTCCAACTTCTCCTTCTAAATTGTCAGCACAAGACAAGGATACATTATCTTTAAGGATTAAGGGATTAAAAGAGGAGTTGTAGGCAACAAAGTAAAGTGGATAAAAAGCTAAGTTAGAGTTTGCAATGGTGTCCAAGGAGATAATTGATGATATTTTCTAGAATAGGATTTTTCATGTACTACATAAATCAGATAAAATTTGGAGTGTGTATAAGAATATCCATGAGGCTCATCAAAGGTATATTCAGGTGCATGAATCTTTTCAAAATGTTTGGAGCAAGTGGAGTGCAAGAGATGGTGCTCTTAGGGAAATGATGATAAACATGATGGATAATCCTGAGGCACCTACACATCTCCTAGACTTAATAAAGGAAATGAGTTGTTGGGATAGATATCATCTTTCCATGGAAGGTTGGGTGTGCAATTGCAGAGAAAAATTAAAATGTTTAGAGATTTGGAAGGATGTGGGGTACCAGAGATTCTAAATGAAGAGGGGGTACAAAAGGATTTCAACATATGGAAAGAAGAGCTAGGGGTACAAAACATTAAATAATGCCATTGATGACATGGATGTATTTGTCAAGGAGGCTAAAATAATGATCAATGCTAGATATAACCTACATGATTCTAAGGTACAAAGGTTACTGGATGTTGAATGGCCTACTATAGAGGAATCCAATACATGGCTTGAAAAGTTTACATATTAATCCTATGTTACATAAATGTTTAAATATTGTTTACTCCTCAATTCAAAGTTGCTAATGGTTGGTGCTAACATGGATGTTGTTTCACCTTTTTCTCTATTTTAATGTTTTATGTCTTCCCTTTTTGGACACACATTGAAAGAGAGTTAAAGGAGTTTTTTGGTTCATTGCCTTGGTATCTTCCTTGGTAAAGATCCTTTTGGAAGGCAGAAACATCTGCATCGAAAAATGAAAATAACTTTTGTCTCATCTAGGATATTCACCCTCATGATTACAACAAATGAAAATAACTTATGAAATTGTGATAGGTGTCAATTGGCGCGAAGATTTTTTTGATCCCTTTGTTTTTATAAAAGGGAATTTAGGGCCATTGATGAGGTTGTTGATTGATTTCATGAGAAATTTTTTAATAGGCAATAAAGAGAATAGATTTTTAGTTCATATCTAGGATTTTGAGTAATTTTATGCAAGTTCAATTTTGTATGACAATGCTAGCATTTGAATATAAGAATGGCATGATTCTTGATCAAATTCTCTCCTTGGGTACCTGTTATATGAGTTATTAATGAAATTGAACAATGGTCTTTTTAGAGATCTTAATTGTGTTTCAATGAATGTGTGGCTTTGTCTCTGTTCTAATTCACGAAATTAGTTAAAACATTTTGATAGAAGCATAGGTTTATATAATTTGAATATAAGGATGTGGTAATGAGTTTTGGTTTTGGATATTTGAGTATGGTGCTATAATGTAGCATTATAATTTCTCCATGATGCTAAGCTTTGAGATTTGTTGTCCATATGGCTTGTGTCTAATTGGCCTCCATACCCTAGGTTAACGTGCTTGTCTAGAATTTGTATTTGTACATTGCATTTTCATGATCTTTTATGAACAATACATTTAAATAATTAAATCTTTAAATTCTTGTTGAAATGTATGTCAAATGAAGTCTACCATGCTCCACTACTTATGAAAAAATTAATGTGCAAAGAATTTGTCAGATCTTCACATTCATTGAATTGTAAGCATTTTTTGTGTTGAGTTAATCTGGTATGTACAATGTATAAGGGTAATTGGCACAAATGATCTTAAATACATTGTGTTGGATCACCCTCCCAGGTTTTGTAGAGCCCAAAGTGTAGGAGGAAAGGTCTTTACAACTTTCACTCATTTGTTGGCCAATGCCTAAAATTAGCTAACTATTGGAAGATGCAAATTCTATAGGCTATTTTTTTAGATTCGTTTGGTATTTAAAAAACATCAACCTTTTCTATATAAGTTATCAAACACCCATGATATTATATTTCAATCTTGGAAAAATTTAAGCATCTAGAGTATACTTTATTTCACCATGTTTTGTAATGATATTAATCACATGATAACTATTACTAAAACTTTATTATCCTTATTCAACTTGACTTCTGATTTTACTAAATTGTTTAAACATGAAAGTAAACCTTCAACTATTGTCAAATAATCACTACATCCATTATCTGAAAATGAAATATCATTGGAGCTCTTTCAAGCAATATGATATGTAATGAATAACAAACTTGAATTATTTTCAGATATATTTGAACAATTTATATTTTTTCTACTCACATATATATATTTTTTTAGCACTTTTTTGCATAATGACCAGATTTCTTCCAATGAAATTGAATATTATATTTATCATACCTCTAAGATATTGAACTTAATTGCACCCTCTAAAACTGTGAGTATAAAAATTATGATTTTTCGTTCCATATTCATTTGGACTACTCCTTCCATTTCTTTGATTATCATTTTAGCCCTTTCCTTTGGATCTTGAACTTCCTCTTTCTCTACCTCAATTGAATGAAACATGGTATATGATAGAAATCTATAAAGATAAATTATTGTTCATGTTAATCTTAGATTTATGAGAAAACAATGGTATCATGGATTTACCAATAGATGGTTGTGTTATATCTTTGGACTCTTCAACTACAACCAACAATAGCATCAAATTTACTAAGTAGGCTCTTGAGAATATTTTCTATAGATGAAAATGGGTTACAATATAAATGAAAACCATAAATCAAGTATTACATAGAGAAATCCTTGCGGGAAAAAAAATCCACACCCAAAGAGATCCAATACTTGTATTAATCCTTCAAGTGAGTTACATCAATACAACTTCTCTCTTTGAATCACTACAACAGTTCATGACTTAAACAACCTATAAATTAACTTGTTTTTCCTTCAACTCAAGAACTAAGTATATAGGCATGAGAGGAAAGACAAATCATGAATGGTTTTTAAAACCATTGAAGCATAAATTACAAAAATAAGAAACTTCCTCTTCCAACTTGCGATTTTATCCACTTTTTAGTAATGTGCTCATACAAACTAAAAATCTTATCTGAACTCCAAGCTCACATTTAACTTCCCCTTTTTCATGCTCTTTCTAATTTAACTACTAAAAGATACTTTTCAAGTTCTCATATTTGCATTTAGCCACTTTCATGGAAACTAAAAGCTAATTACAAATTGTCGATTAATAGTTAAATAGAAAGAAAGGTTGAGTTATTTAATTAATATTCTCCCACTTGTTGAATACCTTGCAAAGGACATGAATTAAAACTTATTAAATCAAGGTTTAAAATAAGTAAGGCCCATGGCCTCTCTGTGCCAACTAAATTTTTTAGTGCTCACTAGTTTAGTAAGAGAATCTGTAACATTCTCTAAAGTGCCTACTTTTTGTAACATGAATTTACCACTTCCAACCATTTCTCAAACAAAGTGATACTGAACATCTGTTTTCTTCATGTGAGCATGATACATTGGTATTTTAGCCAAACAAATGGCACTTTGACTATCACATCTAATTCTTACTTGTTCACACTAAAAGGAAATACTTGGAAACAAGCTCTCTAACCACATTGCCTTCTTACAAGCATGTGTCGTAGTCATGTACTCTATTTCTATAGTGGAATATACAATTGTGGGTTGTCTTTTACTCATTCAACTAATTGCTCCTCCAAACAAAGTAAATACATTGCCACTTGTGGACCTTTTGCAATCTAGATCACCTACAAAGTACGAATCAAAAATTCATACAAATAAATCACCCTACTCATATCATAAAATCCATGATAACTAATGAAATGGTTAGAAGTCCCACATAATTATCTGAAAACCGTTTTCACATAAGTCCAATGCTCTTTACTAGGATTTTCCATAAATCTACTAAGAACTCCCATTGTTTGGGTAATATCAGGTCTTGCGCAAATCCTAGTAACTTTATGTACAACAAACAACAAAAAATGTGATAAGTGGATATGAAGAGAAAGTATACATATTGAAAAAGGAACTTTATGAGCTTAAGTAGGCACCTAGAGCATGGTATAGTTGAATAGATGCATACATGATGGATAATGGATTTAGCAGAAGCAACAAAGAACCTACACTATACATGAATATTAAAAAGCAAGGTCAAATTTTAATTATTTACTTATATGTTGATGATTTGATTTTTATTAGAGATTTTTCTGTAGGCATGTTTAAATAGACTGTGAAGAAGGAATTTGAAATGATAGATATGAGATTAATGAGATATTTTCTAGGAATTGAAGTTGTACAAAATGATAAATGGATTTTCATTTTTCAAACTAAATATACAAAGGATAGATTGAAGAGGCTTAGAATGATGAATTAAAATACAACATCTACTCCTATAGAAACAAGTACAAAGCTTAGCAAAGAAGATAAAGGGTCCAATTTGTATTCAACTATATTCAAAAGACTTGTTGGAAGTTTGATGTATCTCACAACAACCAAGCCATATGTATAGAGTTAGTATGATATCTAGATTCATGGAATCACCCAAGGATTCATATTAGCAAGTTGGAAAAATAATATATAGGTATATTGTAGGAACTATAGAATATGGGATATTGTATTCCACAATAGATAGGTTTGAGTTTGGTGGATATATAGATAGTGATTTTGCAAGAAAAATAGATGATCAAAAGAGCACTTCAAGATTTGAATTTCAATTTGGAATAGGAATAGTTGCTTGGGCATCAAGAAACAACCTATAGTGGAAATCTCATCCGCAAAAGAAAAATATGTTGCACAAACATTAGCAACATGTCAAGTAGTGTGGATGCAAAATGTTTTGATGGATTTAATGCATGATCAAAATGAAACAACACCAATCTATTATGATAATAAGCCCACAATAGCATTATTGAAGAAGCATGTATTTCATAAGAGGAGTAAACATGTTGATACAAGATAACATTTAATTTGAGAGTTGGTGAACAATGGAGAAATTAGTCTATAATATTGTAGATCCAAAGATTAGTTGGTAAACATATTAACAAACGCTTTAGCAAAGGAACAATTTGAATATTTGAGAAAAAAATTGACTATTATAAATATTGATATAATTAATGGTAGAAATTAAGGGGTAGTGTTTAAGTATTTAATCTCTCCCACCACCAATTTTAAATAACTTCAGGTCACATTATTAAATAAAGGTTGAGATAAGGATAAGGAGAAAAATATTAAATATCTTATATGTTGGCCTATGATAATCTTTATAATCACAAGTACTTTATAAATAGAGGTAGCTATAATCAGTTTTCTACATGCAATATAAATACAATATTCATATTGTACTGCAACACATTGAGTCATTTATGTTTCACCTCTATCCACCTACACAAGTCTTATGCCTTACCTTTCTCAAGTAGGAGTCATTTCAACTTATCTACATGCAGGCTTCTTCCTGCTACTTCAATATCCCTTCCTTTGTTTTTGCAATTTTCCTCTTGTGGCGGCTTTAATAGTTGTGAAAAATCTTTGCCAACTTTAATGTATGATCTTCTTTTATTTCCTTTGGCTTTTCATTCAATC
Organism: Sequoia sempervirens; assembly: GCA_007258455.2. Classification (NCBI taxonomy): domain Eukaryota; kingdom Viridiplantae; phylum Streptophyta; class Pinopsida; order Cupressales; family Cupressaceae; genus Sequoia; species Sequoia sempervirens. The sequence continues at coordinate 77,463,965 of VDFB02281492.1, read as the reverse complement.
ACCTCTTGTATTTGGTGGCATTTTATCTTCAACTTCAGTACATTTTTTTGTTAGGTTGGACTTACAACAACTATGGCCAGAAAAAAAAAACATTCAAATTCTACAACAAACACTCTTGAATTCAATATACAGGTCTTTGAGAGCATAGAAAATATTCTATAAACTTAGTCAACATATCAACAACAAAAAACTTATGAATAAATACCTATTTGACAATTTTTTCCTATTTCAAAAACATCCTAGAACATTATTTACTAGTTTATCTTTTTTATTTAATAAATGAAGGTAAAAAATATGTATTTTTAATTCTTCAACTCAAATGATGTGAATTTAACTCCGATAACCCTAGCCTAGTAGTGGCGATTAGCTCCAACAAGGGCTCTGCTTGAGCTAGAGTCCCTGCCTTAAGCAATTTTAGGTGTTGGGAAAATAGTCTTTGCCTAACTAAAGTGTTCCATGGTATAATCTAAATAGATTGATATCAAATCTTAGAAGTGAGAAGTTGAATGAAATCTTAAACACAAATCTTAAAATTATTGTCAATGCCACACATAATCTGGCAGTGATGAATCCATCTATGGGGTAAAATCAAGTGCTGATAAAATCCTTAGCATATCTACTAATTATTAATGCACCTGCTATTGCACCTATGCCAAATTTATTTAATCAATAATTTTTTTTGCAAACATATAATATCAAAGAAAAAGAAATAGAGAAACATATTCATAATACATAATTGATCTGTGTATTTAAATATGCAATTTTTCAACACAACATATAATATCAAAGAAAAAGAAATGTCTCAAGGGAGATACATGGCTACTTATCTTCCACTAACTGCATCTGTGCAGTGACCGTGCTTAGGAAATTTTATAAAATAGATGTATACATAATGTCACATAGTCAAAAAGGCTGGATAATCATCATGAAAGTTGAAATGCCTATGCTTCCATGTGAGTCTTTACCCTCTAACAATTGAGTTGAATGAAATTAGATGTTATGGTTAAACCTACACCACCTCACCGAGCCCAAAGAGGCTTTTCCCCTTGACCTTAGCAACACTATAGGAAATTGGCAGTAGCAAATGTTGTGAGTGCACCTTAGAAATGTGGTCGTCACATGTCTACAACCCTAAAAAATCTAACAATGAAGGAAATATTAGGTTTGAGAGTGTTTGGATAGAGCATAAGATTTGAAATGACAAAGTAGGAGTATCTAGAACCAAAATAGATGACTTATTTCTTTGATCCAAAGAACTCCACAAGGTCTGGTCTGTTCAAGATAAGGATAGTCATAGCATCCATAAGGCCTAGGTACAAATGAACAGGACAATCAAAATCATAGTGGACAGTCTAATGTGAGATGAGGATTGAAAGCTATCTCAGGAAAGCTACACTTATGGACATGGAGACCAAGAGCCATCACTACCAATTTCACAAAGAGGATGGTCATGATAAGAATAGTTTTAACACTAAAAATAGTGTAAGTCATGAAGAGTGATGTTTTACAACACTATGAAAATTACAAAGGTAAAGGACATGTAATCTAGATGAATTTTGAATGATATGATAGGAATGCAAGATACCTTTGAGAAGGTCATTCTCTCCAAGTTACATCAGAAATTAAAAGAATTTGATGTAAAAGAAATGGATAAATTGATAAAAATGAAGAACAAGGTTCAGGTTATGAGAAGTGTGTCACAAAAAAATGTATCTTGGACATTTTTACGCTCATTTGGGTCTTTCGTATGGATGTTGGCCTAGTTTTTTCCTTGATTTAATGTTGTAATGTGGTCAGCACATTCACATTAGGTCTTGGACCCTTGCAAATTGAATAAAATGCATGTCTTGTAAAGGTGTTGTAAAGAATTGTAAATGACTTTCACACTTTTCTTGACTTTTATTAAGGATTTAAGTCTAATATTATTTTAATTCAAACGTTATCTTTTCCCTCTTCTTCTATAATTAAATAATTATTTCAATTATTTAATTGTTCATTAGCCTTTTCTCTCGATAATTAAATAAATGTTATACTTATTTAATTATATATCCTTTCTTTATCTCCCCAATTAAATAATTATTTTAATTATTTAATTATCTCTTCCCTCTCCATTAAATAATTTCTTTTAATTATTTAATGTTTAACACTCCACCTTTCCTCTATAATTAAATAATTATTTTTAATTATTTAGTTATCTCATTATTTGTTCTCACCTTTCTTTTTAAATAAATAAAATTAATATTTTTTTTATTTCTCCTATGTTGGCCACCTAAATTAAATAATCTTTATTATTTAATTTCTCCTATCACCTCTTTTTTTGTGCCAATCTTGTCTTCCACCTCAAGTCTTTATCTATGCATGTCTTTCTTCTCTCAATTAACCTCCACCCTTGATTAAATTATTTTCTAATTTAATCTTAGCCCTTGATCATGATCCTTATTCTAGCCATTCACTTAACTCTCCTCTATAAAAAGAGACCTTAAAACCTAATTCATAATTAATTCATCATTCATCCATGTTGTCAAGTCAAGCAAGCTAAGGTTTTAGCATTCTAGGTCATCAAGATAGCTTTCTAAGGCATTCAAGAGTAAGATTCTTCGTCCATTGTTGCAACAAATCAAGATTTCTCATCATGGAAAGTTTCTAATTGCATTGTTTCATGTTTCATGCTTCATTATCTTATTTCATCATTTTGGTTTAATTACCTAAATGGGGTTTGACCAAGGAAAACCCCCAGTCCCTAACAATCAACATTTTCTCTCTCTTCCTTTGTGTGTTTGCAGATTTAGGTACATTAAAGACTTGGAAATCATTGAAGAATAGGTTTCAAAATTCTTGGAGTCATTTCCTTTTTGGAAAGGTCAAAGTACCCACAAAAAGTCACTTCCAGGCCCAAATTTGGTAGTTTCAGAACCAAACACCTGGAGGAACAAAAAGTGCAGATTGAGGGCTTCCATTTCCACTTTTAGATTTTCAGAAAAGATAAAGTGGACTAAGTCACCATCAATGGTGACTTAGTCCCACTACACATGTTTGACAAAATTTTCTATAGATCTGGATACCCATTTGGCTGAAACGGGCTCTGGAGCAGTTTCCCACATCTTGGACTAAGTCGCCCAACTTGGCGTAAGTGTCGCAGTTGACCAGAAAATTAGATTTTCCAAATTTTTTGAGGCATCTATAGTCTTCATTTCAGAATTTTTCAGTTTCCAAGTGCACTCTTTCTGTTTAGCCTTTCTATCTTGTTTTATATTGCATTCAATCTCTCTTTCTGCATATCACAATGTGTTTTCAAACAATTTGCATTTCATTAGTTTTGCATTAGTATTTAATTAATTTTATCAATTCTTTCCATTTAGGGCATCCTATTTAGACATATTTCAATCATATTAGCATTAGTCTTGAGTAAACCCCAAATTTTTTGTGGGATACCTTTCTCCTTTTAGGTGCAAAAGCCTAGAAGTGTAAGAGAGCCCCTACCCTACAAAAAATTGCGGTTCAAGAACTCTCAAACAAGAGAAATAAAATACACATGATTTATGCCTACATGGAATACAAGTTAAAGGAAATAAAAAAAATATTGAGAAGTCTATATGGAGATTAATGAGGAAAAAATTGCTTGACCCAGATGCAAATTCTAAAGGAGCTACTGAAATTGAAGTTGCACTTCTAGTTGAACATCCAAACGGAGATCCAGTTGTAATTCAAATTCTAGATGCACATATTATTGTGTCAATTCCATAAATGACAACAAATAGAACATGTTTCTTGTATGCGGTATCCCATAATTTTCTCAATACATTTCCAATGCTTTTTTAGAAATTGTAGAATGGAAATACAACTAAGCTAGCCACGAAACTCAGATAAAACATGTCATGTTCCTTCATCATCAAATTGTCTTGTTTAAGGATCAGTTGGATTGACGAACAAATAGTTACAAGAAATTTATTTCCTATTTAATCATTGTGGGATCTGTAGCAAAGGTAAAAAAAAAAGAAGACATATATTGAACTAAACAACAAAATCACAGATGTGTCAGGTGAAAATAGAATTGGCCCTTTGCAGTAATGTAGAAAATCACATGTTCAAGAAATTTCAACTATACAAAGAATTGCATCTTCAAATCAACTTCTTTTTTGGAAGGAAAATTTACATGGAAACAAGTTCTTTGTTATATAAGAAGATGTTATGGACTATGGAAGTAATTAATTATCAAAAATTGTTTAGTCATTATATGCGAACATTGACAATAGTTTTGTCAAATGTTACAGCAAATGGAATCATATATCTAGGTAAGAAAGAATTAGAAAAATATACTTTGGTGCTCCTTTAGCTCTTGACATGGCTAAATTAGATTCAGTGTCCAATGAGAAAATTGCAGACCACATGTTGCTTCAGTCTTCATTGTTTGCAATGCAGTGCCTGAATCTCTAGCCTCGATGATCAAGGAGAGATTTCCAATTTGTGGTTTTGTCCTTAGCATTTTCTGAATCATGAGTACAAATGACCAAATGCAGATTTAGATTTTTTCTGAAAAAAAAAAGATTCTTTAACACCAAAAAGAAAGAAAACAATATGTATGGACACAAATCCATTCTAGAGAGAGGGCATCAATGCTATTTCTTGACACCAAAAAGATATTTTTTATTTCACCAAAGAAAATTGAAACTAGATGAGTTGTAAAAGTTAGGTAATTATTTTGTGTGGAATAAGTACCTACATAATGCTGCAAATGGCTTCATAGTTGGGTTGAGGTGTCATAACATTGTCTTGTTTGAAAATTGCTATGATGCAATTGTCCATTGCGAGTATAAATGTTCCTTGTAATTGAAATTTACATAACATGAATATTACTATAGATATTTTTTTTTTGTAATTTAGAAAGGGTATTGCCACAAGCTGAGGGAAGTTTTTTTCTAGTAATTATTTATGTAGGTAACAATCCAGATCTCCATTTGTTGTTTGAATTATGCATTGAAGAAAATACTTGTATTCAAATTTCATTGCTGTTGCACATTGAAGAACATCATTGTTTGATGCTTTTTTGAGGAAAACTCTTTGTTCACATTTCATGCACATTGGTTCATATGGTGGCAGGTGAACATTCTTGGCTTTGAGGGTACTAGTTACCTGGAATGGCAATGAATATTTCATTAGGAGGCTTAGCAATGTCTGGATGATAGATTAGATACATTTTGGAAAAGCTTTTCCTTTTTAAGAAGATAATATTCCAAGAGGCTTTTCTATCTATAATTGGTGCACAAAAAATATCAATGTTCAACTACAATATGTTATTTGCAGCAAGGCTAGAAATATAATAGAAATTACGAGAAAAAAAACATCTACAAACATTTTATTTTTGATTCACAAGCAATGTAGATGCACTTCTCGATCATTAAGATAAGTTGCAGCTAAAAAACAATTGATTTCCTATAGATTTGTATCAAACTAAAGTTCTGTGAAATGTACTTTTACAAAGCTTTTCAATGTACAATTAGCTCCATGAAACAAGTCACAAATACAAGGATGCTATAACTATGATTTTCTTTTTGGTTTTTCCTATCTATCTATTGGACATAAAAATATAGGGAAAAAGCGAGAAAATGCATTCCAAAATTTCCTAATCTTACTAAGATTCTTGTTTTGTATTCATTTTTTGTTTTAGTACTATGTTTTGATGCATTATGTGTAAAATAATATAAACCTTTCAAAGATAAGTGTACAGTATTGTGAGGCTAGATACCTATGTGCTGGAAGATACCAATTTTTATAGGAAAACTTTTGTACATAGGTCATTGATCTCATCAATGAAGGTGGACTGTGTTTTTTGTAGGAGTGTTGAGCCTATCAGTCCACTGTGAATGATATTTTTGAACAGTACAAGTGGTCTTTTGTTGATGCCAATATCACCTACAATTTGGCATAGGGATTTGTATGGCTACTAGGTACTATAACTTGTCAAATGGACAATTGTGTCAATTGTCATAGTCATTAAAATAGATGATGGAAAAGATATAGGGTGAGGTTTGATATTATTGCAAAACATCTTATATTAGCCATATCGTTGTGTGAGTCTCCATCTCTTATGTGTAGTTCATGTTGTATTGGTATTTGATAGTGACCAATAACAATAGCACCAAATGATCCAATAGGATAGCTATCTTTTGACTGAATCAGTTTCAAGATGGTTGTGTCAAGTACTAGCTTACATTCTTTGTAGACTTTTCTAATGCTTTGTATGGTGGTTTTATGAGTGAACTAGAGATAGTAATCAACATCTCCTCTATCATATTTTTCTTTTTTTTTAATTACAAAGTTTGTGATTCATACACTTGCATGAGGCAATAATTTTGGCAAGAATATGTCAATCAGTTTGTTATTATTGTTTGATGGCATTATCATTTGGCCATAGCTCTCGACCAAATCAACATGAAGAATTGGTACTTTTGGTTGGGTTGTAGGGTTTTTGGTAGTAGCAGGGCCATAAATGACTAGGACATCACCTTCGAGGGCTCAAACTGATTGTTTTATACAAATATCAAGTATGGTTGATGGTTGAACATGTTTTGTCTTCATTCTGTAAATTGCAATGCCATCAGTGGTGGAAATTGAATGAGTAAGTGACCATGGTTATAATCAAGTTACATATGGCATAAATGTGATAAAATAATTGCCTCTTTTGTTCTTGGCTATCACTTGAACAACCAACATCATTTGGAGGGGTGCCTACATGATTGAGTAACAAGTGTTAGAAGGCATTGCTATTGAACATTAATGTTAAATACATATTTTAATTTTAGGGAAAAAACAATATCAAGAATGTCAGTACATATTTTAATGCTTTGAGAATGTGATAGAATACTTGCCTCTTTTGTTCTTGGTTTTTGCTTGATCAAGTAGCATCATTGGCAGGGGTGCCTACATGACTGAGTGACAAGTGTTAGCAAGCATTGGTAGTGAGCATTAATGCCAAATGCATAACTCTAATTCAGGGAAAAAGCATATTAAGAATATCAGTACATATTTTCATTCATCTTTTGTTTGTTGGAAGGTAGGTTCTCTACCACCATTGACTGATCAATGTTATGTTGTCCAGTGATTGGGATTGTTTTCTTGCAAATTGTCTTGATAGTACATGCAATGTCATATTAGTGTGATGAATGAAAAAAAACAAATTGAACGAAAAACATTGGTGGTAGTAAACTAGTTTTGAAGCTTGTTGGTGTCAAGTGGAAGGCATTTACCTATTTGAAGTGGGTCTTACTATTGGAGTCTTGAATCTTCAACTAGTCAAGGACATAAATAGACTAGAGCAATAGTGATAGTATGTGCAAACTGAGATCTTGATCTGGAAAATGAATTTGGCATGCCTGCCATCAATGGGATTGACAATTAGTTATAGTGTCTAGAATATTTTCCCTGGTAGTACATGCATTGTCTATTTTTTAGAGAAATGGGAGAGAAATGTGAAAAATATTTTTAAAAAATGTAGCATCAAACAATCGTAAAATACAAAAAACTATCAGGTCAATAATAAATAGGCACTTCTGAGAATAGTAAGAAACAATATCCATATCAATAATAGATGGCATAAATAACTCATAATTGTTCTCTAACGATCCATATCTTAAGGTAGTCATCTAAGATCATCATCCAAATGATATAGTCTAAAATAATCTATATTCATACTATATGTGTAGCAAGTAAAGGTTTAGAAAATTTCAATTATGGACAAGGTCACTAACTGAAATGTTGAATATTCTAAAATGAAATGACTGCACAAATATCAACCAAACAAATGGATCTGACAATGACACAAATATTTAACTCTAAACTCTATAATGCTACAACATGCCCACTTAGCTGATTGTGTGATTTTAGAAAGTTATTTATTGTTCAAAGAATATTTTGAACATATCTAAAATATATGTGCATGACTTCTGGTGTATCCATAACTTTTCCAAGTGACCACATCAATGCCCCATATATTCTCATTAGCTACAATGACAATCCAAAAGGTACGTCTATAGGTGCATTGGCATGTTTGAGAATGTAGTGGTAAGTACTTTTGGCTCTTCCTATATCAAAAATTTGTTGGTAGCAGTATAGATAAAGCACGTGCAACCTAGAATGGTGAGAGTTTGTGAATGAATGAATTTTTCTCATTGTAGGAAGGAAAAGATTTAAAACATAATTTTTTGAGGACAATTATCCAAATTTATAGCAGAATCATTGGTCTTGCTTTCCAGGTACAATACCTAAATCTTTGATCTGTACAAGTAAAGCAATGGAAAAATAAGTGTAGTTATGAGCATGATGGAAACCCATTAGCAAAGAAGCGATTATGAATTTATTATGTCATACCTAATTTAGTGATTCAACTATTTTCTCACATGTAGCTTGAGTTGTCAAGATGCATGTAGAGATAACTAAATGATTTGACAAAGCTTGAGTTGTCAAGATGCATGTAGAGATCGGTGAATGATTTGACAAAAAAGGCACGTTTATACTTTATGTGGTCAAATACAGTGATTACTGGTTGTGTGCTTAGTGATCATCTCCATGAAGCTAGATGTTTTTTCTATGAATTTAGTTTTACTAGTTTGTGTTAAGGAATGGAGTAAATGCTTAAAAAATCTTATTTGGCTTGGTCTTTAATCTTTGGAGAATTGAAAGAAAATTTCAAATGACAAATTCAAAGCTAGAACTGGAATTGCATTTCGTTATTTACTTTTTTTGAAACCTTGAAATTTTGTTCCTGCAATTTATGCATGAGGTACAATGAATCAATGTTCCTTACACGTGATAGAGAAATGTAAACAAGACCATGTTGATAGACTTTATAGGGATCAAAAGCAAGTGCATCCATTGTGAGACCTTGAGCTCTATGAATAGTTCGTGTAGAGGCAAGTTGCAAAGGGAATTGTGCTCTTGTGACTATTTTTGTAGTTGTTTTGACTTTTCTAATAATTCTAGTTGTAGACATGCAAAACTAACATTATGCATTTAATCAGGTTCATGCATTAAGTAAACTAGGTCCATTCAACAATTGATCAGGTTCACCTTCATTTGTTCATCAGGTAATTTCATTAATTTCCATCTCCTAAGGTCATTCATTCAAAATTAAATAAACATTATCATCAACCTTTTAATCAAATAAATCAAACATCATCCCTTTAATTAAATAAACCAAAACTTTATTTAATTAAATCTCCAAATCCATATTTCATCCTTTTTTGATTTAAATAAATCAAATATTTAAGTCATGAAAGTCAAACTAACCTAATCATCATTAATTTAATCTAACCATGATTAAATGCTAATATTACCCACTTGCATTCTCTAGATTATGCCACTTGCACAAATAAATCAATTTATTGATTTATTAAAATCATCATTTTCACTCAACATGGCATTTATGGGGAATATTTCCTCAAGTTTGAAAAATATGACAAGTTGATTTGTCCCTCCAACATTGCATTTATTTCTCATTTTCTTGTCCCCCTCTCAAAATTTATTGCACAAATTTGAATTTGAAATTCCCTCTCATGAGCACATTTTCCAAATCTTGCACATCCATTGGCCTATCACCACTTGACAAGTGGCCTCTTCTCATTGGTGGATCTTTAGTCACACATCATCCATGTTTGTTACTCTTAGCATTTGAAAATATTTAAATAGAGGCTTCATCCTCAAGCAAATCCTCCACAATCTCTTGCAAAGTCACTCTCCTTGAGAACTGATTTTGCCCACACCATCTTCATATCACATTCATAACAATTTCATCATTTAGCTTAGCTTGATCAAGGATTGGGAAAGGGATTCTTTCCATAGAAGCACCAATCCAATATGAGATGACTCACTTAATGTTTTCCATGTGCTTATTTAGCTTGCTTTTATCATTTGTTTGCATTTGAAAGCATTGATGTATCATTTCATATGGATGTTGTTATTTTCTTTGTTTTAAACTAACATGCTAATGTGTGTTGTTTGTTTTGAGCAAAATGCAAATTTCACCATCTATGAATAGTTCATGTAGAGGCAAGTTGCAAAGGGAATTGTGCTCTCGTGACTATTTTTGTAGTTGTTTTGACTTTTCTAATAATTCTAGTTATGGGTGTCCATGAACGAAAAATACAATTTGTGTATAGACTTTGCATTCTTTGATGACACGATTTTCCAACAATGGGGTCATTGAATTGAATCCAAACAATATCCTCTTGGTCACTTGTATATGTTTTAAAAATGCCAACTACACCACTGATGAGTCCATCTTGTGTATCAAGGTTACCAGCAATCAACTCAACTAAAATGTCTTGTTTGAGAAAAATTGTAGAAGGAAGAGATGATTTTCCTGGTTAAAATTGGATGCTATGAATGGTTGTGTCTTGTTTGTCCACTACTTCTAGGAAGTAAAGGTTTGTGGCTAAGTAGTCTAGCATTTTTTTGTTGGGCTCATCAACTGTAGAATTTTTGTGAAACAAGTGTGGAAATCATGGATTAACGGGAGGTGTCTTGTAGCACATCGCATTCAAATAGCTAATGTTTCAATTAGTTTGTTGAGTTCTAGCACGATTAAGTATTAAAATGAAATGTTGATTTGTTTGTCTAATTACATTGTGCAATTCAAAGCATTTCACATTGTCAATCCAAAAGGTGTATGGCATCTTCTCTTTTTCTATTGTTGTTTCTTCGAATATCAAAGCATCACATATAGGTTGTGCTTGTAGAAGTCTCCAAAAAATATAATGTCTATATTCCCAAATGGTTTTGTTGGTGTGTGTTTGATTTGACGAAGTCTTCTATCAATGTTGTAAAGGATTTTTGAGCCAATCAATGAGACTTCATCAATAAGAAGAATTTGCAATTGCTTAAATTTTTGCTTAAGGTGTCAACTGTGTTTGAATGTAGAGATAACATTTTTGAGGAATTGCTTGGTAGTTGGAAGATTAAATGTGTAGTGGTGCCACATGCATTGAATGATGATTTTCCTATTGAAGCAACAACAATTTCTTTTGGTTTGAGTGGGTCACCATCCAAGTGCTTATCGTAGAATCAAATCATTGCTTCAAAAATGGCTTTAGCTATGAAGGTTTTTCTAGTGCCAGCTCCACCTGTCAAGAACAAGTACAAAGGTTTTTTGTCATTAGTACATCCTTTAGTATTGATTGTTGTTTTTTGTTCAATTGTCTTCATGAATTGAAGCATTCCTTGTTGCTTAGGAGGAATGGATTTTTTATTTCTAAAGACATTTTCTTGCAAATTGAATCTGAGGTTTATATTTTTCATATGGTTTAGGTCGCTCATGATATTGTATTTTTCTATGCCATTTTGCAGTTTTCTTTTATCAATTTCATTTGCAATTTCTATTGCTGGAAACATATCATTGTCAGCTTTTGTAGAAGCTTCGTCAATATCACCCCATGTAGGAGCAATTTGTGCAATTAACGATTTTTCAATTCTCACAATTTGTGAATTTTTAGCATTGAATACTGCACTCCATGTTCCATATCCAACAAGAAATGTTTGCTCACTAGTTCTAAAAGGTATATATAACATAAGTTTCTCTTTGCAATAATTCTTAGGGTCAATGTGTGGATTGTGTCTTACATAGCGAATGATTTTGGAGTTGTTCTTTTATGGAGCTTTGTTAGGTTCCCTGAATAGTAGGTGATGTATTCAACTAGTGACAAGTTGTCAAGAGATTTTCATCGATATGTGTATTTTTCTATTTCAGATGCACACATGATATTTTCAAAATCATCTTGCTCTTTTACTAATATTTTAGGGCTTTTTAACATGAAAACTCTATTTTCTAGTGGTGCAGTATTGATGAAAACCATTTTCCTTGAGCATCTATGCAATAGGAAATGAGAGAACAATATGAGCAGCTTGACGATTGGACATTTTTTGGTAGTTTAACAATGCATTCCCAAGTTTCCATATGAACTGTACCTTCCCATCATAAGCATGTTGGCATTGTTCTTGCAATTGCTGAAATGCAAGAGATAATGTTTTATCTTATTTTTTCATATATGAACTATAGTAAGATGCAGCAACATATGCGTCTAAAATAAATTGTGTGTTTGTATTTGCATACCATAGGCTTGGTACTTTCTTTGCAAAGGACTTTATCCAAATATCAGTTGGCTCTCTTTTTAGCATGACAATCTTGCTTGTCAATGTTGATTGGACCATTGCAATGTAATCAGTTTCATTCACTCCCAATTTGTCCAAGAAACTTTGAAATGAAACCTCTTTTGTGTATTGTTTGTTTTCCAATTGCTTGAAAAAATTTCTTGCTCTATTCTTGATTGTAGGATGAGTCATGGGCAATGGCTCTAATATTGTTGTTTTTCTCATGGGAGGCAACAGAAAACTAAATCTACAACTTGAGTTTTTGTATTTTTTGTAGGTCTTTCTATGATGGTGTGTTTTCATTTTGGCGAGATTTGTATCAAGTAGCGATGAGTCACAAGAAATGTACTTGTTGATAAAGCTTTCTATTTTAGTATTTCGAGCAATTGTCATATACAGGTGCATTTTTTATCCATAGCAAGAAATGAACATGTTCATTGCCTCGGTTTTGGAATTTTTTGACAAAAGAATAGTCCATTACTTGGCCAAAGAGCTCATAGTTTTTAAGCATCATTTTTCAAAATGAATTGATTCTATGATTGAAGTACCAGCTATAAAGCATTGGGTTCTTTCTGATTTGAAAGTCCAAGTTCCTATCTTCTATAGTTTCATTATAGTTGCTTGTTTGCTATGATATTTGTTGTAAAGATTTGCACAATGTCTTCCATAAGTGCTTGGCACTTGTCAATGTTAAAATTTTTTTTGGAGGTCCCAATTGTCTTATCATTGCAAATATGTCTTTTTTTGTGTTTTCTAGGTAGTCTAGTGAGGTGCGGATGCTTTTTAATGTTCTATAACCCAATGGAGATCTTAATAGTTTTTCCAGTGTAGCTAGATTGTGCACATCTTTTGCAGGTAACTTTTAACCCTTTAATTCAATTTTTCTTATGCAAATTCATGCCAATGAAGATACTTGCCGAATAATTATTTTAATGGATTTGAAGAAAAAATTTGTTATGTGTCTTACAAAGTCTTTGTATTTATGCATAAGCTCCCATTTTTCTATCTTTTGGAATGTCCAGCTTTCAGTAATGTCAGCCAGCCGAGCTAAACTGTAAAACAAAGTTAGGAAGTTCATTTCCTCTGTGTATGTATCTTGTAAAATGCAAAGAGGTTTAAACCCCTTTGATGGTGAAATTTCAATGATGGTTGTGTCAAGGTCTTTGATTTAATGTACATCGTTAAACCAATGTATAACTGATTTAGTTATGGGTTCTTGATCATCGTCAAACATGTCATTGTCCATACTTGATTCTATTTTAGTATCTGTATCCAATTTTTTTCTTTTCTTTTCCAATTTCTCTTCCCAATCTTTATTTATGGAGATGTTTTGTTCTTTGTATAGCGGTGTTCTTGAGAGTGTTGTTAAAACATTCATGACAAGAGAAAGTCTAATATTTCCTTATGCATATGCATTCTCATATTGTAGCTTTCGTTTCAATCTAACTGCAACTATTGTATTTTCATCTAGTTGCCTAGGCAATGCTTCTTGCACTTTATCAAAATCTACTGGAACATTGATGTTTGTGCCAAACAATCCATATTGTGCTTGCCTATATCCTAGTTGTCTGATTTGTGCAAAAGTAATGTGCCAAGAAACAAGTCTTTCTTTGAGGTAAGTCAAGGACTAAACGACATCTATTGGTGCATTGCATCTTATGCTCCAAGGCGTAGCAAAATAGGGTACCTTTCCATCTAAAATAGCTTTTGTACATTATTTACAAATATATTGTCCGTTTGCTAATCTTTTTTTGTTGATTTGAATGGGAATCAAAGAGAAAGCTTGAACAAGTGCATGATCAACCTTGCAAACATTTTTCTCAAAATGAAGCATATCACAAAGACAACATGGTTGCGTAGGTGTGTCATTTATTCTTTGCAAATATGTGTTAATGGATTTTTGTATTGTGTTGGTTTTTGTAGATATGCATATTTTTTTTGTTGCTTGATGGCTAGTGATTGTATTGTGGAGCACAGAAGATGCAAACGATGTACATTTCAAATTTGGTGTGTGGGGAGCATGATGATTCCTGTTGCCCGTATCTATTTTTTAAGAGAATGTAATGATTGCTAATGCAACATGTCTGGGCTAGTGTTGCATGGATGATTTTGATTTGGCATATGCAAAGCACACACTGTGTGTGGGATTCGCATTTCCTTTTTCAAAGAATGTAATCATTGTTGGTAGATTGGATTTGGACTAGTGTTGGACTATTTTTTACTTGTGATGTTGCTAGTAGCTAGAACATAAGTGGAAGTTGTAGTTCGTGCAATATTTGCATGTGACATTTTTGCATTACACATTTTATCTTTTAGAGAATGTAATGTCTCATGTGATGTTAATTTTATCTTTGTGTTTGGTGTAAAATTCTTCGGTTGTAGAAATTTTCTTGTATCATTTAGTGCATGTGTTTTTGTAGCTATTTGTTTTGTTTTTAAACAATGTAATGGTTTTCTATGGCCAAATTTTTGACTAGATTTGCATTTTCTAATTGTAGTTTCAATATGGAAAATTGCTACAATTGAGGGAGAGACTGTAGCTATTGCAATATTTGAATGGAAGGCTTCTGTTGAAGAAATGTTTTCTTTTAGATAGTGCATTGTTTGATTATGTGTCAATTCTCTGCTTGTATTTATTATAAAATTATCAAGTTATGAAGATTTGCATGTTTGGTTTGAAGCATCTCTAATAGCTATTTGTTCATTTGGCAATGCCCATTCGTTGTTCACCTATGCCATGTATTGTTGCTTTGAAACATCGTAGTGAGTTACAAACATGTAGGTTTGAGATGGGAAAATTTTGTGTTGTTTGATGGTCTAAACTTGTTCAAATGTAACTAGTTGTATTCTTTCTTGCAATATTATGCACAAAAGTGGGGTGTGATGTAGTACATGTTTCTGATTGGAAAGTGCATAATGCTTTTGAAACTCTTGCATTTACTTGAAGTGTAGGATTAGATGCAATTTTCAAAGCATTTGTCATATATTGGACACAAACAAAATCGTTAAATTGCATGTCATAAGTCAATTGTTGTTTTTGCTGAAATGGTTCATAGTGATGATGATCTGAGCTGGTTACAAAGAAAATTAGATTAAAGCTCATTTTTGGTTCTTTGCAATTGGTGTATGTTTTTTATCTAGGCAATGGAGCTTCTTGTCATACATGTATTGTTGCATGAAATATGTGCAAGAGCCATAATATGCAAAATTCAGTCCCCTCAAGGCCACTTTGTACATATGGTATTCCAATGTTGGAAACTAATAATTGCAATTGCAATAGACGATTGTTGCTTGCTATGGCACACTACTCAGATGAGTTGAAGCATGACAATGCATACTTGTTCTCTATTGTCAATGCATTGGCTAATGATTGGGTCATGAATAATCGCAAAGCAATTGGATCAAAGTGTTCATCAATCAGAAAAGTTTTGGTAGCAAACATGCTCTCGCCACATGTAGTGGAAAATGTAGCAGTCCTACAAAGTCCAAGTGTATTAAATGCATTTGCAATTGTGGTCCAAGTGTTTTCGAAACTGCAATATGTGTTTTCCAAGTGTGGCTGAATATTTTGAATGCAATTGTATGTGTTTAGTCATGAAAACACAAGCTCATAGTGTCGAACAATAGGATTTATATCATGAAAAAATTTGATATTGTACGATTTCATGCATCCTTGTTGAAATGTAAGCACCTATTGGAAATAGGATACCATTTAATTGTAAATCCTAAACATTAATTATTTCATGTATCTCCTAGATTCTTGGAATGTGTTCAACAACACTAAGATTAGGATGAGGTTAATGTTTGATGAAATAATGATAATTATTGACATGTGTAATTAATTATAAATGTAAGGAGCATGTGAGGGTGTCCATAGTGTGTTCCTAAATAATAGGGGCACATGGGGCAACCACATGGTAAGGTGACACTCACCTTGTGTTCAACTAACTATACGGAGTAAAAGTTAACACTTCTGAATGCATGTAAAGATCCTAGGAGTTAGGGTTTGATGTTTGCATGCTTGAAGTTCAGTTTAGTTCAGTTCAGATTAGTTTAGTTTACTTTAGTTCAATTCAAAATTATTTTAGTTTAGTTTTAAAGTTTAGTTCAGTTTAGTTCAGTTCAGTTATGGTTTAGTTATGTTCAATTAGTTTTAGTTGTATGTTCGCTAACTTTAGTTAACTTGGAATGTATGGCTAATAACATTGAGTTGTATTGCAGATAACAGGGACTACCTCCACTTAACAGGGGATGACCATTCTTGCATGAATGGTGTTGAGTAAATGTCTTAGTTAACTAGAAATCACTTGAAGCCAACTTGGGTACCCAAGATTCTTTCTTGGATTTACCTCTCTTGCATGATAAGACATTTCTAAAGGCTTAGTTAAGTAGGATTACTTATGGGTGCCAACTTTGAGGAAGAGATTTGGAATTATCACCAAAGTGAATGATAAGTTGTACCTTTAGTTTGGGAGGCCCAAATGCATGAAGCACATGTTGTAAGCTTTATTCTTCATAGAATAACTCAACTTGAAGCAATATGGCATACCTTTTCAAGGGCTTGAGCTTGTGCATTGTAATTATCACCATTTGGAGATTACAAGGTTGCATATTGTCTCTATATCTCATTCAAGTTGAAGAGAGTTTTCATAATTGTTATTTGCAGGTGTGAAGAAGATTGGTAAAGATAGAAGAAGCATTCTTAAGCAAGAATTGGAGCTATTGTATTTCAGAGATTGAATAATAGAATAATTCTTGGTGGAGTTTTTTCTCGAAAGGGTTTCTCCATGTTATATCTTGTGTAATCTTTCTAATATCCTATCTAATTCTTCTATCAACTTCTCTCTACATTCTACAACAATAAAATGGATTAATCAAGATAATCACCCACAAATAATATATGTAACAAAGAAAAAGCTTACTTAGATTAGCAATATTAAAGTTTTATAGAGTATTAAGCTAAGAAAACACCTCATCTTTCAACAGTACCTTTTTTTGTACCTTATGGACCAAATTCCTATTAGTATGTCCAACCAATGTTATAGCCATTTTAAATAGAATGTATCACCCCAAAGTCTAGTTTCACCATTGCTATTGTGCTTTATGGCTGAAAGCCTCATTCTACGCAGATATGTGTTTTTGTCATGTATTCCATGCAAATCCTTAAGTATTGTTGGATGCACGTCATTTTAAAAGGAGCTTAAAGTTGTAGTACAACTATTGTGAAGACAATGTAGGAAGTGGTTGACAAGACCATTGCATAGCTAATTTGGTGAATAGTGGCAGTGAAGAAAAACATGTATTGTGTCAAATAGGCAATCATTGACTTTGTAGTTGAATGAACCAATTCAGAAACAATGTGCATGATGGAGAGCTTCATCAATTGATGTAAACTTTGGTTCAGTATCTGGTTTGTAGGTCTCCATTACAATTGGTTGTAGCAAGAGTTTCTTGTTTTTTTGGTGGGTTATTTGTGAGCATATTGCTGAATCAGGGGTTTCTTGACTAAAATACAGGTTGTATTTAGACTATTTAGTAGTACAATGACTATTTAGCAATATGCGAAACTTGAAATGTTGAATGCAATGAAATAGAATCCATCTTTTTTGCAAGCAAGTAAAGAGAAATAAGTTTAGTATTCTATTACACACCTTGATCAACAAGTCTACAAAAGTTGTAATAGTATCTTTTTATGTAATAGAAGATGTAGTGTAGGCCCTACAAAACAAAAGCAACATTTTATTGTCAATGCATATGACTAAAACAAAACTTGTATTGAAGTTTTCTAGCAAAGCAATGCATATTTGTGAAGAGCTGCAATACTGACAATCATGATAATCCATTAATCACCTAGATGAAAACAATGATGTGAAAGTTGTCAGATTATTGGTTAATTTATAATTTCTACACACCCTACTTCCTATAGAACAAAATCAAAATTTTCTTATCAATGCATTTGACTATATATTTGGGAAAATAAATAGAATAACTTGAAAGTTACCAATAAATGGAAGGGAGGGGCTAATAGTTAGCAAATGTATAATAGTCAAACTTTGGTTGTCTAAGAGTATTTGCAACTCTTTCTGTTTTTGTGACAATGATGTAGCGAGCATTTTTTGGTCAACATGCTAAGTATTTACATGATTCTTGTATGAAAATAATTGCTTGAAAACTGAGAAAAATTTTGCTAGCAATAAGTGCAACATCCATGTTAAACAAGGCCTAGTATAAGAGAATTTATCCTATGTATATATAGATATGAGAAGAGAATTTCGCTTCATCAACATGTAAGAAGCACTAACTTTGTGAGATTCAAGGGAACCCTGCTTTATCAATTTCTAACTAGCAATAAAAATTTGCTTACAAGAGCATCATGCATTGGAAGATGTAATATTTGTAAGTGTAGCAAGGCAATGATTAATTACATATGACCTAATATACAAGAATTATAGTTTGAGATGGATGATCCATATGCCCAATACTCAACAATTGTGAAGAAATGGTATATAGTAATTATAAATGCAAATTGTAAGTAGAAGGAATTGTGCAGTTTCTCTATTGTTGCTCATTGCAATGTAACCTACAACATGGTAGGAAGTTAAAAATTAATAACTAATTTGCAAACAATTTCTTTTCATTCTGAATGCAATGTACAATCCTAAGAAAAGCATTAATTTGGAATTGTTACTGCTAACATTTTTTGCATTTCTATACAATCACACCTTTTGAAAAGAATGCATGATCTGACATAGTAATTGCAAAGCCAATCTGAAGATTGATCCTAGTAGCTTTAATCCTCCATGCTTGACACTTCTTTTAGATGTATTGATCCAAAGATTCTAAAAAAAAATTCAAATATTGGATTGGAAAAAGCTGTAAAGCCAAGAAAACTTGTCCATGAAAATATCAATTGACATATTAATTTGCGTAAAAAAAGGCCATATGGCAAACAACAAACAAAATAGGTAACTTGAAATTTTCAAATGTATTTTTATATGCTGGTACAAGAAAATCCTACAAAGCGAGAGGGGAAAATTTGTGTACCATTGTCAATTCTATGTTTAGACTTTTGCACAATGAAGTTGTTTTCTTCTTAGTCTATGCTCATAAAAGTTTTTTGATTTGTCCATGACATTTGTCCGCTCTTTCATTCACTTCTACAATCTAGAACAAATATATTGAACACTATCAAAATAGGTCAGTTGAAATTATCAAATATATTTTAATATGCTAATTCGCCAAAAACTTCCAAAATGAGAGGGGAAAATTTGCATACCATTGTCAATTTGTTTAGTAGACTTTTGGGTAGAAAAGTTGTTTTCCTATCACTCCATGGCCATAATAGCTATTTATTTGTCCATGGAATATGTTTGTGATTTCATTTTTGTAATGATGAACAAAGTGGATCTACTTAGAAGAATGAGTTGTTGCCATTGTACAAATAGGATTATACATTGCCTATTTTTCAAACTCATGGTACAACATCACTCTCTTGAGTAGGTTCAAATTACTCATCATTGCATCATTTATATGCAAAATGTAGAAGCATAGATAGTGGAGATGACTATTTGGAAAAACACAACACTAGTTGAAATGCATCAAGGAAAAAATAATTGAGTGCATAAATGCAAAATGTGATAGCTAAAACAAGCCCACATGAGATGCTTTGAACAATGCCACTTGCTCATAGGAACCTTGTGGAAGACACATTTATACAATAAAAATGTTAGAAATTGATTAGAAATTTTATCTCCCTTTTTTCTTGACTTGTTGCAATGACAATTTCCCAATGAAAAAATAAAAAACCATGTGTAACAAACATGCAAGCCAAATAGAAATTTAGAGAAACCACGCAAAAATTCTTCTTTAATAAAATAAATGTCATGGACCATAGGATAAATGAATATATCATCGTCTAGTGCCAATTCTGAGAAGCTTTAATACTAGAACCAACCCACTGGAAACACTTTGTTTAGTAGGTTCAAAGCACTCATCATTGCATCATTTATATGAAAAATGTGGAAGCATACACAATGCAAATGAACTATTTGACAAGATGCAGGATTGGTTGAAATGCATCTAGGAAAACAAGAATCGAGGAACATGATTCTTTGGAGAACTAGTAGTTATAAGAAATTTAGATAAAGCAAGAAACAAATGAAGAGTTTATGGATAAAAGCTAATGTGAAAATACATTTTTTTACAAATCTAATTTATAGTAGGAAACTTTTACAAAATTGGGATGATATTTATTAAATAGTAGTTCACTATTCAGTACACAGCTTGGGTTACAAGTAGGAGTCTACTTATCTTTGGGTTCTTCCTCATCCGAGATTCTTGTGTTTACAGTCATAGTAGCATGGACACAATTGTACTCCGCAATTGCTTCCTTAGTGAGAATAGGAGCATTGCATCCAGAACCAAACGAGAAATGTTGAATAGCTGAGGGCCTTGGTTTGGTAGTTGATTGAGGGCATTTCTTTTTTGGTTCATGATCTTTGTAAGGTTTAGCCAATTCCTTTCCCTTATGGATTTTTATTTGTTTGATCACTTCAGCTAATGGATCAGTGTCAGATATTTTGTTAGTTGTTGTGTTTGGGTCTATGACCAGTGATAGTGGCTTTCCATTCTTTTGGTTTCTTTTGTTTAGGGGGTTGCTTTTTTGAGACCTTCTTCCCTTTTGCTTTCTTCCCATGACCCATGACTGTCAATACCAAATATTCAAATTAGTACAACAAAAGAGAGATCATTTAGGTCCTAGTGTTGAGTTGTAGGCTTTGATATCAATGTAACAACAAGTGCAATGAAAATAATACTTGACAAATTATAAATGTAGTTAGTGTCACATTAGCTAAATTGGTTAAGCAACAACACACGTATACCAACATGTGATTGATTGTGTTGACCTTGCACATTATTTCATTGTGGTTGCCTAATTGCAATTGCAAGATGATTATGTGTAGATGAAAGCTAGAATCCAGGAAGTAATCAATAGTACATAAGCATATTGCTAAGTTGAAGTCATCACTAAAAGATTTGTTCCTATAAATGGAAAATCATAATTGTTGGCTCCCTAATCCCAGTCATTGGCAAGCTTGGGCATTTTATAGCCTCAACAAGTCACAACCTTAGCGCTGTTTGAGACAGGTACTGAGAAGATACTCAGACATGGTGGTTGTTGCATGTCCAATAACATATTTATTTTTAGCCTCATGAAAACAGAGTTCCATCACAATTGTGTATGCCAAATATGTTTCCATCATGTATTCTAAGCATATGGAAAGCAAATAAGAAGCAAGCATCTCCAAATAAAGCACCACTCTAGACTACAAGCATGTATGTTGCAGAAAAATAGCTAACAAAGTCAGCCAAGAAACTACTACCAGCCAAATAGGTTAAGGCCAAGACACAACGAGATCAAGAAAATCACTTGGAAAACATTTTAAGTTATGATGGACTCCAAAACCAATATGGTTTTGTAGAGAAGCAAATTTGAATAGAAAAATCAAATAGAGAATATAGTTGGACCTCAAAACAAATAGATAAATCTTTGGGACCGATTTTTTCCAACTACAGTTATGGCCAATCTAATCAACAAAAAGCAAGGGGGCCCACCTCCCACTCCCCCTCCCAGTCACCACTCTCCCCTCCAGTCACCACTCTCCCCTCCTCACTCACCACTCTTTGAGCACTAGTGGTTTCAAGCCGAGGAGAATTCAAATGCACTCATAGGCCCACGGTTTCTAATGGGGTAGCTTTGGAGTGAGAGATTATATATGTAACATGCCAACATGATAGTAGAGGTAGGGGGTGGCCCCCTGATCATGTTTGGATAAAGCATAGGAACTACTTTGTCTTTCATTTTCTTTCATTATTCATGTTATTCAGACACTAGCCTCAACAAGTCACAACCTTAGCGCTCTTTAAGATAGGTACAAATAGGATACTCATACATGGTGGTACTCACATGACCAACAATATATTTATTTGCAGCCTCTTGACAATAGAGTTCCATCACAATTATGTATGTTGAGATTCGAGATCAAGCCAATTAGACATTTAAAAGTATAGTTGCCAAAGAAAAATAAGACTTATAAAAAAAGCATACATAATTGTGATTGAACTTTGTTGTCAAGAGGCTTCAAATAAATATATTGTTGCCCATGTGAGTACCACCATGTATGAGTATGCTCTTTGTACCTGACTCAAAGAGTGCTAAGGTTGTGACTTGTTGAAGCTAGTGTCTGAATAACATGAATAATGAAAGAAACTAAAAGAATGTTTTCGAGCGCCTAATTTTGAGCATTAAGCTATTTCGGGACTCCCACCGAGCAATGATATAATTGCTGAACCTATGGTCCGTGGCATTTTTTAATATTGGCAGAATTTTGTGGTGGTCTTTACAAAAAAATTATTGGCTAGAGGTTTTTTTTCCATGGTTTTTTTATTTTGCATTTTGAAATTATGGGCACAACGAATGAGAAACAGAGGGAGGAAATTTTTTCTAGTAGTTTCTAAGGTTTTTCTTCTGTGGATGTGTCTTCCAACACAGCCTGCTGTGACTTTGGCCTCCCACGTTGCTGGTGATAATGGTTCACTATTCGAAATAAAGAGGAAACTTGATGCTAAGCTTGGTACTCCTTCAGAGTTGCATCCCATGAATATTGAAATGTCTTTCCACTCCCGTCCTGCCCCTCATTGAGGCCTCTTCTAAAGTTTGGTATCAAAAGACCTTGACCTTTCTTTTGTTCTTGGTTTTTGGGTTCTTTCCATCTCCACCTTCTGTTTTGCTTTGGTCTTTTCTTTAAGTTTATTTTTTTGTTTTTTGATGTCTATTTTTTGTGAGACTCCTCTTTAGTATCTCTATGACTGCTTTGTAATGGGTATGGACCCTTCCTGCAATTATCTATATCAAAACAAACATATATTTTTTATTGAAAAAATTACTACATTATTCCAACAATTTTGTGAGATCATGTCCCTGGAACAGAGAAGTCAATTCATTTAATTGGATGATATAAAATCTGTAGTGTGAACAATCGTAAGTTCACACAACAAAGAATAGGATTCCGCATAATGATGTATATTGGAATTTAAATCTCTAACAAATTAAGGTAGAACAAGCTTTTCGCATAAAAAAAAAGCTAACACAAATCAATTGTAACCTACGGACCTGATTGTCCATTGAAAACTTTATTGAACATGGCTTTCATGTCTGATCTTTTTTAATTAATGGATTCTAGCATGCATGTGTCAACCTCGCAATGAAGAACTCAATTTATGGTATTAATGTCATGCATCATTTTTTTAGTGATGTCCTTCGAAACACTCAATTTCTCCCAGTTATACTAACCAATTGATTTAATTGCTTAGCTATAACTCTATAATCTTAAATACAAATAAAATTGATGGTTTTCTTTTAAGTAGGAATGATATCACCAACCTGTCATGGGCATTGCCAAAAATAATTTTGCTTGTCTATTTATTTTATTACACTTTGTTTCTAGTGGTCGCTTGTCCGTTCATGGCAATATTCCTTAAGTTTTACAATTTTCAAATTGCGTAGTACAGTAAAATAAAAAATGTTCATGCAATCAAAATTTTATGAGTTTTAATTCAAGTTTGAACTATTGAATATGGTTACATAATTACATAGAAAGTTTGATTCTCTGATTTTCATAATGTTAGTTCATATTAATATTTAATATATTTATCATCTTTAAATTTAATAAAATAATTAATTTTATCTTTAAGTCTATAATTTTATCACAATTAAATTTATTAAATAATTTGTTATATAATTTTTTTTTGTTTGGTAAATCACTGCTAAGGGGCAGCATCCTACGCTTTTGACTGGAACTATCCACCATGAGATTTGAACCTTAGACAGCCCAACTGCTGCCCTTGGAACTTAACCGTTGCATCACATGATCAACCCCAATATTGGTTATATAAAGAATAAATTATTCTTAAAAAAATAATTTAAATTTTAAATTATACTTCAATATTAAGTATCAAATCAAATTATTAAAGTAAATAATCAATCTAGTTAGCTCACCAATCAGATCCATAGACAAGCCAATCAATTTGGCTAACTCAAGATCACGAATTAACTAATAAATCAAATAATTATCAATTCACCAATCAAATAAGTTGACTACCTAGTCTCCTCCATCCAATTAGCAAATTAACTGTCGCCTCTTGCAATCACACTCATCCATTTGTGGATCCAATTCATGATCCAAGATTGAATTTTCCCCATTCAATTTTCTCTCAAAAATTCTATAAATTGGAGCTTCATCTTCCATTTTCACTATCTTGAATTGAGCATGTAGATGATGTAGAATTGAACAACAAACTTTCCAAATGATTGAAGTACATCCACTTCATCTACAATGAAAACTTGCATTGTTTTAGCAATTATAACCTTTTTCAATTTTTGAGGCAAATTATTATTGAGCTCAATTGAAAGGTGAAAGTTTGTGATTTATTTGAAGCCTAAATTCTATTGTTTTATTTTGTTTGATTTCATCTCTAAAATTTTTGACTTGTCTAGTAGGACTGTCCTAAGCTAAATTTCATTTGCAAGATCGAATTTCTAATTTCTTTTATAGGTTCTAAGGATTTTTTGTTCTATAAAATAATATGGATAAAAGAAAAGAGAGAGTTAGGTTGGTAATTCAACTCAATTGAAATAAAATTCACATGTATGTTAGTATAAAAAATGCAATTATTTATTTATGCTATTTGAGAGAGTTTCACATGATGGGAGATCTAAATCGGCAAATATCCATGTTAATTCATTTCCTTGGATATACATAGTAACTAACCTCATGCTTGTTAGTCCTGTTGGTGTGCATTTTATTACCCACCAAACACAGAATAAAATTTCCAAAGACACTCTATCCTCTCTTGAACAAAATCACTACATATGCTATGATTGCTAGAAGATCATATGGCGATTCCAAGGTTTCTTTTGTTAGGTCTTGACGTGTGGATAAGCTCAATGGACATTGTGATATGCTAGTAATACACAAAGGGACTTACGCTAGGCTTGTTCAATTCACAATGAAGCCCTAGACAATGAAGCTCTATTGGTTGGGTCTTGGTTCATGGACTTAAAGCAAACTAAAAATGAGATAAGCGTTTAGAAGTTATAATCTACCTATAAGAATTAAAGAGACAGTATTGATTCAGTGAAACCAATAAACATGCTTTGCTTTGCCACACTAGGACAACTACACAAAGTGGGTGCAATCTTCAAGGGGTGTGCCTATGATTTTCAGGTCATGAATAACTACCATCAAATCAAACAATATTTATCCAGACAAAAGTTAAGCATCCACAAAGTAAGCTTAGGTTAACTTTACGCATTGAAGAAAAATCATTTATTCAAAGAAAGTATGAGCAAGAGTTTCACCATAAATCAATACTTATCAGATCTCGTATTCATCTAACATACATGAAATAAAATCTAAAATATGATGAGGGATAAGAACCATGCAAACTCCAAAATAAGAGAAGTAATCACCATCAATTCAAACAATGCATTACTTATTACTTTGGTAGTCGTAAGCAACAATTTGCTTATCTCAATATGTTTTGCAACATCCTCAATGCTTTACAAATGAAGGGTGAGCTCAATTTACAGGCTCTTCAATTACAATTCAATGGTCAGGATTGATTTCAAATCAACAACTAAGATTACAAAATAAAACCCTAATTAGGGTTTGTTACAACTAACTACCCCTTGACCAATGAGAATTACATTTGGGGACACTTGTCCTTCTGCTAAATATAAACCAATAATAAAATAGAAAGTTGTTGCATTGTGGAGTGAACCTTCTAGAAGCCTCTATGGATATGTTAGTTTTATTGTACTTGGACATGTTGACTTGGAACAATCTAATTGGTTGGAAGATGATGAGGTGCCACCTCAACATGTTGGATGTCTTCCTTGGTCACTTTCTTTTCCTTCCACATGCTTTCCTTAGAATATCTTTCCTTGCCGACGACTCTGTCCTTTTCACTTGCATTTGAATCTTTGAGGTCTGGAAGTCTCCCCTTGGAGTAGATGACTAGACTTAAAGTTATTAAACTTTTCTTTCCTGATTGTTTTGAAATTCCTTCAAGTTCCTTGTACTTGGAGAAGAAATCCCCTGTGCTTTCACCACAATGGAGGAAATTGGAACTTTCTCTATGAAGTATTTCCCATACTTAACAAAATTTTGGCTATTCAATTTCATTTTGTAACACCTTCATGTGGACCATTCAACATTTAGCCAAGATTTTGGCCATCTCTATGCTAGAATAAACTTTTCCTATGGATTTTCCTTGAATTTTGAATTTGTCTTGTGCTAAGTAGGGTGGACTCCATCCTTGGAAAAGGATTTTATTCATTTCCTCTTTAATTTTCCTCTTTATTCCCCTTCATTCTTCCTATTTTCTTTCGAACACTTAGTCAAAATTTGATTCTTTTGTTGTAGGAAAATTCCACACTTAGCCTTTTTTTTGTTTCCTCTTGGAAAATTTTACCATGTTTGTTTCTAACATTGGTGGACTTTGGCACATATCATGCCATTTTTCTATTATGCTTGAGTGGACTTCCTCTTAGGCGGACTTGGCTGCTGGTTGGACAATTTGCTTTTATCATGGGTAGACTTTGAATGATCTTGGAAATTTTCCCAAGTGTCAAGGTGGAGCTCATTATTGTTTGGACGTTTTGAATTTATAGCATGATGGACTTCACATTTTCCATGTCATTTCATGGTAGAGTTCATTATGTCTTGGGCACTGTTATTTTTGACCTCAGAGGATTTCATCATTGGCAAGCCACTTTCCTTGCTAGCTGGGAAGACTTCATGATCAACAAGCCATTCTTGGGCGGACTTTGGACTTGGCAAGACATCTTCCTTCATTTCTCCTTGGAATACTTGGTTGTGTCTTGGACATCTTCAATTTATCCTTGGAAAACTTCATGATTGGTTGCCCATGTTGGGCAGAGTTGCTCATTACTTAGGGAATTTCCTTGACACTTAACCAAATTTTGAAATTTTATTCTCCAAGCTCTCAACACTTAGCCAATTTTCTGAGTTTTTCTCCCCAAGGTATCAACACTTAGCCAATTTTATGAGTTTTCCTTGGTGGAATTCATAGTTATTGTGCCACTTTGCTCCTTTTCTAAGGCGGAGTTGGTGATTGTTATACCAAATTTTCCCAAGTGTTGGGTGGACTTCATGCTTAGCTTGCAACTTTCTTGGGCGGAGTTTACATACCCTTTGCCATGTATTCCTTTGCTTGGGAAAACTTCAACACTTGCACGCCATTGTGTAAGGTGGACTTCATGACTTCCTTGCCATCTCCCATTTGTCTATGGTGGACTTCATGATTGCTTTACAAAGGGTGGACTTTGCTTTCTCTTGGACAAGGTGGACTTTACCTTCTCTTGGACAAGGTGGACTTCATGACTTCCTTGCCATCTTATCTTGATCTAGGGAGGACTTCATCTTCTCTTGGAGAAGGTGGACTTTGAAGCTAGCTGGACAATGTGTTGGAGCATGTGCTAGAACATGTGCATATCCTCTTGGCTGGACTTCATCTTTGGCTAGACAATGTGCATTTCCTCTAGGAAAACTTTGTCTTTGGATTTCCATCCATTCTTGAGCTAGGGTGGACTTTGCCAAATTTTTTCCATCTCCTCTTGGGTAGACTTAAAGGTTGGGTTGACAATGTTTGACACTTAGATGGATTTGTTGCTCAACACTTCATGTTCATCTGGAACATCTGGAACAAAACCTCGCCTAGAGATTTTACCTTGCTTTTTATACTTGGAGACACAAATTTTGATTCTAAAGATAGGAATGTTGTTGCCATGACTTGAGGGACTCAATCCTAGGTCAACTTTCAAAAAAGCTAAAAAAAAGAAAAAATAAGGCCAAAAAAGCTACTTCCCGGATTGGTCCCAAAGTGCCAAAAATCAAAGAAAGAAAACAGCAAAAAATTAGAATCCCACAAAAATAGGAGGTATCAGAATTGGCCTAGAACAATGGTGTTCTTCATCCTCCATGCCTTCTGAGCACTTTGATGATGTCCAGACACTGTTTCAGTCATGATTTCCCTAAGTAACTTTGATGACCACCTGAAAACTCTAACTCAATGTAAAAGAAAAATGGTGATTACTAGTTGTGATGCCAAGGAAAAACCCCAAAAAGTAGAAAAAAGGGGTTTCCATTTGCAATGGGGCGATGTGTGGAAAGGTCACAACAAGTCCATCACTTATTATTAGATGGAACTGCTTCCTTGTTACTTAAAATATTGAACTTGAAGATGCCTACAACTTGTTGAGCATTGACTTACAATTGTCATCCTCATTCCTCCACCATCACAATCCTCACTATTCTACAGATGTCTTCATTGTGGAGGAACCCATGTTTGGTTCTTTCCACTTCCACCACCACTTGTAGTTGTATACAAATAGGGTGAGCATTGAGAAGTTATAGCTAGTTTATACCACGTGAATGAGCAAGAATTGTAGATATACAATGTTGGGTAGATA
Source organism: Sequoia sempervirens (assembly GCA_007258455.2). Taxonomy (NCBI): domain Eukaryota; kingdom Viridiplantae; phylum Streptophyta; class Pinopsida; order Cupressales; family Cupressaceae; genus Sequoia; species Sequoia sempervirens. The sequence goes on along the minus strand of VDFB02281492.1, from coordinate 77,435,272 downwards.
CAATTGTATTAATTTGGTGTGGGATCACAAATTTATAGCACAAGAGATTATTGATAGGTGAGAAAAAACATTATGTGAACCCTAAAAAGGGTTTTCAATTGGTAATGCTCATATTTAAAATATTTGTCTTGATTTTAAGAAGAGATAGGAGGATAGCATCAGATCTAATTTACATGAATGGGTGTTCACCTAACATGCACGCATTGTTTTCTAAGTTGATTAGATTTTATATAGAGCATTTTTCTAATTGTTCCTACAAGATGTGATTTGAAGATTTTTTTTATAAAACTAATAATGAGCTTCAAGTAGATCTAATATCCAAAGATAATTTTAAACCAATCTCACATTTCATTTTGGATAAGTCAAAATGAACCCTTCACATTGTATTTTGGTGCTTAGTAATTGGACTTTTTTTCTATATGCTTTTCTATTTAGACTAGAGAATGTCTTGATAATTGGTTGCATATGCTTTTTCCTCACATTGTAAAGTGATATACAAAATTAAAAGCAACTTAAATTGCCACTTTGTGTTTCAAGGACAAGCTCTGTAGCTCTCCTTTTGTGTTTGAAGATAATTTTGAGGATAAAAAATGGCTTGGACTCATTTTTCTTGTGACTCAAACATCATCATTGAGAACTTCTATTCCATTCTTTCTAGGTTTGCTAGTATCTAGATTTGATCACTAATTCTAGTGGGAGCCTATGCATTGTGCTGAGGTTGCTCCTGTTGTTTCTCTTGGTAAGGAAGTTGCTAATAATATTAATTTCTATTCCAAAAATGCTCTTATTTGTAGATTTTCCTGCTTGTGGCTTTCCTTCTGTGGATATTGTTGTGTGGCCTTTGGATTTGGCTATCCCTAATGTCGTTTGTGTTGCCTCCCTTGAGATACATGTTTTGGAAAATGTTGTAGTAAATCCTATTGATTTGGGCTTTGTTTTTGATGCTTCACCTGAAGTATCAACGATTCCTTTGGTATGCTACTCCGGAGGGGATTCTTACCCTTCTAATCAAAATTTATCAAAATTTTAGTTTTTGATTCTCCTTGGACAATGGTTCACAGAAAGAAGAAACATCCTTCTAAGAAGGTCACTATTTCATTTAACTCACCCTCAGAGGCTCTACTTGGTCCAAGTACTACTCCTTGAATAGTTTCACGTTGTTTGTATTTATAACTAGCTGTTTCTCTTTAGTTGGTTGTGTTCGGCCAGTTTGTTTTATTGAGCTATTTCACTTTGTTTTTCATTTTTTATGGGTTCAAGGTTTTTCCCCTGCTTATCTCATCAAAAACAATCATTCACCTTCTTTTCTACCATGGAAGCAACCATGTGGCTCATAAAATACATTGTATATTTAGTTATATGACTCATTAAGTTGGATTCATGCTATAATTAGCTTTATTGTCATCCATGCTTAAAGTAATATTAAATTCATAAATATTTCTCTAAAAAAAACAATCTTCCTCTCTTTTATTATTTGATGATAATTTCAATAATGATTTTCTCCTTGGATATTAACTTACTCATTTTGATTCTACATGATAATTAGAGTCATCTCACAATTTTCCTTTTTGCTGAAGTACTTGTGTTTCTTGGTTTTTAATTAATGATTTTTGATATTGATAAAAGTGAGATTGAAAGGGCCTGAACCCTTTCACAACAAAACAACCAACCAACAAATAAAACAAGTACCACTAGATATGAAACAAACTAAATAACCCATCAAGACAAATTAGAGCGAGATACAGTCACAGTCGAGCTACCACACACAACAACCATAAAAGAAACAACATGGAACCTCAAGCGGTCCTACTTAGACAATGCTAGATCCAACTATGTTCAAACTCACAGCCTTCACTCTAATATGAGATTGGAAGATATTTTAATAAATAACATTATTTTTCCTTCATACAAATGTCTATAAAATATTGTTATCCAAGTCCTTAGACAAACAATATGTGAGGGTGAGGGATTCCTCCATAGAGGGCCCATCTATGTGCATAAAAGGAACAAAGGAATGGCAAGGTGGATTAGCCAAATATCAAAAAACCACCACATGAGTAGGTTGAAGCTAAGGGTGAAGCCACAATAATGGTTTACAATTCAAATGAAGAAGGAAAACTCACAAAAAATGACCCCATGGAAAAAAAAATTGATTTTAGGGGTTCGTACGAACCTACTGGTTCAAGCGAACCCATAAGAGGTTTAGGGTTTGATCGAACCCTTTTAATGCTTTCCCGCCCAAAAACCAAAAAAAAACCCTTATGGAAGGATGGTTTGCTCGAACCCCCTTACCCCTCATCCCCCTCCTGAGACACAAAAAAAACTAACTTTTTACACTTTGGAGCTCGGGTTGAGGATGAAAATGGAGGAGTATTCAAAAACCCAACTAGATTCAAGTAGTCCTTAGAATGAGCCATCCAATGAATATAATTTTAATATGTTTTGGTTTTATTATGTATTTGTTTTTTTAGTTTTATTAAACATAGATTTTTCACTAAAAATGAAGGTCTTTGTTCTGCACATGTGGAAAAATAGCAGATTATCAAAAAAAAAAGTTGAAAAATATCAGTACACTAGATATTGAAGTCCTTGATCTAACAAAAAAAATTAAATTAAATTTTGATATATACAAAAAAAGTTGTGTTATATGGTCGCGCTATGTCTGTATTGTAATTGGTTTAACTTTGAAACTTGATTAAAGAAAAAATATTCAATAAAAAACTATCTAACCAAGTGGAAGCACTAGATATTGGAGTTAAAAATCTAAATTAGAAAGAATTATAATTTTATCCTTCATAGAAAAAAGTTGTGTTATATGGTGTGCGTCACTTTTTAAATTTATTGTTTTCTGAAAAAAAAATTAGTTTTGTGGGAGATGGAAAAAGAAGTGCAATCTGATTCCAAAAATTTTGAAAAAAATATTTTAGAATCTACAGATAAAATGTGATGAGAATCTATTTTGCATCATCTTCAAATTCCTGTGGTTTAGCTGCTATAGGTGCTTGAATGTGAAGATTTAGTTAAAAATAATAATTTAAGTGTCTAGTTTGGCCAAAAATTGTAAACCACTATTGTGGGATCACCCCTTAGAAATTGAAGTCAAATGTATTGCAGGATGAGTGATCAAAGTAGTATGTGGTTGGGACTATCCAATGGGAGCTAATGGAGCAGTATAGGTAAAACAAGCTAAAGTAGAAACAAGCACATGAGAATCAATACTCTAAGAAGACTCACCGTCCTAAGAGGAACCATCATCAAGAGATTCAGGGGCATGATACTTAGGTGCTCTTCGTGTGCATTCTTCCACCACATCATTGTGCCTTTGTGTCAAGAGAGTGAATAATCAATGCCTAGGTAGTCGATGGTAAAGCATCATCTACGTCTAAAGAGGAGACTGACATTGTCAAGTGGTTGAGTGCAAGGGTTATCCCTCACCATAACCAGTACATCCCTCTGAAGAGACTTGAAGATATCAATGTCCACTAGAATGCGAACAAAACTAAAATGATCCATTTTAAAAGATTGATTATTTATTTTAACACAATCATACAATGATTACTTATCTCACAAAATAAAATTGGATAATGAATTTAAAAATGATATAATTTTATGGAATCTTTATTTATAATAGAAATAATGGTTGTTCTCATTCCCTTATATTCACTTGCATAAGGTTATTAGAGATGCGGTCTTCTATCTTCCTTAACTATTTTTCACTTTCTTAATATATTTTTAAACCATTACCAAAAATTTAAGAATATTGACACAATTCTTTAAAAATATTTTGTTGAAATGGTGGTTTATATTTCTTTTTTTGAGATATTTTTTTTAAGGAGCTGACCTTTTCTTTCTTACCAAATATCTTCTTGAGGATTTTTCTCAACTTCTATAGAATTTCCCATTTCACATCACTTAGCTGTGCTTTTAAATAACCAGGCCGAATTGGTCCAAAGATTTTAATCCGCTTCCTCTATAAAGGTAAAAGAACTGAATAGAGTGTTCGTTCAATGTATCATTAGAAAAAATAAGTGGGGTGCTTAACTATATTTATCTCACTTATGGTTTGAGAATCCCTTGTGGAGGTTGGTATCCTTTGCTAGGTAGGCTTTTCTTTCATCTTCATATTCAGGGATCATTTCCAACATCTCTTTCGCAAAATACTCATGTTGCAGCTTCTCTATGACAATGATAAAACCTATATAGGTGGCTAGTGTATTTTTGAATTTTGGAACATTTATTTTACATGTGTTATACTATATTTATCAACTATTTCTTTTCTCCTTGATTTTTTTTATTTAACACCTTAATTCTCTTGAAATGTTTCTCTTTAATTTTTTTTCTCTATGGTTAAACTATGCCACCGAATTTTCTGCATTTGATTGTTGATTTTCAAATATGGAGAAAGTACCAATAGACAACTAAAAATTTCTAGCAACATCCTTATGCAAGTAACATTGAAAAACATACTCTAATATTGTCTGATCCGAAACTAAATTGGATATTTCAGTGCAATTCTGATGTTACATGCTACTTCAACAAACATACAAAAGGAGGAAAATTTATATCAATGGGATGTCATCCACATATTTCACTCCATTTGCAATGTTCCCATTCTTAAATACATTCCTACAATGCTATGAATTTGATTTTATACAATTATTCACTACTAATAATATGTGATGTATCTCATTCACAACATAAATAGTGTAGCAATTGTGTATGGAGCTTCATTTTAATTAAGATAGGCATCCTGTTCCTGATTTATCAATATGAATTTTGACATTCTAGATCAAATATAATATAGTTCAATTGTTATACTATTGAATACTCACACTTTTTAAGTGCTAAGATTTATGGAGGGACTGTAAATAATGTAAGTATGCAAAACCAGAAAAATGAGGAGTTGACTCCTCTTCATCTCCACTATACCATTATATAAGAAATTGAATTCAATTGAGCCTATAAAAAAATTGTACAATGCTGTATATTATTGCCCAAGGACACTACTTAAATAAAATGCTTCATTATTACATATAGTAGTTCAATCGTCCAAGTTTCAGTTTTGTATTACATGATCCAGAGTATTTATTTATATAATCGTATGAGCAGTTGAACCACACAGAGTGAATCATGAGTTCCCATGTAGGGATTGTTGGAAAATGTAACTCAAATTTACTAGTTTAATCTTTTGCTTGCAGATTATATTTAAATCCTTCATTGGATTAACATTTAAATTTTGGCAGGAAATAGTTTGTTACCTAAGTCAGGGGGTTCGAAGTCTTCCTAACCTAAGTCGCAGGGTTGTAAAGTTTCATAACCTCCTAACTTAGTTACTTTGAGGTTCTCTTTATTGTCGGTGAGTCCCAAGTTTTCAAAACTTTGTAACCTCTAACAAGAGGTTTTAAAGTTTAGGTTTTCAGCAACTTAGTGACTTTGAAGCGAAGGATACCAAGCAACACCCGCTAGCCTACTGTCTCTTTGGTAGGACGTAGTCTTTATCTAGCAAGGGAGCAGAGAATGATGTCAACCGATTGACATGGTCCTATACAGTGATAACGTGGCTACCACATTGGTTGTGGGGAACACTTGGGAGTTGTATTGCAAAGTTGTAACAATTATGATCTACTTGATTCTACGACCCTCGCTAGCCCACATCTCTTGTGGTGGGTCTTGGGAAGACCCTAAGGGAGAGGAAGGATTGGTTGAGAGTTGTAGATGAATGACTTGGCATTTAATACCTAACTTAAATCCAAAAGATTTATAAATAATTCTCTAAACAAAACAAGCTTCCTCTCTTTTATTATTAAAAGAAAAAAATTTCACCTTGGATATTAACTTGTTTTGATTCTACATGACATTTAGATTCATCTCACAATTTTTCTTCTTATTGAAGTACTTGGGTTTCTTGGTTTTTGATTATTTATTTTTTATATTGATAAAATTTAGATTGAAAGGGCCTGAACCCTTACATAAAGAAACAACCAACCGACAAATAAATTAAGTACCACTAGATATGGAACAAACCAAACAACCCATCAAGATGAATTAGAGCAAGGTATAGTTGCAGCCAAGTTGTGACACACAACAACCATAAAAGAAATAACATGGAACATCAAGACCCTACATAGACAATGCTAGACCCAACCATGTTCAATCTCACACCCTTGACTCTAGTATGAGATCAGGAGATACTTTAATAAAGAACATTATTTTTCTTTGATATAATTGTCCATGAAATATTGTAATGCAAGTCCTTAGAGAAACAAGATGTCAGGGTGGGGGATTCATCCATAGAGAGCCCATCTATGTGCATAAAAGGAACAATGGAATTGAAAGGTGGATTAGCTAAATATAAAACAACCACCACATGAGTAGGTTGAATCTAAATGAAGTCAAAGTTATAGCAGGATGAGTGATCAGAGTAGGAGGTGGTTGGGACTATCTAGTGGGATCCAATGGTGCAGTATAGGTAAGACACACAAAAGTAGCACCAAGCACATGAGAATCAATACTCTAAGAAGACTCATTGTCCTGAGAGGAACCATCATCTAGAGATTTAGAGGCATGATAGTCAAGTGATCTTTGTGTGTATTCTTCCACCACATCATTGTGCCTTTGTGTCAAGAGATTGGATAATGAGTACTTAGGTGGTTGATGGTAAAGCATCATCTACATCTAAAGAGGAGACTGACATAGTCAAGTGGTTGAGTCCAAGGCTTATCCCTCACCTTAAAAACTACACCCCTATGAAGAGACTTGAAGATATCAATATCCACTAGAATGTGAAGAAAATTAAAATGACCCATTTTAAAAGATTAATTATTTATTTTAACACAATCATACAATGATTACTTATCTCACTAAATAAAAATGGATAATGATTTTAAAAATGAAATATTATATGAAATCTTTATTTATAATAGAAAAAAGGGTTGTTCTCATTCCCTTATATTCACTTGCATAAGGTTTTTAGGGATGTCGTCCTCTATCTTCCCTAACCATTTTTCACTTAATATATTTTTAAACCATTACCAAAAATTTAAGAATATTGACACAATTCTTTAAAAATATTTTGTTGAAATGGTGGTTTATATTTTTTCTAATTAGATGACCTTTTCTGTCTTACCAAAATATCTTGTTGAGGATTTTTCTCAACTTCTATAGAATTTCCCATTTCCCATCGCTTAGTTGTGCTTTTAAATAACCAGGCCGTATTGGTCTAGATATTTTAATCTGTTTCATCTATAAAGTTAAAAAAATTGAATGGAGTGTTCGTTCAATGTCTCATTAGAAGAAATAAGTGGGGTGCTTAACTATATTTATCTCACTTATGGTTTGAGCATCTCTTGTGGAGGTTGGTCTCCTTTGCTAGGTAGGCTTTTCTTTCCTCTTCATATTCAGGGATCTTTTCCAACATTTCTTTCACATACAACTCATGTTGAAGCTTCTATATGACTGTTAAAACCCTATATAGGTGGCTGGTGTATCTTCCAATTCTGGAACATTTTTTTTACATGTGTTATACTATATTTATCAACTCTTTCTTTTCTCCTTGAATTTGTTTATTTAACACCTTAAATCTCCTGAATGTTTCTTCTTAATTTTTTTTCTCTATGGTTAAAGTGTGCCACATAATTTTCTCTATTTTATTGTCAGTTTTCAAATATGGAAGAAAGTGCCAATAAACAACTAAAAACTACAAGCAACATCCTTATGCAAATGACATTGAAAAACATACTCTAATATTGTCTGATCCAAAACTAAATTGGATATTTTAGTGTAATTCTGATGTTACATGCTACTTCAATGAACATACAAAAGGAGGAAAATTTTATATCAATGGGATGTCATCCACATATTTCACTCCATTTGAAATGTTCCCATTCTTAAATACATTCCTACAATGCTATGAATTCAATTTTATAAAATTATTCACTACTAATAATATGTGATGTATATCATTCACAATAGAAATAGTGTATCAATTGTGTATGGTGGTTCTTTTTAATTAAGATAGGCATCCTGTTCCTGATTTATCAACATGAATTTTGGCATTCTAGATCAAATATAATATATTTCAATTGTTATACTATTGAATACTGACACTTTTTAAGTGATAAGATTTACGGAGTGACTGTAAATAATGTAAGTATGCAAAACTAGAAAAATGATGAGTTGATTCCTCTTCGTCTCCACTATATCATTATGTAAAAAACTGAATTCAATTGAGCCTATACAAAACTTGTACAATTCTCTATATTATTTCCCAAGGACACTACTTAAATAACATGCTTCATTATTACATATAGTAGTTCAATCGTCCTAGTTTCAGTTTTGTATTGCATGATCCAAAGTGTTTATTTATATAATCAAATGAGTAGTTGAACTACATAGACTAAGAGGATTATAAAATCTATAAGCCTGAATCTACAAAACTGAAAAGTGTCAAAAATATTCCATAGTATTAAAAATGCATTCATAAACCCACTCCTAAAATTGCCAAAATTGGAGTCCATTCCTAGATTTTAAGGTAGCTTCCAATGTAAAACATGCCACCTCACCTTGGGTGCCGACTTTTTCATGAATGCTTTTAGGAAGTTTTAAATGTATAATTCAAACATATAAATCCCTCCAAATCCACTCCCAAGAATATTTATTGCTATTTTGTTTCCAATATTAGACAATTTTTAAAATCCCCCTAAATTGGCCTCACACCCCAAAATTGTAACAAAATAATAAAAGGGAAATTATTTAATGTTTAACTTAATCTAACTTTGCAAATGACCTTACCAAGATAATTACCTAAAAAACCTTAGGAAATTGAATTAAACTAGTATTTTGGTTGATACAAGATTGTTGGTCAACTACGAATGTTCTTGCATTAGACACCCGAGGTAGGAAAAATTTTGTGAATAGGGATTCACAAAATGGAGTTGAGTGGTAGTACCACTCTTTTGGATTGCAAGCAATTCTCAGCAAATTCCATCACAAAAACATGTGTACAAAAAATCTTTTCCTTTTTCCTCTTTTTGTAGGATCTTGTTGAAACAAGATTCATGCTCCTCCAACAAATATGCACTTCATTCTTCTCACCTCTCGTGTAATCATATCCACCATGAACCATCCTCCTCCTCCTAATTCCATACATTCTCCTCTCTTCTCTTGTAGGATTCAACTCACCACAAACTGACCACCTCCACCAAGTTTCACATGCAACATCCTCTACAAATTCTATATCCAAACATGTATTATCCAAACAATAATCCAAATATATTGTATCCTTATACAAATCTGCAATTGCTACTCCATTGAAATTAGAAATTTCCATCTGCATACTCTCTTCTTTCTTGAAATCCTCTTCTACACTCACCAAAGAACGTATAGAATCATTAAAACTAAATTCAAAATAAAATTTACCTCATTCTTCTTCGCTGCCCCAACATCTTTTTCCTCTTTATTTGTTGCAACATCCATTTCCTCACCTCCGATGAAAAGTTTTGTAAACTCCTCTTCATTTTTATCCATCATTTTTCCTTCCAACAACTTGTTGATTCTTTCTATCTCTTCTTTCAGTAAGAGATCTTCCTCTTTCTCACCAACTTGCTCATCAAACTTAGGACCATTCATGTTCACAATTTTTTTATTCCAAACTTTCTTCATCCACTTCACATAATGCTCTCCATTCACATGCTATCACTGAAACTTGCACCTCACTATCTTCTTCATTTGTGTGGGTTGCACCCACATATTCTTCCTTACATTCTGAAACCCTTACCAAAGGGCTACAAAATTCTTTCTTTCTAATCTTCCCTTCATTGTCTTCTTTTATAAAAAATTCTTCTTCTCATATCCCTCATCCCACGCTCTCATGTCCTCAACCATCTTTTTCAATACATCTACTTAAGCCTTGAGAGTTTCAAATTCTTCATGGAACTTCCTATTTTCCACTTCTTCCCAATATTATTCCCAAAAATAAATTCTTACAGGCCTTCTCATGATCCATCCCATCCTCTCAAGTATCGATTGTCTCACATTCAATGATCTATCTACAAACAAATCACACACACACCACAAGTCCTGGTGCAAACTACCTCACATTCGACACTCTTCCTACACACTCAGGAACTCTTGCTTTGATACCAAATGAAAAATCTAAAACAAGCCAAATGCCTGCACTGAAGAGGTTACAAGATAACAACAGTGGATGTGATAGTAGAAATATAACAATATTCAACTTTGAAAAATAGAGTACACATGAAAAAAAATAGAGCACATAAAAAATTTGTATTTTGTATACTCACAAAATTGTTTCTTCATTCATGCTTAAATAAAAAGAGAAATGCCAATGCATAGAATGTTGTTCTAGAACATGACACAAAATAGAAAACCAAAAATAGACTAAACATTTAAAACAAATGTTGCATGTAACATGCGTTATGCAGATGAGTGGCAGCAATTAAAAAGAAGTTGTAATGCATGCTATGCTGGGAGGTAAAGATTCACATGCATCAAAAGTCAACATACTCCCCCTTGATGCAAAGAGGGCTCACAATCTGATTTCTAAGTGTCAAAAACTGATCTTTTGCAACTGCTTTGGTGAAGATATCTGCTAACAGTTATTTTGTGCTAATGTATTTCAATTCTATTGCCTTCTTATACACCAAATCTCAAATAAAATGATGTTTTAAATCAAAATGTTTTGTCCTATTGTGATGTACTGAATTCTTGGAAAATTTGATGGTGCTAATGTTATCACAGAAAATCATTACAGGCTGAACTTGCATCTTGCCAATTTCTTCAAGAAGTTTTCTAAGCCATAATCCTTGTGTACTTGCTGAAGTGACTGCAACATATTCTGCTTCTATAGAAGAAAGGGCAACAATACTCTGGATCTTTGAGCTTCAAGTAATCAAACCAGAACCCGAAGAAAAGCAATTACCAGATGTGGACATTCGGTCATCCAAACTACCTCCCCAATTTGAATCACTGAAACCAACAAGATTGAACTTTTTAGAAGTGTAGTAATGAATACCAAAATTTAGAGTGCCTTTCACATACCTCAAAATTCTCTTGGCTGCCTTCATGTGTATTGCTGATGGATTTTTCATGTACTTTGAAACAAGTGAAGCTAAATAAGCAATATTAGGTCTTATGTGAGTTAAAAACATCATTTTAACTAATATTCCATAATATTCAAGTGTAAATTTTGAAACTTTTTAGTTTTGTAGATTCTAAATCTCAAGCAAACACATTAGAGATTGAAAGAAATAAAGAAACAGAGAAACACTTAAACACAAAATTGTTTTACACATGAACACACAACCTCGGCTCTTTATTTTTTGTTAAATAAATCCCTTACATATGACCTCTCTTTATAGAGGTTTTCCATTACAATTCTAAATATAGTTCATGCATGTAGCGAACCCAAAATAGATTACCTAAACATAAGACTGCACATGACTATTACAGTCAACATGTAGTAACATGCAAACAAATAAATTTACATGGAATCTTCAATTAGTTGCTTGATGGTGAGGCTTGTGCATCACTTCCCAACATACTCCCCTTTGATGTTGAGACTCACAATATTATCTTGAAATTTTGTAAACTAAAGCTAAACAACTCAGTGTGCAGATAGACTTTCTTAGATCACAAGGTTTTCCCTTTCTTTCTCTAACATAGAGAAGAATCACTATCACTGGGATCATATGACACCTTATTGCTTTTAACATGCCATAATTTAGTTTTATAGAACCTTTTGAACATATTTGTAACTTTTTCCCAACTCGATCCATCAATCCATCCATAATTAATCTTCATACAATCTTTCTTAGATTGTCCATTCAACTCTCTATTCCAACATGATTTTTCTGAATGATTCTTCAACCCACAAATTGTATAAGGATGAAGATCCAAAGATTTCTCTTTTTTATGTCCTCCCTTGTGACAATGAGAACAATCCATAACCTCCATACTTTTAGGTGATTTGCATGAACCTGTAACACTTGTTACATCACTTCTATCTCTCTCACCATATCCTAGGCTTTCATTCTTTGGCCTCACAAATAGCTGAATGGGCTCTCTCATTCCTTGTCCATGTTTTCTCAAACCTTTTCCTTTATATCCCATTTTCTTCATACTTTTCAAATCAATACTCTTTTCAAGCAAGAATTTGTTATTAGCATCACAACCTACAAAATCTATAATTTCAAACACATCTTTATCTTCAATTTCACACTTTTTACTTGAACAAACTTTGGCTATATCACCTATATCAAATGAAGAACACAAATCATTCGTATCACATGAGGCATCACACACCAGTGACTTTGATTTCAAACCTCATTTTCTTTCTCCAACAATTTTAGCTTCTCCTCCAAATCTTCATTTTTTTTCTTGACCTTATCAAGTAGCTTCAATCTGCCTTCCAACTCTTCATTTTTCTTTTTCATTTTTTCTAATTCTTTTTTTAGATTTTCATTCTCACACAAACAATCACACCTTTCTTTTGAAAAATCCATTATCTTTTCTATCAATTCTGAATTACATTTGTTTACCTTCACCAATTCATCTTTCAAACTATCTTTCTCACACATTAAATTTAAATTTTCTTTCTTCACCTTACCAATTTTTCCCATTGAAACAAATAATTTAAATTTACCTTATACACTTTCACCTTGCATCTGTTACACCAATTTCTTCGTTCCACAGTTTTACATTCCTTCACTCTTCTTTGATTTCTCTTTCAACAACTACAACTATCTCCTTTCCTTTTTCTAATTACTTTGCTCTATACTTTGGCCAAACTATCCTTGGATCTCAGGGTATGTGTAGGATCATCATGGAAAAAATAGGCCCTTAAGTGGCAAAAAAATTAGAAAAATCAGAGTTAGGCAACTTGATATAAAAATTTGAATAAGTTATCTATATTATTTCAAAAATATGTAAGAATAGAATCTATAGAAAATTGAATGTAGTTTCTAAATACTAGGTTTATTTAAAAAAATAAAAATATATTTGGTGAAAATTTGAAATTTCAATGCAGAGTACTTAAATTTTAGGGAAAAATAAGAAGTAGGTGTCTAGACCACCCTAACCACAATAAAATGATAATATTTTTTATTATATTTTAGATATAAGTAGAGGACTCATGTCCTAATGTGATGCATATTTTTTGTAATTGTTTTCCAAGTAAATAATTAATTATGAATTTTTTATTACAACTTTTAAAAAATATAAAAAATGTGTATGTCTGACCACCTTAACTTGGTCAAAACTTCATGAAATTCATTTTTTCTTCTTTAAATCCTATAGTATGTGAAGCATAGAATGTGACACATCTTTTGGATTCAAAAAATGTGATATCGTTTGAAAGCTATAGATGTTTTTCAATCAACCTATCAATCAAGACTTTAGGCATAATTTGAATAGAAAATGAATAATAATTACTTACCAAATTCAAAGTAAAGCATAATTTATATTGGTGGAATAGTGAGAATATCCTTTAAAAACCCTTTTCATTTCATCAATTTTGGGTTAAAAATAGTTGCCAGCCACATACCCATCATATTGCCACTTTTTGGCCCATCATGATCCTGCACATACTCCTCAGATATCTTCAACCTTTGATCTTTCCACCAATCCACCTTTGCAATCGCCTGTTTGGGACTTAACAAACCTCCTTAAATAATGACTTCTATTACTGACACCCCCTTCAGATTTAACAAATCCAAGTCTAAAAAAATTTATTCAAATTTAAATTGGCCTTTGCTTGAACTCTGGGTAGCTTTAGACTAGGCAACTTCATACATTCATGCAATTATGGTTGTAGGTTTTCAGCATGGACTGGTTTCAAAATGACTTTCACACTTTTTACCTTTGCTGGCAATTTTATATCTTAGTTGCAGATTTTTCCAAACAAATAATCTTTTTGATGGCTTTTAATACTCCTTTTGACAAGATCTGCCATTCAAAATCAGCAACTACCGTAACAACATTAAGGGTTGGACCAATCTTTGACTAGGTGAGTTCGTCCAATATACATGCTTAGGCTATTGGAAAGCAACGGTGGGACAAAACATAGAAACTTACATGGGAATGAAAACATGAAATTTTATATTGATCAAAATGAGTTTATAGAGCTTTGACTCTTTCATAATCAACTTCATTAAAAACTTCTTGTAGCTTTGTAGAGTTGGACTCCTTCCAGAATACTAAACAAAATGTAGACAACACAATATATATTTCTAAACACCTAGAAAACGTGTGAAGGCCTACAAAGGAGTTAATACAAAATCTCTTCAAATCTTTCCAAAATCTATCAACAGATATTTGTCTTTAATGCTAAGATTGATTGTGATCCAACATTGATACGGAGGCTGTTTGTCTTCAGTGCTAATATAGAGCATGCTGAGGAGATAGGTCCAGCTAGAAAATTTAATGTAGCAGGTGAGATTATATTTCCAACACTCTCCATTAATCTCAACTGCAGACATTCTTCTCAAAAATTTATGGAGCATCCATCTTCATTTCTAGCTTTGACATTTTCAGAGCTTCTATCTTTAGATTTCATACATTGCTTACAAAATGTTGTGGCATTTGACCATGTTATTTCTTTACCCATTGACAACTTTAATTGACTTTTTATAACCTCATACAACTGGTATCCTCCTAAGATCTTCTGATCCTTTTTTGAACTCCCCTTTCTTACTTTTTCCCCTTTTTTTTGTAGAATGAAAATGAATTGAGAGCTGTGGCTATTTCCATGTTCCTTGGACTTCTTTTACTGATGTTGCGACAACAACAATATGATTTTTGTATGTTGCTACACAATATCTATTCAATTGATTTTTGTCCTTTTTTTGTTTTGTTCTTCTGAACATTCCTTCTTAATCTTGAGCCTTTTTGTTTTTCATCAACATTCAAAATTTTCGGAGCTAAATTTTGGAGCAATATTTTTTCGGAGCAAAATCTCCAGCACAACACAGCTTTCTGTGTGTTGTTCTGTGTTGCTGCTGCAAATATTCTGGAGCACTTGAGCTCTGAACTCTATGCAATATATTTTGCTACTACATATTCATCTTCTCCTTTCTCTCGTGGTTGCAACCAAGTCTTCAGACTTTCTAGAATCTCTTTTTTTTCATATCAACTCCAAGATCTTCAAATCTTTTCTCAAACATTTTCTTTGTTGATAACTTCAAAACATTTTTAGGTCTTCAAACCATTTTTCAACTTTTTTTTTGGCTCCCTCAAGCTGCTGCGATAGTCCTTCAAACCATTGATTTTTAAATCTTCAAAAATTTAATGTAGAAGTACTATTTTCATAATGTGTTACAACACAATAATCAAACCTCTCTTTCTTGCTATCTTTGATGACATATGAATTCTTATACTTGAAAAGTATTTTGATCGTACTTGTGATCTTCTTCCAACTTGGTCCATAGACCCATCCACAATCCATTCTTATGCATTCTGTAATTCATTGATTCTTCCAATCTTTGTTCAAACACATTATCTCATAATGATTCTTTAATCCACATATACTGCAATTATGTAAATTCCAACACTTGTCATTTGTATGACCTTTCCTATGGCAATGTCTACACTCAACACTCTTCATTTCTTGAATGAATTTACTTGAACTTGTAGCATCATTCCCCTTACCTATGAAATACTCGAGACCTTCATACTTTGGCCTCATTGTTGGCTCAATTGGATTTCTCATTCCTTGTTCATGTTTTTCTAATCCTTTACCTTTATAACCTATTATTTTCATAATTTTCATACCAAGATTGTCATCAAAACAAATAACATTTGTAGAATCAAATTCAAACTCATTAACATGTTCATCTTCATCAATACATTCTTCTTCACAAACAATTTTAGCAAAGTTACACTTATCATTTGATTGATCAAAACACAAATCATTTGTATCACATGAAATATCACACAAAAATGGCTTTGTCTTCTATCAATCATTTTCTTGCTGCAATTTTAATATTTCATCCTTTTGAAAACTATTTTCTTCTCATTTTTTCAGATTTTGTTCCAAACCTTCAAAAAACTTCAACTTGTTTTGTATTTCCTCTTTTTCCTTTTCAGACCATTTTAATTTTTCTTCTAGTTTTGTAAATTTACTTTTAACTTGAACCAATTCTTTACTCAAAGCCCCATTTTCGCATATGATTTCATATCTCTCTTTTACTCTTTCTTTTAAAGTTGCTACCAATTCTGAATTGTATTTCTTAACATTTAATAATTCTTCTTCTAAAAGATCTTTTGCAGTTACTAAATTCTAATTTTGATTTTTAACTCTTTTACCTACTTTCCCCATCTATAATAAACAATTTCAACTTTCCTTACTTCATTTTGTTACAAAGATTTATCTTTTGGCAGCTTTGCATGCCTTCAATCTTCTACAATCTCTGTTTTACCTTTTTCAGTGACTGGCTCTCAAACTCTTCCTTTGATCATGAAATTGGTGTTATTTACAATCTCCTTTGATTGATTAAATTCTTCAATAGCTACAACTATGTTTACAATGTCAATGAAGTCTTCTTTCTTCTCTCCACGATCTTCTTAGTCTTCTCCCAATCTCTTTCAAACTTGAGTATCTTCTTCTGAGAGGCTCTGACAGTTGCTATCAAACTCCTTTTCCTTACAATATTTTCAATCTTCAACCAATGGCTTCAATATTTTAGATCCTCTTCAATAATCAAATTCAACAATTTCTACAAACTAGAAGCTTGGGCTAATGGCTCAATAAATCATCATGCAACGACTTCTTAAATCTTTTTCATCACTTTTCTTTTCACCCAGGCAACTTCTAGTACTCCTCCAA
The DNA here is from genome assembly GCA_007258455.2 of Sequoia sempervirens. Taxonomy (NCBI): domain Eukaryota; kingdom Viridiplantae; phylum Streptophyta; class Pinopsida; order Cupressales; family Cupressaceae; genus Sequoia; species Sequoia sempervirens. The sequence continues at coordinate 77,418,432 of VDFB02281492.1, read as the reverse complement.
ATAAAAATAAATTCCTCCTTTGACTATTTTTGCAAATTGAGATTTCATTACCTCTTGGCTGGCAGCAACTATTGTCACTTGGAACAACTTTCCTTTATTTTTTTCTTTGTCTAGCGATGATTTCCTCTTGTGGCCGCACGCTTTACAACAATCTCTCTTTATAAACAATTTCTCTTTTCAAACAACTATATGCCTTTGAATGGCAAGCCTTCTTTAAAAACAACACATCATTTTTCTTCTTATTTTTGAATGGTGATCTATTTCACACTTTAACAATAGTGATGAATCTTATAGTGAAGACTTGACTTGGGCATACTTTTTATATTCTGTAGCCTCTCTTGAAAAATTGTGATTTGATCTCCTCTCTACAGCTTAACCAGTGACTTCAGATCCATAGCAATGGTTTCTTGTCTTTCTTGCAGCTTGTTTAAGATGCTCTTTAACACCTACAATCTATGACAAGCAACTAAATACCATTTTACCTAGGTTGTAGCCAACAAATAACTACGAACAACACCAATCTTCAAAAGCCTTTCTAGTTTGAAGCAACATTTTCTTAGTGAGCAATCTCACCTCTTTGGACAATGATCTTCAAATCTTTAATTAGCTTGCTTTACAACATGCAATGATCCGTCTTTCTTCAAACACTATGACTCCTACGTCCTCAAGCAGCTATAAATTTCTTTTACTTCAACAAACTCTAATATGTAGTGGCTTAGAGAGCAATTCATCTTGGATCTGCAACCTCTTTTTAATAAATTAGCAATAAGATCCTTTAAGACTATGAATAATACTTGTCTAGAGGTAGCTACCTCTTTCTTCTTGACTAGCATCTTACATACAAAAATATTTTCTCCATTGCTTGATACCACTTTGTTGGAAAGCAACGGTGGGACAAAACACAGAAACTTACACAAGAATGAAAACATGACATTTTATATTGATCAAAATGAGTTTATAAAGCTTCAGCTCTTTCATGATCAACTTCATTACAAACTTCTTGCAGCTCTACAGAGCTAGACTCCCTCCATAATACTTAACAAAATGTAGACAACACAATATATAAAAACCTAAGAGCATTCGATAGACTTAAGCATAAACATAAAATAATATATTTCTAAACACCCAGAAAAGGTGTGAAGGCCTGCAAAGGAGTTAATACAAAATCTCTTCAAATCTTTCCAAAATCTATCAACAGATATTTTTCTTGAATGTTAAGATCGATTGTGGTCCAATGCTGATACGAAGGTTGTTTGTCTTCAATGCTGATATGAAAGTTGATATGGAACATGTTGATGAGACAAGTCCAACTATAGAATTTAATGTAGCAGGTGATATTATATTTCCAACATAGGAAGCTTCCTCTTATGAACTAGCGACTATGATGATCTCCTCTTGATTTGGGGGTGGCCTCTTTACATCCTTTTCTTTATGGTTCCGACTACTTTCAAAACGAGGATGGATTATCCTTTCTAAAAACTTATGATATGATCCAATTTATTTTTTCACTGTAGTCTTCTTTCTAAAACATTAATACAAAATCACTTTGCAACTTTCAAACACTCCTATAATATATTTTCTCTTATACCAATTGTAGATTCTAAATCTCAAGCAAACACAATAGAGATTGACATAAATAAACAAAGAAACACTTAAACACAAAATTATTTTACACACAAACACACAGCCGAGCAGCTCTTTATTTTCTGATAAATAAATCCTATACATATTACCTCTATTAATAGAGGTTTTCCATTACAATTCTAAATATAGTTCATGCATGCAACAAACCCAAAATACACTACCTAAACATAAGATTGCACATGACTGTTATAGTCAACATGTAGTAACATGCAGACAAATAAATTTGCATTGAATATTTAGTTAGTTGCCTGATGGTGAGGCTCATGCATCACTTCCAACATTTCAACTATTATACTATTGAATATTGACACTTTTAAGTGCTTAGATTTATGGAGGGATTGTAAATAATGTAAGTATGTAAAACCAAAAAATTGAGTTGATTCCTCTTCATCTCCACTATACCATTATGTAAGAAACTGAATTCAATTGAGCCTATACAAAACTTGTACAATGCTCTATATTATTGCCCATGGAAACTACTTAAATAACATGCTTCATTATTGCATATAGTAGTTCAATCATCCTAGTTTCAGTTTTGTATTACATGATCTAGAGTGTTTATTTATATAATTGAATGAGCAATTGAATCACATAGAGTGAATCATGAATTCTCATGTAGGGATTGTTGGAAAATGTGACTCAAATTTACTGGCTTGATCTTCTCCCTGCATATTATGTTTAAATCCTTCATTGGTTTGACATTTAAATTTTTGTGGGAAATAGTTTGTTACCTAACTTGCGAGGTTCCAAGTTTTCCTAACGTAAGTCATAGGGTTCTAAAGTTTCGTAACCTCTTGACTTAGCGATTTTGATGTTCTCTTTGTTGTCGGTGAGTCGCGAGTTTCCAAAACTCCATAACCACTAACAAGAGGTTCTAAAGTTCGGGTTTTTAGTGACTTAGCGACTTTGAAGCAAAGGATACCAAGCAACGCCCACTAGCCCATTGTCTCTTTGGTAGGACCTAGTTTGTACTTGGCGAGGGAGTGGGGAGTGATGTTAACCGATTAACATGGTCGTGTATGGTGATAACACGGCTGCCACATTGGTTGTGGGGCCCACTCGAGAGTTGCACTATGTAAAATGGTAACAAATGTGATCTACTTGATCCTATGACCCCCGCTGGCCCATATCTCTTGTGGTGGGTCTCTGGAAGACCTTGACGAAGAGCATGGATTGGTTGAGAATTGTAGACCTATTGATTATTCTCCTTGGATCTCAAACATTGTCACAGTTGCAAAACTTGATAATCGTATTAGAATATGCATAATTTTTCAAGACTTGAATAAAGCCTCTTTAAAACATGATTTTTCACTTCCTAATATAGACATTGATCATGGATTCAACTGCTAGACATGCTTTGTTGTCATTCATGGATGGATTTTCTAGATATAATCAAATCCTTATTAGTCCTCAAGATCAATACAAAACTACCTTTACAACTGTTTGGGGAACATTTTGTTGGGTTGTGATGCCCTTTGGTTTAAAGAATGCCGACACAACTTATGAACGTGCAATGACATTAATATTTCATGATTATATTAAAAAAAAATTAGAAGATTATGTCGATGATATCCTCGCTAAATCATTAACACAACAATCTTGACAATGTGAACGTCCTTCATAAAATATTTGAATGGATAAAACACAACATGCGATTAAATCCATAAAAGTGTGTCTTTGGCGTAGATAGTGGTAAACTTTTGGGGTTTGTCATATCTCAAAGAGGCATTGAGGTGGAAACAAAGAAAATTGATGCAACCATTAAGATGCCACCTCCTAGAAATATTTCTCAATTTCGCATGTTACAAGGTCAAATTCAAGCTACCCGTCATTTCGTTGCATCTTTAGACGATCACACATTACCTTCACACATCTCCTTAAAAATGGTGTCCCTTTTGATTGGCATGAGGATTGTAAAAATTCTTTTGAGAGTCTAAAGGAATATTTAGCCACTCCACCTATTTTACAACCTGTTGTGCTGCATAGATTGTTTATCTTGTACATCACCTCATCTGCCCATGCTCTTGCAACATTGTTGGCTCAACACAATGATAATGGTAAAGAACATCCTATTTATTACATTAGATACACCTTAATTGATTATGAGACACGATATTCACCAATTGAAAAACAATATTTGAATCTTGTATTCACTACTAGTAAGTTGTGACATTATTTACTAAATGTTGAAGTACAAGTTGTCACAAAATTTGATCCTCTTAGATATCTTTTCAACAAAGCCGATCTTTCAGGATGCTTAGCTAAGTGGGTAATGTTGTTAACTGAGTTTGACCTTAAATTTTTTTCCCAAAAAGAAATCAAAGGCCAAGCCTTAACTGATCACTTAGCTAATGCTCCTCTACCTTCTGCTTTCCCTACTCTCGATTCCTTTCATGATGATCATGCCTTAACCATCGACATTAAACCATGGGAGTTATTTTTCGATGGATCTAAGTGTCGAACAGGTTCTGGTGCTGGCATGATACTAATTCTACCTAATGGAAAACCTATTCCCTTATCCTATTGATTAAATTTCCTATTCACAAATAATACAGCTAAGTATGAGGCATTGATCGCAAGTCTGCAAGCTACTTTATCTCTCCATGCTAAACATATTAAGATCTTTGGAAATTCACAATTGGTCATCAAACAAATCAATGGAACATATCAAACTAAACATGAAAAAATACTAAAATACAAGGATCTTATAATGAGACTATTAGAAAAATTTGACTCTTTCACCATTGATAATATCCCACGCAAAGATAACTGACATGCAGATGCAATGGTGAGTGTAGCTTTCCCCATATCCCCACTCGATCCTTCCACATATTTCACCTTTATTATCCATCCCATCACCAAACCTTTGATTGATACTCCATTAGAAGACATTTTAGCGATAGCTCATAATAATTCATGTCAATGGTATGATACAATATACAACTACTTGAAATACGGTACCATTCCCGAACCTATCACAAAAAATACTCGAAAACACTTATGTAAACTCGCAACTAAATATGTAATCCTTGCCAACGTGTTGTATAGATCTTTCAATGGTATCCTATTACGTTGTCTTAAAGATTCTGAAATCCCTTTAGCACTCGAATAGGCTCATGCTGGTGCTTATGGAGGTCATTTTGGAGGTCATTCGTTAGTGCAAAAACTTATTTGTATGGGTTATTATTGGAGACATATGGAGAAGTATTGCTTCACCTATGTTAAACAATGTAACAAATGTCAAGAGCATAGCAATTTGTTACACGCTCTAGCTACTGAGTTCCATGCCAATGTTCCCATTTGGCCATTTTCAGTATGGGGGTTTGATCTTATTGGAAAAATTTCACTGCCTTCTTCCACTGGACATACGTTTATTATAACCGCAATAGATTATTTCACAAAATGGGTGGAAGCTATTCCCCTTCATTCTACAACTGCTGAAGCAATTTGTTGTTTCATCTTGGAACACATAGTTGCTCTCTTTTGGCTTCCTTTCACAATCATTTCAAATAATAGAACACCATTTAAGAATAGCGAAGTTCAAAAATTCCTTGAAACATTTAATATTCAACATTGTTTCTCTACATCATATTATCCACAATCCAATGTACAAGCTGAGAATACTAATAAGCTTCTCAAACAAATCCTTAAGAAAACTATTAGTAACAATCATAAAGACTGGCATATGCAACTATCTTATGTTCTTTGGGCTTATACAACTAATGTTCGATCATCTACAGGAAATACCCCTTATAACCTTGTTTATGGTATTGATGTGATTATGCCCTTGGAGTTAAAAATTCCTACTTTGTGAGTTGCTCTTCGAGATCTTTTCGACATTGAAACTTGTAAAGAACAACAATTACATCAACTTGAGATGCTCAATGAACAACGCATTAATGCTCTTGAACATCTCAAATCTCACATTAAACAATTACAACACAAACATAATATTCATGTTATACCTCAGTTGTTTTCTAAGGGTGATTTTGTTCTTATTGAAAATCAATGAACTGCTAGTGCTGACAATGAATACAAAGATAAATTCAACCCTAATTGGTTGGGACCTTATGTAGTTGATACCAATTATGGGTCTGGTGCTTATCTCTTAACGCAGCTTGATGGAATGCCCCTTAGGGAACCCATTAATGCCACACATTTGTGTCAGTATTATTTCTAATCCCCTTTGAATAGTATGAGTGATATATCAGTGTAATCTAAAGTTATTTGATGTTATAACTTTCACATTGCTCTATTCTTGATAACTAAATTTGTGTTTGTCTTGAACACTAAGGTAATTATTTAAGTTCATTTTATAATTGCTTTAGGCTTCATACTATTCACCTTCCTGTTTTGTTAAGTTAAATCCTTGTTAGAGTATTTAATTTAGCATATTTTTTTTCCATTATCACTGTTGTATCTATGCTAAAACTGAATTATATTTTATACTAGATCACATCACTCTTGTTAAATCATGAAGCCATTAATTAAATACTTTTACCATCAGCCATTTAATTAATCACAAAGCATTTAACATTCACATATAACAGATACATCATCATAAAATCAAGGTGCGCATGTCTCTATATATCAAAGTTTTATGTACATCTCAGAATCATATACAATGTAATAGTGGTATATGAGAGCTAGACCTCTCTGAATCTGGCGCTCATGATCCGGTCCATGGTCGATGAGAGATGGTCATGTGTGACCGTGACTGTGAACTGCCGAGTCTCAATGCATACTCCAGACCCTGTACTCGACCAACGGCTATAAGCCACTCATTTTTCATTTGATCCCTCTCTGCCCATGTTCGTGCCAGCTCTGTCTATAGTCTCTCTACCTTTGCCGAGGTCTATGCTGACTGTAGTGCACTTTCAAATTGATGAAGTTGTATCCTCACACTCTCGTATGTTTCCCATAATCTTGCAAAAGGTCTGAGTGTCTCTGGATCCTCCTCCATGATTGGTGGGGGCATGTAGTTGGGATCCATCTCCTCCTCCTTAATGGATGTGGGAACTATCTCTATGCCAGCCCGATGATAGAACTCTCGCCAGTCTCCCATCGCTCCTGCAAGATAGACAATGTACACAATCAGTAACACATCATCATGATATATATATACAAATAAAGCATAAATCACTAAAGGACATGTAAAATTAAATATCATCACCTATGTCTCTACATGCATGAGGAATGTCAACCTCCTCATCTCTGGGGGCCATGGAGGATGTGCTACCCTCTCTCTAACTATGAGTGTCGATGTCTGCTGTAGTTACTACCCATGATTTGGTCCTATAAGTATGTGACGACCCTCCATGCTCATACCGATCCTCAATAGCTACCACATCACCCTCACTTAGGGGTGGATCCTCATAATAATAATCCTCCTCATAATCCTCATCCTCCTCATTCTCCTCTCCTCCATCCTTGTCCTCATAATCAGGATCAGCCTCAGACTAGTACTCCTCATTGATAACATCTATAAAAATATTTATTGGCCTGTACTGTATCTCCTTTGCTCTCTCCTCTGGATGATCCCCCTCATCTATTGCTAGCTCTGCATCACCTAGAGGGAAATCCATGGGGAACACAGGAGTTCATGCATATGACCACCACTCATCATGCTTGTTTGTGTTGTCGACATCATCAATGTTGGAGACTGGTGGTTGGTCGTGATTTAAATGATTGGAATCACTCTCCTGCACATGATCTATCGTTAGCCAAATAGTTTCACTTGGGGTCTAGGCACTCTACACTAATCTTCTAATGAAGGGGCATGCCCTCGGTGGTGTCTGCACCTATCCAAATTTTCACATGACTCACCCGTAATAGAATGGTCGTACAACATAGTCATGCCTCCCCACTAGATACCTATCCATTTGCATCCTTCGTAACTATCCGATGGGGTTTGGCCATTGTTAAGTGAGTAGATAGGGCCTCCAAAGGATCTCGTCCTCCTCCATCTAGTCAAATCTCACCCTCCAAACTTGTTTAAATCCCCATACTACCATAACCATCACAAAGGATAGTCGAATGCTTGTGGGTATCCTACTGCTATAGTACAAGGGTATCTGACAGGCTTAATACATTTGATATGCTCAAGGCATCACACTTGTAGAAGTGTACAATGGACCATACTATTGATCTATCAAAATACAAACCGACCAAGATCATAATACAAATGTGCTAGATTATAGTTGCCCCAGGCATAGACTGTTCTAAGCTCATACATCCCTCGTATCAGGTGTACTAGTCCCCCATCCAAGTGTGCCACCCATCCATTTGGATTGAGAACCAGTGCCACTATATCCTAATCTATCTAACCACAAGAGCTTGTGAATACAACAGCATAGGAAGCTCGATCCATGCTCTATCCCTCTCATCATGTATAGGTCCATCTAAACAATATTGCATATCTCTCTTCTTCTCCCGAAATGACTGATCCCCCTGGAAATACACTCGCACTCCCTAAATGGGAACTTAGAGAATGCGATGTACATCCTCTAGAGTGATAGTCATTTCCCATATGGGAAGATGAAAGGTATAGGTATCTGTATCCCAATGCTCACACAGAGCCATCAGCATGGTGTCATGGTATCTCATGGGTGGCATCAGGTATGCCCAATAGATATCCACTGACTGTAAATGCTCTACCCCTGTCGCTAATAGGGTTGGTGCATGATCTCTCAAAAATGTCTATTGTCTTCCCCTTAGCTATTGTCACGACCAAGCGGAGACCTATCAAAATAGAAAAATCAGGATTTTAACCAATTTAACTTTTATTTCCAGTGAATTTCGGCCTCTTAGGTCTAATTAATAGGAAAATAAGGTGTTGTTGCTTATAAATACTCACTTTAAGTCATTTAGTACAATATTTTTCATCTCTCTTCATCTCCTAGTCAATCTCATAATGTAAATTCTAAAGTCAATTCTTCCAAAACAAGTTTCATTAGGAAATGTTGAAGTTTTAGGGCAGCAAACTAGGGTTTTTGCAGGTCTTGAAGCTCACTTCTATTGTCAAGATCCAACATTGCAAAGGGTTGATGATGGATGCCTATGGTGAATCATAAAGAAATCTAGGGTGAAGAGGTGCAACTAGCCACCAAATCATGCCTAAGGACTTGGTTTCCTACTGATTCCATCTTCCATTTTCACTCTATCTTCAAATTAAGGTTTGCATCTTATTTGTTTATCATTTGCATGTCATTTCATTCTTATTTTGCATGTGTTGTAAGGTTTCTAGGGTTGAGATCTTGCATCATATAGGTCATTCTTGCATGTCTTATTCTAAAGCAATAGAATAGGATCATTCTTATATTTCAACTATCCCTAGTCTTTAACACATCTAAGGCTAGGATTCACTCTGATTTTTCTCTATTCAAGGTTTAACTACCCAACTAGGGGTTTGACCAAGGAAAACCCCTCATTAGACAAAAAAATTTAAGATGTTTTGTAGGAATTTTCTAAGATCCAAGATTGGGTATTCGTCAAAAATTGTTGTAGAGGTGCAAGGTGCAAAACAAAATTTTGAAGCTGCAGAAATTCCAACCTATGCAAAAGTGAGTCAGATTCAGATCGAGATTCCCGACTGTCAGAAAACAAATTATGTGTAGAAAAGTTCTGATCTATGATTGATTCATCCGAGGTGGCGAATGAGTTCTGTTGTGACCTTTTCACAACATCGCCCCATTGCAAATGGGGACCCTCTTGTTTTTTTTTTTTTTTTTTACTTTTTTCTTTTTCACAACTGGTAATCACTAGTCATTTTACAATGAGGAGTTTGAAGTTAGATTTTGAGTAATCACCTGAGCCAAGTAGAGAATTCAAGCCTAAAACTGTGCATATACATCGCCAAACTGCTCAAAAGACCTAGTCCACGAAGAATGCAATTGGTTTCACTCAATTCCGACAGTTCCTAGTTTTTAGGGAATTTTTTTGTTTTGCATTTTCTATTTTTGGTACTTTTGGACCAATATAGAATTTACTATTTTTAGAAAGTTGCTTTTTTTCTTTCTATTTTTAGTAATTTCTATTTTTAGAAAGTGCCAGGGTCCCACAGGTCATGGAGATAATGTTTCCATCTTCAGAAGTGAAAATCATGAAAATCAAGCAAAAATATGAAAAATCAAGAAAAAGTCATATGGCGAGGGTTTTGATGATCCAAAAGAAGGGCAAAGAAAATGTCAGACACTTCAAAAAGTCTTCGTGGAAGGAGAAATGGACATGGCAAGGCATCAAGGAAGTCCACCATACCTTGGTTAAGATGGAGACAAAGTCCGCCATGCCTTTGGAAAGACATTAATGAAGTCCACCCATGCACTTGTCTAGATAAAGATGATGTCCGCCCTTGCATCATGGAAGCTTGGAAAAAAGACTCAGAAATCCGCCCTACCTTGGAATCAACAGTGGAAAGCTAGCTACAATGTCCAACCTTAAGAGACTTGCCAAAGGGACTTCAATGTACATCATAGGGATGATAAGAAGATGGCAAGGAAACTCCAAAGTCCGCCATAATAATGTCAAGCAAGCCTCAAAATCTGACTTAGCTTGGAAAAGGAAATGTCGAGCTAACTCCAAAGTCTAACCTAGGTGAAAGCAAAATGTCCAAGATGCTATGAAGTTTGACCTAGGTTGTGAAAGAATTTTTTTTGAATGTTAGCAAAGTTTGCCATGTCAAAAGAGGATATGGAAAAGAAGCCAAGTCCACCAAGCCTTGGAAAGAAACAAGTGAAGTCCGCCCTTGCAATGGAAAGACAAAGAGAAATTCCGCCTAGCCAAGAAGAGTCAAAAATTGGCAAGGCATCAGGAAAGTCCAACCTCGCTCACAAAGCAACTTCCAGGAGTCAAGAAAGTCCGACCTAGGAATTTCCAAAGCATGCCAAAGTCCGACTTGGGCTAGAAAATCATATCCAAGACTTAGGAAAGTCCACTCATGCACTTGTTAAGAACTTCGCCCAAGCTAAAAGGCACAATGGCAAGGAAATCTTAAACTCCAACATGGCCTAAGAACTAACATGTCCAAACATTAATGAAGTCTGACTTTGGCACAAGGGAGAGAAAGTCTGACCAAGGTAAAGATAGAAGCAATGTCCAAGCTCAAATGAAGTCTGCCCAATGAGAAAAACTCAGAAAATTAACTAAGTTTTGGTACCTTGAGGAGGGAAATTCAAAAAATTGGCTAAGTGTTGGAAAGAAAACAAGAGGAACGAAGAGGAAAATAAAGAGAAAGTGAATAAAATCCTTATCCAAGGATGGAATTTTTCCTACATAGCACAAGCCAAATTCAAAATTGAAGACAAATCCATAGGCAAAGTTCATCTAAAACCTTGGCTAAATGTTGAATGGTCCACATGAAGGTATTACAAAATGAAATTGAATGGCCAAAATTTGGCTAAGTATGGGAAATACTTCACAGAGAAAGTTCCAATTTCCTCCATTGCAGCGAAAGCATAGAGGAGTTCTCCAAATTCAAGGTGCTTGTAGGAATTTTCAAAGCAATCAGGAAAGAAAACCTTAATGACTTCAAGTCTAAACATCTACTCCAAGGGGAGACTTCTAGAACTCAAGTGCAAGTGAGAAGAAGAAATCAAAAGGAATCCAAGATCAAAGCTAGGAAGAAACAAGCACAAAGGACAAAGTCATCTGCAAGGAAATATTCTAAGGCAAGAACATGGAAAAACAAACAAAGTGACCAAGGAGGATATCCAACCCATTGAAATGGCGCCTCGACCAATCAAATTGTTCCATGTTAGCATGTCCAGATTCAACAAATTTTTGTTTTATTGTTGGTTCATATTTAGCAAAAGGACAAGTGTCCTCGAATGTAATTTTATATTGGTTGAGAAGGAGTTAGTTATGACAAGCCCTAATTAGGGTTTTATTTTAATCTCAGTCGTTGATCCTAAATCAATCTTGGCCATTGAATTGTGATTGGGGAGCCTATAAATTGAGCTCATCCCTCATTTGTAAAGCATGGGAGCAGGTTGCAAAACATGTTAAGATAAGTAAATTGTTGCATATGACTACCAAAGTAATAAGTAATACATTGTTTGAATTTATGGTGATTACTTCTCTTATTTTGGAGTTAGCATGGTTCTTATCCCTCATCATAGTTTAGATTTTATTTCATGTATGTTAGAAAAATCCAAGATCTGATAAGTATTGATTTATGGTGAAACTTTTTCTCATACTTTCTTTGAATGGATGATTTTTGTTCAATGCGTAAAGTTAACCTGAGCTTACTTTGTGGATGCTTAACTTCTATCTAGATAAATATTGTTCGATTTGATGGTAGTTATTCATGGTGTGAAAATCATAAGCACACTCCCTTGAAGATTGCACCTACTTTGTATAGTTTTCCTAAGCGTGGTGAAGCAAAGTGTGGTTATTGGTTTCACCAAGTCAATACCATCTCTTGAATTCTTTGGAAGTAGATTAGAACTTCTAAATCCTTATCTCTATTTCAAATTGTGTGAAAGACCCAAACAACAAAGCTTCATTGCCTAAACCTTCATTGTGAATTAAACGAGCCTAGTGTAAGTCCCTTTGTATTACTAGCATATCACAATGACCATTGAGCTTATCCACATGTCAAGACCTAACAGAAGAAACCTTGGAATCGCCATATGATCTTCTTGCAATCTTAGCATACGTAGTGGTTTTTCAAGAGAGGATAGAGTGTCTTTGGACTCTTTATTCTGATGTTTGGTGTGTCACAAAACATGCATCAACAAGTCCCAGTCAGCCCAAATTCAAGTTTCATCAATTTTCTAGATTTTTTTCCAGTTATCTATAGTTTTCTAGGTGCACACATTCTGAGAAACAACTTTCTATTTAGGTTAATTTGCATTTTTGTTCATTCTTTCATACTTTTTGCATATGACAATGTGTTTTTAAACATAGTGTAAATCTTAGTTTTGCATTTGTTTTCATTCATTTAGATTAGTCAATTACATTTAGTTAACTTCATTTACATTAGACAACATCACACATTGCATAATTTGAATGAACCATTAGCATTTTTTCTCTTATCTCTCTCCTTTTAGGTGAAAAACCCTAGAAGAGCAAGAGTAGCATAGACGAACCAAAAATCAATGGTTTAGCAGGAAATAGTTCATTACCTAAGTCATAGGGTTCCAAATTTTCCTAACCTAAGTCACAGGGTTCTAAAGTTTCATAACCTCTTGACTTAGCGACAATGAAGTTCTCTTTGTTGTCGGCAAGTCGTGAGTTTTCAAAACTTCATAACCTCTGACAAGAGGTTTTGAAGTCTGGGTTTTCAGCAACTTAGCAACTTCAAAGTGAAGGATACTAAGCAAAGCCTGCTAGCCTACTATCTCTTTGGTAGGACCCAATCTATACTTGGCAAGAGAGCGAGGAGTGATGTCAATCGATTGACATGGTCATGTACGGTGATAATGTGGCTGCCACATTGGCTGTGGAGACCACTCGGGAGTTGGACTATGCGAAGTGTTAACAACTGTGATCTACTTGATCCTACAACCCATGCTAGGCCGTTTCTCCTGTGGTGGGTCTTGGGAAGACCCTGAGGGAGAGCGTGGATTGGTTGAGAGTTGTGGATGAATGACTTGGCATTTAATGTGTATGTTGACGGGACAAAGGGAGTTCGGTGGGACAGGTTTAAGTGTCTCTCTAACACATCGATGTGGATTTGATGGTTAAATTGTATTGTAACCATTTGTCTATGGAAGTTGAACCAAACTGTTTCCTGTTGGAATGTTGTAACTATGATTCAGAACGAATGTTAAAAAACATTGAATGTTCTGCAATGTGGTAAGAGAGAGATAGAGTTTGTGAGGGGTTATGCTGTTGGATTATCACCAATGGAATAGGATGTAAATCTCCATGAAAGGCTTAGTGTCTGATTGTGTTGTAACTGTATTATTTGGTTGCTAAATAATACAATCGGTCTATGCTTTTGGAGTGTGGAGTTTTTTATGTGTAAGGGTTTTCCCCACTTAAATTTGCATGTTCATGTCTTTTTTTCCATCTTTCATGCTTTAAGATTCTATTGTTGAACTTGTTTAATGCTTGTTGATGAAATTGGTTAAAACTTGCATGATTTTTTTCTCAATAGGATTAATGGTGGGAAATGAACTATGTCTGATGCCCCTTTGTGACATAATTGTACGTGTTTTTTAGGAAATCTAAGGAATTTTAAAGCTACCGAAAACACTATTGTTCTTTGATGTTCATTCTAAGATGATCTCTTTTCCTACAAGGTTGGAATCTAAGAAACACTTTAACTTGGACTAAATGGGAAGTTGAGGTTAAAATGCTTGGAGGTGTTCGCATTTTCTAGGCACACCGAAGGTGTACATTTTTTTACATGCCAAAGACATTGTCCATTTCCCTAACCGATATGGGCTATAGGGTGGTCCCAACACTGCTTAGCCTCCTCCTACTCACTCTCATGGTGTAAGGCAAGGTGTCGGTTTGAATTGGTGAAGAGCAGGAATTAAATCACCCCTCGAGATGAGGATGCTGAGGAGTAGCTTATTGACATTTGATATGAGGCTTGCCAGAAAATTTCTACCCAAATTTTCATTGGATCCAAGCCTTCCTTTTGCGTTTGGATGAGGGTTGCTCTATGAAGTAAGGTTTTTTTGTTGATTTTTTTGGTCTGGTTGCAACTAAGAATGGATTTTTTTCCAGTGGTGGCCTCAACTAGGGCTCAAGTTACAGGTTTCTCATATCGCAAGTTGGGAGCTCATGTGTTTCTCCAAATTTGGCTGCCATGGGAGTTGGTGGGGGTCTGTCGACTGCTGCTGGTATATCTGGTGCTCATGTTGTTTTGGGAAGCTTTTCTTCCTAGGTCTTCTACTTCCCTTTGTGCTATGGTGATGGTTCCTGCCTTTATGGCGCTCCTATGAGCTTTACCTATGGGGTGTTTTCTCGGGATAATGGATAAAAGTCTTGTCTATAGAGGGATTCTTTGTAGGGTTCCACCAATCCTACTACTTAGGCCTTGGAGGTTGAGGCCAGGTTGGCCTATTTTCAATGGCGACATAGGATGTTCGGGCTGATGTTTGGGGTCTATCGATGACATCTTTGGAAAATGCTATGAAAGGTGTGGATCTCTACACTCTTACTTAATCTCTGGTTCCATCTATGGATGGTAAGGGTCTTCTGCTCTAAGTCCTTGACTGTATTGTTCATAGGAGAGCTTGCAAATTGTAGACTTTTCTTGTGGGGAAATTTATTAGAGCTAGGCCAAATATTGATGTTTCAAAAATGGGCTTAACAAATATAAAAACTTTGAGGTCAATTTGAGGTTATGGCAATGATGAAGGGATTCTTTTTAATCTTTTTAGGAACCATGAAAATTGTGTATGGACGCCTCTTGGATGGCTATCGAACTTTTATCTTGAGAAAAAATGCATCAGAATGGTTTGGGTATGGATTGGACTTCATGGGTTTCTATTGGAATGTTAGGTCTTGATAGACATTGCCAACTTTATTGTGGTGGATGTGGCCACCAAATTTAGGAAGAGATTGTTGTCTGTCATATTTTGTGTTTGAATGGAGGTGGATGAAGCATTCCTTTCAATTATTTTACCTTCTAAATTCGGTAAATGGGTGCAATAAATTATTTTGAGAACTCCCCACTGGTTTTCCATAATTGTCTCAATGTTGGTTTTGCAATGGTGGGGTAGTAGAGCAATAGGAGTAAACAACCCTTCTAGAGGGAAAAGGAACATTTGGTAGTAATTATGTATGCAGGGCCCTTCTAGAAGCAATATCAAGGGAGGGTTGTCGGGAGAGGGAATTTGAGGAAAGTAGGATTTGGGGAGATCCAAGTCAGCCCTTTGAATGAGACACAAAGGTCATCCAACTGAAATAAATAAAATAATAAGGTGGAGCTCAGAGAGAATCTTTCATGTTGCCCTTCGTTTACTTATGATTCTATTTTGCAATTAAATGAGGGGGAATAATTAGGAAGGAAATTTGTGTCAAAGAATCAATGGAAGGGGCTGCTTAGTGCTCCCTATTACCTTGATTCGGCTCGTCTCTTTTGGTCTCAGTTTGATTTCTTTAACACATTTGATCCGATGTTGATTGTTTGTTGTTATTTTATAATATTGATGTTGTTTGATCCTTGATATTGATTGAGCTTCATAAAATTATCATTCTTATTTTATAAAAAATAATTTATATACACTTTCAAAAATTCTACTTTTATCCTTATCCAAAAATGTTTGCATCATGAAGTAAATGGAAAAAGTGACTGGAAACATTCTTCTATAGTGCAAAAACCTAAACCAATTGAATTATGATATTGGTGCAATAAATCGGTAAATTTACTTTTAAACTAAAATAAGTAAACACATTTATTCTAACACAATTTAAATAAACACACTCTTGATAAGTCATATGTACATCTCAACTGGCATTAAAATCTATCTCATCTCATGTTTTTACAATGAAATTTTGTTGGAGCTATCCTAAAATTTAGTTGGGTCTTCTCACCTTTGCCCATCTACTTTAATGACATCATTGTTTAAACATCTCATATCCACATATTGAGCTCCTCAAAGACTTAATAACTAATTTTAGTAGACTATTTCGATTGTCTTCAATGTTTTTCTTCTACAATATGTAATAAGGTCTTTT
Organism: Sequoia sempervirens; assembly: GCA_007258455.2. Taxonomy (NCBI): domain Eukaryota; kingdom Viridiplantae; phylum Streptophyta; class Pinopsida; order Cupressales; family Cupressaceae; genus Sequoia; species Sequoia sempervirens. The sequence continues at coordinate 77,402,151 of VDFB02281492.1, read as the reverse complement.
TTGGGGATAATTTTCATCTATAATTTTTCCCCTAACCGTAGACTAGCCTTTTTCTACATGCATGTTTGACATTTACATGTACTCTATGATGTGTTGATACATTGGGGGGATGACTAAAAATAATTGAAACCAATTTCTTTTACTTAGGACCTCTCTATTAGGCTCATTAACCAATAACTTAACGTCTTTATACATTTCAAAGCAAATTGGTGCAACAAATAATTATTTTGGACTTGTCTATTAAACCAAGGATAGTAAAACACCTTTGGCCAACTCACTGTTGTAATGTGATGGAATCATGCTTAATTCTATTATCAATGTGTAGTCATCATCTAAATCAGATGAGGTTGTAGGATTGATGCAAAAGATACAGATGACGAAGAAAATGGTTAGGTAAGCTTAAGCTAACTGCATTCTAGTATTATTTCTTAACATCCAAGTATCTTACATGATTTGATTTTCAGGGAGAACAATTTCATTCTACTATTGGTGTTACTGTTGGTGTTAGAGGTTTAAAGGGGGAGGAACTGTCATCTTTGAGTCTTCCTGAGTTGGAGCAATCGAATGATAATGTCATGTAGAGACAATTATCGATGATAATGTTGGAATGTCATCAACTGGAATAGCAACCAACACTTGGAAGCGAAATGTTCTGCAACCATGGCAGGGGTAGATTCTATTCTTCCATTATTTGAAGCTTAACAAATGTAGTGTTGATTGTTTACTTTCAGCCCTTTTTCTTGGTATTTTGGCTTTGAAATGCACATTTAGATTGTTTTACTATCATTTGGGAAGGAACTCATCAGCGAATTGTATGATTTTATTTTCACAAATAATTCATGGGCACTTCCACCTGAGCAGGAGCATCGTCCCACCGTATTGCAAGGATGGCAGTGATCCAAACTATTTATATATAATAACAAGGTGGTCATATTTTATTGTAATTATTTGATGTAACAAAGTAGTAGTTTTGGATGGTTTCAATTTATGGTTGAGCCAAATGACCATGGAGAGATGTCGCTTTGGATGTCTAAACCACAGTTTAAATTTTAAATAATTACAAGGGCCCTTAAAGTACCATTAGTGTATACCCTATTATTTGAACTTACTGCTTAATGATATCTATTCTTTTTTACTAAATATCAATGCTCAGATATTTTCCTTCTGTAAAATATTTGGAGGTCATTATATATATTTTCATTTATATAAAAAAATCATTAAGTTATTTCTATTTGTGTACCACAACAATTTGGTCATATTTATTATAACTATTACATCATAAAGGAAATAGTTTTTCATGGGTTCATGTTATAGTTGAGGGGAACATTTATGGATAGTTATGACACTTTTAGATGTGAAATACTATTATTATTTTTTTACATTTATGAGTACTCACAAATTATAGAATCATTGCTAGTGCTTGCCCCTTCATTTGAATTTAGTACATTCAATGAGTTTAATATTTCTAATTTACCATTTTTATGGCTTATGGCTTCATAATTATAAACATCATTACTAGTAATAATCATAATCAACATGAGAAATGTGAAGTTAAGGCTTCATGCATGTTTTATCTTTGAGTTGTCTCTCCTTGTTTGTCTTAGTACCCTTTATGTCAATTTTGCTTTATACCCATGTTATTAGTCTAGTGCAAATGTTGCTTGGTCTTGATATTTTCATCAAGATCATAATTTCCAATCATGGCCAACTATTTGTTTAAAGACAAACCTTGTTTCAACCAAGTAGTTGTTTCAATGGTGCCAAGGATTCATCTTTTCTTCCCACACTCTTATGTTCTTTTTTTGTTGATTGCCTATTGTTGGTGTTTTTCAATTTTAGAATGCTTAGTTTACTTGTGTCCATTCATAGTTTGTTTAATGGACATTTCTCTTTGCAATGGAGAACAGGTTCTATTGGTAATCCCTTCACCTTCCATGACTCACTAAACCTTAATTAGTGCCTAATTAGGCCATTGTTAAGTGCTTTGTGTCCTTTTTGGTATTGATTGGTTGGTGGCTGCTGCTTTATTTCAAATTGAGCTTTTCCTTTTGCATGCTATTGGGAAATTGACTCAATGGAGAGTTCCCTTCATATTGTGATGTAGGATTTTTTGGTTACACCTACACTATTTGATTACTTTGATTGTACCCATTAAAATGTTGCATCCTCAATAATTATAATGACATGTTTGTTGGTAGTGAGGTGGTAGTCTTGTGGGTATGGAGATTTCACCTTAGCCTATTGGTGATGATGTGAATATTACAATTGAGTCCTAGTATATGTAGGCCAATTTTATTATGTCGTGTGTCAATGTGCTAGATGTTTGGAGGTTGTCCAAACTTTCTAGAATTAGACAAGCATCATTGATAAGACAGTGCAAGTGGTTGATTTTGGAGCCTTGCAAGTGGTTAATACCACATAACATACTTTACTTGATGTCAAATCCAATAGGTGCCATTATTTTCCATGCAAGTTGTGAGATGGGTGTGTGTAAGAAGTTGAGTCCACTTTTTGGCCAAAAAGTGGAAGTGTTTTTCTTGATTTTTATAATTTGTCACATTTGACCTTAAAATTAGATGCATTTAGAGATTGAATCTTAAAAAAAGGTACTAAATATAAAATGTAGTACTCGAAGTCTAGTTTCCAAATATGTAATTTATTTTAATACTCAGATGATACAAATTGATTTTCAATAATGTAGTGTAGAAAAAAGCATACCTTTGCATTTTCACACTTAAATTGGATCTAGTTTAGCACTCCCTTGCATTAAATTCCCTCTAGGTCAATTATTATGGCCCCCTGAGACCCCTTTTTGTTTATCCCAAGGCATATTTCATCTATAAACCTCACCAAAAACCACAAACAACCTTTAATCTTGGCATCCCACCTTTTAAAATTGCAAAATAAGCTTGGTGGGAACAAGACACCCTTGGTGGCGTCTTAGTCCCCTTTCGTGGGACCAAGACACCACCTAGGGCGTCTTAGTCCCAAGGGCTTTATTTTCAGGAATTAAGAGTAGGAAATGAAAATATTTGATTTAATTTGACATTTTGTCAGCCTTTGGGATCTAATAATCGGTTATTAGATAGGAATTCCTATAAAAGTAAGATTCACACCCCATTTTCACCTAAGCAAGTAAGTAAGAAGAAAGCAAGTTTTGAAGCAAGTTTGAAGGAGAGTTTTAAGAAGTAAGGAATTGAAGTCTTGGAGCAACCAAGTTTATTGTGTTTTTGCATTTTTTTCAAGTCCATTTTCAAGTCAAGATCTAGCATTTCCAAATACTAATGATGGATACCTATGGAGGATTGATCCAGGTGGATATCTAGAACTTGAAGTGTTCTAGTTTCTCCCAGAAGCAATGCCATGACAAAGAGCTCGACAAACTGAATCTGGTGCAACTTGAACAGGCAAAAAAGGAGTCTATTTGCTCAAGTTATGTGTAGTCAAAGATTTGGTCAAAACTTGGACTAGGAGGCCATTCAGAAGATGAAAAATTTGACTGGCTCAGAATCAGTTGAAAGTGATGTCAATTTGAAGGGCTCGATGACATGAACCCAATGATGTTCGTGTCGTCGAAATCCGAGCTCATATGCAAAAGATATCGCCTGTCAAAGGCCGATCAACTTAGGTACCGGGGACAAGAAAAAAAAGGTGGAAAATTCATCATCACCAAATTGATCAAATTTAGTGTCATCGCAAAGGTCTCATCGTCACGATTCCAACGACATTAATTTCACGCAAATCGGAGCTTGTATGTGCAAGATATGGCCAGTCAAAGCTTGTGGTTGACCAAGGGTACCATGTGGTATAGTTGATGATGTCAACATGATGAGTTGGCAAGATCATTCATGTAAATGCCAACGTGGACCAATCTATGCATGACATGTGTCAACCATAGATTATGTCATGGTACGTCAGGTGACATGGATGGGTCTGACGAATCCCCTTCTGACGCATGGCATCCTCAGAGCACGACATGTGGTGGTGTATTCCTCTCTTCTGGTGGTGTTTGATTGTTATATTTTCCAAAATGATGGAGGGCGGGTGTCAAACCCCAGACCCCCACTTGACGAGCAAATGACCGGTGGTGTTTGATTGTTATATTTTCCAAAATGATGGAGGGCAGGTGTCGAAACCCAGACCCCCACTTGATGAGGAAATGACCTTACTGTTACACCGGCATTTGTCATTTAACCACACATGGTTGTTAGTTTCTTTTGTTAAGGAATGTCGAAATGGTGGAAGGCTAAAAGGCATCTGTGGGAGTTGAACCCATGATCGGTGGGGAGTCAAAAAGTACAGTGGCCGTTACACCGCTTGAGCAGTTTGAGATATGTATGTTATGGGTGTTTAATAAGTAGTAAGAAATCCCAAACTCTCAAACAAATAACTTATAAATGATTATTTTTTATAAAATAAAAACAGATCCTAAACATTTAACTAGCCCGAGAATGAAATAAGACAAAGGGCTTGAAACAAAATTGAAATGTTTTTTAGGGGGTGTTAATATTCTTTTATGTAAAATGAGGGAATTGTTTTGTTTTTTCCTTTAAGGGGTAATTTGGTGCTTTTTAACCCCATGTGGAAATCCTATGTATAAAAACAGGAGCTAGGAGGCTTTTCAAATCATCAAATTCAAAGTTGATCATTATCCATTGTATCTTACTCTCCATTCCATTCTGTTGGCCTTTGAGAGCCTTTTATGAGAGAATTTGAGAGGGAATTAAGAGAATTTGAGTTGTGATGTAATGATGTTCTGAGTCTATAGTAGGTTCTATTTTTAGGCAAATTCAGTTTTCTTACTCTTTGTTAATCATACCTAGTTGTGAGAGCTTTTGAGAGGGGTTTGAGTGAGATTTTTTGGGACTTTGTGGATAGGCTATAGATATTGTAAAGCAATGTTGCAAGATGCTCCATTGTAGATTGTACTGCCAGTTTAGAACATTTCAATAAATTGGTCACTCAGTTGAGCTTGACCCAAAGACGTAGTCCACTCGAATGAACTCTGTAATCAAATTGGTGTCTTCTTTTCTCTCTCTTGGTTCTATGGTTTGAATTCTCTTTGTTTAATGTTCCTACTACTCCATTGTTGATGTCTTTACACCTTTGTGCATAATCACTTAGCAATGTTTGTCATAGATCCTTTCCTCTTTTCAGATCAAGTGGTATCAGAGCCTTGTTTGTTGAGTTTTGCAAGAATGATTGTGAGTCAGTTTGCTATAGGTGAACATTTGGAGTTTGGAGTAGAGATGGCATCTGAGGAGGGTGTATCTTCAAGGCTGACATTGACTGCATCCATGGTGGATGATTTCATGTCAATGAAAGCCATGGTTGAAGTACTCTATCAAGACCATAAAGAGAGGACTAATAGGATGCAAGAGTTTGAGGAAGCCAATTGATGCCTGCAAATAGAGAATGTAGAACTTCAGCGGTTGCTTGAGAAATCCAACACAGAGAAGGAAAGACTACAAGTGTTGTTGCAGGAAGTCTTGGAGGAGTAGAACAGGAGAATTCCTCCTATATCAGGGAGTGCACAATATGTTGCTTTTGTCTACATTTTGAGTATACATCATCCTCATACTCCCCGCTTACCTTGCCTAATAGTACCCCGCCTGATAGTACATGGGCCTCTCCAGTATCAAAGCCAGTGGTGGAAAGTCCTAAGGTAAAATTTGCTTACAGCCACAATTGGGTGAATTCTCCTGGTGCAGTAGAGTGTGCCTACTATTGGAAGATAAAGTACCTTCAGACTCTTAATTTTTTTGACAGTGACAGTAACTATCTCGAAGCATCTTCTTCCATAGAACATAAGAAGTTAGTAGAGGATGAGCATGACTCTTTTGCACATTTCAAGAAGCACACAAGAGGCATGGGATCAAAGCTGCTAGGGAAGACTTGTTTCAAAGGAAAGGGCCTTGGTATTTTCAAGCAAGGCATCACCAATCTGATCGAGGCAAAGAAACGACCACAGTACCAAGGATTGGGATTCAGAGGAGCTAGACAATCCTCTAGAGCTCAATGGACATTGGGAGGCAAAGTGTTGGAAGCTACATCTAGAGCTCCATCATCGATCGAGGTCTACTGAGAGACCCAACCACCAGAAAGTTGAGGAGACGAAAGTGGAGCTGGCAGTAGCTACCACTTCTAAGGCAGTCCCAAAAGAAACTCAATCGGAGCCTGAGCAGCCTATGAAAGAGAGTTCCTTTGAACAACTCTGTAGGAGTTGGGAACATCACTCATCAAACTAGTATATTAGCATTTGTGTGTTTATTATGTCTTTTGTAGTGTGATAAATATGTTGATAAGCTAGTGTGGTTTTGTGAGCATAAAACTCTGAATAAAATTGTTTGTAACAATTTTTTTTATGAAGTTGTATTTCTCTAGAGTTTGACATTTTGTAAGGCTCTTAAAGCCACATCTCTTGTAATAAAAAAGAGAATACTGTATAACTTCTTATTGTAGGTTTTCTTTTGTTAAGGACTTGTACCTACAGATTTCAAGTGTGAAGCTTTTGTTGAAGAGCACTTTTCAGACAAAGAGTTTTTGAGAATGGTCAACAGTGACCTAGCATGTTCTCAGCTTGAAGACTCAGTCGAGGTCATTTTGAGGATAAGTTTGAAATTAGTTGAAGTTCTTGAAGGATTTTATCGATGACCTTGTTGCTTCAGACGAACCAGACCCAAGCTATGTGGTGGATCCTTGAATCAGCTATTCTGAAGTACAAAGGTGAAGGAATATTTCAGGCTGAGGCATAGATACCATGCTTGAGCAATTGGAGAAGCAAAAAAAGCATGCCAAAAAGGATGGAAAGAGATGCAGAATGTGAACTACCTATGAGAAGCACTGAGAGATAGGTTTACCATACTCAATTTTTCTTCTTGCTTCGGGTATGCTAAGTTCCATTTTGAACTGCATCGTGATGAGTTGTGAATTCCTATATTTCTAAAGTGTAAGACCACAATAGGAAGATGTGGTGATAGGGAAGCTCTTGTTGACAGTACATTTCTAAAGTGTAAGACCTCAATAGGCAGATGTGGTATTGTGTATTTTTTAGTGATGAGACCGTGGTGAGTGGCAAGATGCAAAATGAGAGATGATTTGAAGGAATTGTAAACTTTTGGAGGACCAAAAGTTCTTCAGTGGGGAGGTTTGATCCAGGTGGATCTCTAGAACTTGAAGTGTTCCAGTTTCTCCCAGAAGTGATGCCATGACAAAGAGCTCGACAACTGAATTTGACACAACTTGAACAGGAAAAAAAGGAATCTATTTGCTCAAGTTATGTGCAGTCAAAGATTTGGTCAAACTTGGACCAAGAGGCTGTCCAGAAGATGAAAAAGTTGACCGACTCAAAATCAGTCAAAAGTGATGTTAATTAGAAGGACTCGATGACATGAACCCAATGATGTTCGTTTCATTGAAATCCGAGCTCATATGCAAAAGATATCGCCTATCAAAGTTTGGTCAAAGGCTAGTCAACTCAGGTGTCAAGGACGAGAAAAAAAGGTGGAAAATTAATCATCACCAAGCTGATTGAATTCAACATCATCGCAAAGGTCTTTTCGTCACGATTCCAATGACGTTTGTTTCACATTAATCAGAGCTCGTATGTACGAGATATGGCCAGTCAAAGCTTGTGGTTGACCAAGGGTACCATGTGGTATGGTTGATGACATCAACATGATGAGCCAGCAAGCTCATCCATATAGATGCTAAGATGGAACAATCTGTGCATGACACATGTCATCCGTAGGATGATGTCATGGTACAGTGGATGACGTGGAAGCTGAGTTAGCAAGTGATGTGGAGGGGTCCAACGAATCTCCTTCTAATGCATGGAATCCTCTGAGCGTGACACATGGCGGTGTATTCCTCTCTTCCAGTAGTGTTTGGTTGTTAAATTTTCCAAAATGATTGGGGGTGGGTGTTTGATTTTCAGTTTCTTTTGTTAAGGAAGCCCGAACTCTCAAACAAATAACTTATAAATGGTTATTTGTTATAAAATAAAAGCAAATCCTAAACATTCAACTAGCCCGAGAGTGAAATAAGACAAAGGGCTTAAAAGAAAATTGAAATATTTTTTAGGGGGTGTTAATATTCTTTTATGTAAAATGAGGGAATTGTTTTGTTTTTTCCTTTAAGGGGGAATTTGGTGGTTTTTAACCCCATGTGGAAATCCTATGTATAAAAAGGGGAGCTAGGAGGCTTTTCAAATCATCCCATTTGGAGTTGATCATTCTCCATTGTATCCTACTCTCCATTCCATTTTGTTGGCCTTTGAGAGCCTTTTGTGAGAGAATTTGAGAGGGAATTAGGAGAATTTGAGAGGGAATTAGGAGAATTTGAGTTGTGATGTAATGATGTTCTGAATCTGTAGTAGGTCCTATTTTTAGGCAAATTCACTTTTCTTACTCTTTGTTAATCATCCCTATTTGTGAGATCTTTTGAGAGGGGTTTGAGTGAGAGATTTTTTGGGACTTTGTGGATAGGCTACAAATATTGTAAATCAGTGTTGCAAGAGGCTCCATTGGAGATTGTACTACTAGTTCCAAACATTTCAATAAATTGGTCACTCAGTTGAGCTCGACCTAGACACGTAGTCTACTCGGACGAACTCTGTAATCAAGTTGATGTCTTCTTTCCTCTCTATTGGTTCTATGGTTTGAATTCTCTCTATTTAATGTTCCTGCTATTCCATTGTTTATGTCTTTACACCTTTGTGCATAACCACTTATCAACATTTTTCATAGATCCCTTCCACTTTCTGAATCTAGGATCATGAGATATTCTAGGTTGGAGATGCAACTAGCCATACTTCCAAGCCTAAGGAATTGTTTCTTGATTGATTCCATCTTCCATTGTTGTTCTACTTTCTACCTAAGGAAGGTTTAGATCTAAAGATTTAGTGGAGAAGGAAGTGCATACATTGAATCCTAGGATCACCTTCAAAAATTATAGAAATTTATATTGAGACTAAGACAACAACAAGGGTGTCTTAGTTGTCCAAGTGGAATTTTGTATAGATTCTTTCATATTCTATTCTGACATCCAAAGATTCTGCATTTCCCCTAAAAAACAATAGTAAGGGTGTCTTAGTCCTCCCTAGCATATTTTGATAGCATTTTTGCATTTCCAGAATCCTCATCACATTTCCAGATTTCCCAGGTACACACACATTGCTTAATTTTGTCATTTGCACTCATCATTTGGTTTGCATTATTAGGTTTTGTGAGTTGAATGTTAAGTTTTCTTTTCCAATCTTTTGCTTGGTGGTGAACCCTTCAAAGTCTAAAGAACCTCTCCTAGGTCTTTCTTGTTGAGAATTGACTCACCTTTGGGTTGATAGTCAATCTAATTTGGGACCCTAGGGCATATTTGAATGACAATTGGAAAATAGTAGTGTTCTATGACCTAGGTTATAAAGCACCCATTTTCCACTATTTTCATTTTGGTGAACCTGACATTTTAGAGCATTCATTTTCTGATTTGGAGTTTATTAAAGTCCTAGATCTAGGTTGCATTCATTCTTGCATTGTATCCTACATTAGTGAAAGTGCATCTGGGGTTTCTCATATTTGCATTCGTGAAAGTGCATATAGGTTGCAGTTTTGCTTTCTTGCATCATATTATCTCATTGGAAATTATTAATCATCATAATTGCATTTAGGAACATTCTTATTGCATTCAAAATTGAAATAATTGCATTCAACTTTGCATTCAATTGCTTGTCATTGGTCACTTTTTCTTGCATTCATTTACACAGTTTTCTGTTTCTAAACATTGGAACCCTGGGTAGGCAACTTGGGAACACTGTTATCAACTCATATTTTGTTGTTTTTCTGAAAATAACCTTTTTTGGGACTAAAACACCCTTATTGGCATCTTAGTCCCTCTTAGGGTTTTTTTTCTCAAAAATACTATATGAGTTGTGTGTTATCTATTCTAGTTTTTGGAACCTCTAAATTTCATCAACAAGATAGAGACGCCCTTCTTGGCATCTTAGTCCTTGTGGAATTTGAGGTTGTATTTTCAGGGTTAAACAATGAATTTGTGTGCTTCTATTTTTTGTAGTTACTTTGTTGTTCCAGTTTGTCAATTTACTATTTCATGCATTTCCATAGTTCATGTTTACAATTAATTGATAAAGATATATTATTTCACTTTCATTTTGTTAGAGATAGATTTAATTTTACATTCATTAGAAAACTAAAACACAAAAACCAAAACATTAAATCTAAACAAGCATAGATTTATGGTTAGTATGTCAAAGCTTGTTTTCCAAGTTAGCATAACCCTCAATCCTTTTAGTAGTGGTGATTTTGATATGTTAGATGAAGCCCCTTGAGGATTTTATCTTGCAAGGTTCATCCACTAAGGATTTTTCAATCAAAACTAAACAAAGAGAAGTAAATGTCATTCAACCTCAACTTATTCTTTATCCACCTTCAAACAAACCTCAACTTACAAACAAACCTATCATTATCCTTGAAGCACCTAAGGAAAATGTGTCACAACAATCGAGTTAGAATACTATTGCTCATACATATAACACAAGGAATAATAGACAACCTCAACCTAATCATGTTTTGTTACCATTACCTAATCCTATATTGTCTAGTGCTCCTCATTTACCAGGGCATAGTGGCAAGGAGTATGATCTTGTTGAACAACTTAAGAATACTCCCACTAAGATTTCCTTATGGTATCTTTTTCAAACTTCACCTAGTTACCACACTATTCTTCAAACAACCTTACAACAAGTGATTTCTCCTAGTACAAACACAAATGATGTGGTAGCTCTAATATAAGGAATGAATATAGTTAATGTAGACATTACCTTTCACCAACATGAGCTCCCTCCTGTGGAGATGAGAAATAAATGTGACGCATTCATGATAATAGCCAGATACAACAACATGGGAATAAAAAGGACCCTTGTTGATAATGGATCATCCCTTAATGTGTGCAATGTGAACCTTTTAGATAAGTTGGGATTGGATAAATAAAAAATGAATCCTGATTCCTTATCAATTTGAGGATTTGATAGTAGAGGAAAGAAACCACTCAGTGTGATTACTTTACCTATTACAGCTAGAAATGCTACCTTACAAAATCCTATTCATGTTATGCCTCATGACCTTTCATACAATTTTCTTTTAGGAAGACCATGGATTCATGAGAGGCATGTGGTGCCTTCGACTCTTCATCGTATCATGAAGTATGTCTATAAAAACAAGTTATACCAAGTTGAAATGGACCCTAATCCTAAAAGTTGTTTAAAAATTAGAAAAGGAACCACCAGTCCTCTAAAAACATTAATTCCATCAAAATAAAACCTATGAAAGAGGAAACACAAGAGATGGAGACAGTGTCAAAATTATTAGATGATGATTGGGGTTCCTTGGAATTCACACCATTTATGGGAGAATATATAATCACAAGAAAAGAGGATGAAAAACAAAAGAAACCAATGGTTATGCCAACACAAAACTCAATAGATAACTCACAAGCATCTATCTCACCTACTTTTGAAGAAGATGCAAGATACACAACAAAATTCGATGAGATAGATTATCAAAAACCACAAAACCCGAAAGAAATGGAAAGACTTTATAGGAGAGCTTATGAACTTATGAAGCAATTGGGTTATAATGGAAAAGGATGATTAAAGGAAAAACAAAGAATTTGTGTTCCTATGGAACCTAACATGCAAGAAATGAAAAATGGTTTGGGATACTATCCAGGTTCTAAGATAACACAAGAAAACAAGAGACCTTCATTAAATATCAACACTGTTATGTGTAAACCAAAAATCAATCTTACCTTGAAGCATCCATAATTGCTTGATATGAATTTTGAAACATCATGGAAATACTTTGAAGATGACGAAGCCTTGAAACAAATTCTAGGAGTTTATGATAAATCATCTCCTCCTCAAAAGAAACAGGTTACACGTGTTATGCTTATCACAAAACAAAAATATGGAGAAAGGAGAATACTGAGATAGACATGAATAATGAAGAGTATAACCCAGAATATCTAAAATCAAATGCACTTCCTTTAGGGGATACCGTGGATATAGTAATGGACATCAATGATAAAGAGAAAGTTCAATTAAGATAGGAAAATGCCTCAATGATGGAGAACAAGAGGATACTACATATTTGCTTCATGACTTTCCAAAAAAAATTGTTTGGACTTATTTGGATATGTAGGGAATTGATCCTAAGATTGTAATACACAATATAGTCCTTGCTGAAAAATGCTAAGCCCGTCAGACATAAGATTCTAAAAATGAACCCTAAAATAGCCTTGCTAGTTAAAGAAGAAATTAAAAAGCTCCCTGAGGTTGGTTTTATAAAACCTATAGATTATTCTCCTTGGATCTCAAACATTGTCGCAGTCACAAAACCTGACAATCATATTAGGATGTTTATGAATTTTTGTTATTTGAATAAAGCATATTCAAAAGATGACTGTCCCCTTCCTGATATTGACATGATAGTAGACTCAACTATCGGACATGCTTTATTGTCATTCATGGATGAATTTTCTAGATACAATCAAATTTTCATCAACCCTCAAGATTAGTATAAAACAACATTCACAACTATTTGGGGAAAATTTTGTTGGGTGATGATGCCTTTTGGATTGAAGAGCATGAGCATAACATATCAATGAGATATGACACTGATATTTCATGATTACATACATAAGATTTTGGAAGATTATGTTGATGATATTCTAGCCAAATCCTTAACAAGACAAGACAATTTGAATGTTCTTCATAATATTTTTTAGCAAACTCAAAAATACAACATGAGATTAAATCTGAAAAAGTGTGTCTTTGGTGTAGATAGTAGAAAACTTTTAGGTTTCAGCATACCTCATAGAGGCATTGAGGTGAACACAAAGAAATTGATGTTACAATTAACATGCCACCTCCTAGAAATATCTCTCAATTGTGTACCTTACAAGGAAGAATTCAAGCCCTTCATCATTTCATAACATCCTAAGCAAATAGAAAACTACCATTTACACATCTCCTCGAGAAAGGTGTACATTTTGATTTGAATGAAGATTGTAAACAAGACTTTGAAAGTTTCAAAGATTATCTTGTCACTCCACCTGTTTTACATCCTGCCATGCAAAACAAACCATTCATCCTCTATACATTGGCATCAGCCCATGCTCTCGCAACATTGTTGGCTCTACAAGATGAAAAGAGTAAAGAACATCATGTTTACTACATTAGTTGAACATTGATTGATTATGAGAAATGATACACAATAATTGAAAAATAGTGTTTGGCTCTTGTAATCGCTACCAAAGTTGCGACTTTACTTATTGAATGCTGGAATACAAGTGATTATGAAGTTTGACACTTTAAGACACCTTTTCACTAAAATAGACTTATCAAGATGCTTAGCTAAGTGGCTTTAATGTTGTTAACTGAGTTTGACCTTAAATTTGTTTCACAAAATAAAATTAAGGGTTAAGCCATGACCGACCAACTAGTTGATGCTCCTTCTCATTTTGTGTTACCTGGGAATAATTCTTTCCTTGATGATAATGTGTTGAAAATCAAAGAAAATGTATGTGAATTGTATTTTGACGGATCTAAGTGCAGAACTAGCTCTGACACGGGGGTTATAATAAAACCACCTGCAAAAGAGCCTATTCCCTTATCATATCAGTTTAGCTTCCTATGTACAAACAACACTACTAAGTATGAAGCATTACTTGTTGGATTGTGTGCTACTCTAGTTATGGGTGCTAGAGACATTAAGATACTTGGTGATTCACAATTATTCATCAAACAAATAAATGGAGCATATCAAACAAAGCATGGAAAATTATCAAAATACAAGGATCTCACAAAGAATTTGTCTAAGAAGTTTGAATCATTCACCATTGACAACATCCCTCAAAAAGATAATTGTCATGTGGATGCAATGGAAAGTGCATCTTCTCTTATATCCCCTCAAGATCCTTCAAAAGACTTCACCTTCATTGTGCATACAATTATGAAACAATCAATTGAAGATAAAGAAGATGAAGTGTTAGCAAAAACCATTGAAAACATGAGTGAATGGTATGATACGATATTCAATTATTTAAAAGATGGTACCTTTCTTGAGCCAACAAATAAAAACACTCACTCTTGTATTCAATTTTTTTTGTCTAGATATATCATCTTGGTGGACATCCTATATAAGAAGTCCTTTGATGGCCTTTTGTGTAGGTGTCTTAAATAATCTGAAATCCGTATAGCACTTGAACAAGCTCATGCGAGTGCTTGTGGGGGAAATTTTGGAGGAAGATCATTAGTTTAAAAGCTAATCCACATAGGATATTATTGGAAAAATATGAAATTAGATTGTTTCAAATATGTTAAGAAATTTCATAAATGTCAAGAACATCAAAACTTAATTCATGCTCCCCCCTCTGAGCTTCGTGCACAAGTTCCTATTTGGCCATTCTCCATATGGGGTTTGGATGTTATTGGAAAAAATATCCACCTTCATCTACTAGATATATGTTTATAATCACGACAACAAATTATTTCATGAAATGGTTAGAAGCTCTTCCCTTGCATTCAACAACCAGAGATATAATATGTTGCTTCATATTGGAATACATTATTTCCCGTTTTGGACTTCCATTTGCATTAGTTTCAGACAATGGGACACCATTTAAGAACAATGATGTGAAGAATTTTTTGGAAACATTTAATATGCAACATCAATTTCAATGCCTTCTTACCCACAATCTAATGGACAAGCTAAATCAACTAACAAAACTCTTGAACAAATTCTAAGAAAACCATGAACAAACATAATAAAGATGGCATACAAAATTAACATATGCATTATGGGGCTATCGTACTAGTATCAGAACTTCAATGGGAAACACACCTTACAACCTTGTTTATGGTGCCAAGGCAATTATGCCCTTGGAGTTAGAGATTCCCTCCTAAAGAATCATTCTTCAAGGGCTAATTGATGACAATATTTATAGGGAACAACAATTACACCAACTTGAAATGCTTGATGAAAGATGCATCAACACCCTCGAACATCTTCAAGCTTACCATAAAAAAATACAACAAATTTATAATGACCATGTCATCCCTCGCTCATCTAATAAGGGTTATTTGGTGCTATAAGAGAATCAGTGAAATGTCAATGCTAACCCGACAAAGAAAGGAAAGTTTAGCCCTAATTGGTTAGGACCTTATGTAGTTGAAGAAAGCTATAGGTCTAGAGCATACCTAATATTCAAAATGGATGGAACACCTCTTTAGGAACCTATCAATGTTGTGCATTTACTTTGGTATTATACCTAGCCTTTTTGAATAGGATGAGTTTTAAATCAGTGTTGTTAGAGTTAATGGATAATATGCCATTGTCTCTCGCGATTGCTTTGTTCCTGACACCTAGTTTCTTGTGTCTTGAATATTAGGGTAGTGGATCTAATTTGGTTTTGGGTTCCTACTTTAGGTATCATGTTATTCATACCTTTTGGTGTATGTTATGTTAGATTAAATCCTTATTTTCATTTGATATTCTACAACTAAATCACGAGTGTATTTAATTTAGCATAACATAAATTACATCATAAATATAAGAAAGATTAAGAAAGGACATGTTAGATCATGAAGATATTTATTGAATAGTCTAACAAAGATTATTTAATAAATCATATTGTCATCTAACACGTAAATATAAAATCTAGAGATGCTCATATATATATATATATATATATATATATATATATAAATTTTTAATAGATATCACCAATAGTACAATGTCACTATGGCCTATGACTATTGGATCACTTGGGATCTCGTGTACGCACCCATCGAGAGGTGGTGGTGTGTGATCAGGATCTACTCATGGTAGCCATCTCCTACATAGTCTATAGTCCTTCACATTCCTCACCCTCGTGTATCAGTGCATCCATATGCTTTCACTCTATGTGGTCTCTATCAGCCTGGATTCTTTAACATTCTCTTTGTAATCACTCAAACTTTGACTATAAGATAGCCTCTCTCTTAGATATTTGAGCTGATCGAGCCTTTAACTCCACCTCCAATGTTGATACTTGACCCTCGACTCGATCAATGCACTTAGATACACTATCGAATGCTCCCTTGAGCCTCACATAAGGCTCAAATAGGTCCATGTACTACACCACAAACTATGGTGGCATGTACTTTGTGATAGTAGCTGCATCTATAGGAAGGGGTGGCACTATCTCAGAAGAAACACTTTAGAAGAGGTCCTTAGGATCTATCATAGGCCCTATGAGATGTAAATCATAAGAATAATCAGTATACATCATCATAATATACATATACATGAGCATGATATACATAAAAACATAAAACAATAAGAATAAATATCATCACCTGGGTCTATAGCATGATCCATAGGAATATTGAACGTCCTATTGCTCTTCTCGTGCTCTCAAACACTAGCATGTGCAGACTGTGACTTTGTAACCCATGTGGGAACTATATCTCTCCACTTGGGTCTAGGAAGACTAGCTTCACCTCTGTTGTTGTCCTCACTAGTAGGTTGACTCTTCTCATCCTCTATATCCTCGGTATCCTCCTCTCCCTCATAGTCACTATCCACGTCTAACTGCTCATCCCCATCTAGAAATAGGTTTGTTGTATCTATCCCTCTACCTAACTCTTTTTCCTCCTCCCCCTGATCTAGTAAAATTCTTGCAAAGCCTATAGGATATCCCATAGGAAAGATAGGTCCTGGCTAAAGCACCTCCCACCACTAATAGTACTCCTCTGTCCTACCAACATAATCAGTTTCAAAGATTGGGGGAACATCTATATCCTCCTCCTCTGCATTGCTCTAGACAGCATCATCTCCTATTAGCCATTTAAGGTCCCTAGGTATGCAGGTGCTCCCAAACTGTCTCCTGATGCAATCGTAGTAGAAGGGCCTCATTGTGTGATCACAACACCCTAGCAAAAGTTTCTCCCTCTACATCCACCTCATTTGTCATGTAGTGTCTAGCCAGAAGAGCTCCATCAGATAAGGTCTCCATACAATATCCTCCTCGCTCAACCTATCAAATCTGACCCTTCAAAATAGTACATCACCATGTTGCCATGCCTATGTAAGTAGATAACTAAAGGGCCGTGGGTATCCCACCACTGTGGCAATTAGAAATCTTCTTGGTTTGGTACAGATAATGTGCTCTAGGCACCAGGTCTATAGTAAAGTGTAGTGCAACATACTATTCACCTCCCCATAGGTAAACCGACCCAAGTCATAATATAGGTGTGCTAGTATTGTCTGACCCCATGCAAATACGACATAGTAGTGCTCCATGTCTAAGATCATGTGCACTAGTCCCCCCTCTATATTTTCCCCACGACCATTGGGAACTAGTACCAGTGCTACTGTGAAGATCTTGATGTGTCTAATGAGTGGTGATTGGGCATGTAGAAGTCATGCAAGCTCAATGTGCGGTCCTATGATCCTGCGACAAACAGGTCTCCCTAGGCAATACTCAGTGTCAAACCGCATGTCCTTAAAGCTCTTGCCCAGTGCTAGAAGAAACTTCTCACCTCAGATGGGCACCCATACTATCTGATGCACATCCTCTAATGTAATAGTCATCTCTCTTGTAGGTAGGTGAAATATGCATGTATCCACATCCCATCTCTCCACTAGTGCCCTCAACATGGCATCATGATATTGCATCATTAGGGAGAGATATGCCCAGTAGAGGCCTGTCTCTTGGAGGATTTGCATGTCCTCCTTAGGTAGTTGATAGACTAGCTCTCATAGACAACTAAACATTTGGCTAGCTAGGTGTTGGCACAATCGAGGTGCACTCTACCATAGAAAACAAGAAAAATATCATTTAAAACATCTTAAAAACTTAAATTTGTGCATTAATGATCAAAAAGTCTACTAAAGTTGCTCTAAATTATCTTAATTAAGGGTTCTAGACACTTTATTCCTTAATTGAGACAATTTGAAACAAAGTTGGGAACTTTGTGACCAAAGTGGGACACTTTGCAACAATCTAGAAAAATGAAAGAAAATCACTCCCTAGAATCTAAATTCATTTAAAAATTTCATAAAAACATAAAAAATTAACTAAATCAAAGTACAAAAAACATGAAATCCACTCATAGTAGGTTGTAGCTCATCTCGTGTGACCACCTCCCATAGAAGTTCAATCCACAGACGTGTGGATGGGTGTCTGCTTGGCATGATGACTCACTCTACTCCAAGCTCACTCTACAAAAAGGTAAAATATAAAATGAATATGAATTGCCTTCTCTTTTATCTTTATATACCTACATATTTAGGTTACTTTTTGTTAGAAATAAAAAGAACTTTTTTATTTAAACTAACATATTAGGAGCCAGCGAACTTTGTTTTCAATTCTATTTGTTGCATTGGAATCATGCTTTCACTCCCGTTCTCATAAAATGTCTATCATCAGGTGGCATGGTACTTGGAAATGCCCTATGATAAACTTGTGCAGTTTGATGTGGTTGGATTACTACTTTGATGCCACCTCCATAGACCAAGCATAATGAAGGGGGGGCATACATCCACTCGTGATTTCAATTTACTAGGAAAGTTAGATAAGAGGATTATTTTTGAGCTACTAATGAATCTGTGATGCAGGATGTGGTTCATTAAATTGTGGATTTTTAGGTACAACTATAGTGGGGGATTCATTCTCCCTAACAAATCCATATGAGTGTCCTTTTATAAAGTTACTTTTTGAAGTACTTTAGCTTGCATATGCACATAGTGTCATATGGGCACTAAAGTGAGGGCTAAATGTAGTGTAGAAAAATGTATACCTTTGCATTTTTACACTTAATTTGTACCTATTTTAGCACTCCCTTGCATTAAATTCCCTTTAGGTCACTTATTATGGGCCCCTAAGACCCCTTTATGTGCATCTTGAGGCATATTTCAACTGTAAACTTGACGAAAAACCACAAACAACCTTTAATCTTGGAAACCCACCTTTTAAAATTGCAAAATAAGCATGGTGGGACCAAGATGCCCTTGGTGGCATCTTATTCCCCCTTGTTGGGACTAAGACGCCACCTAGGGAATTTTAGTCGTGAGTTCTTTATTTTTGAGAATTACGAGTGGGAAATGAAAATATTTTATTTAATTTGACATTTTGTTGGCCTTTGGGATGTAATAATTAGGTTATTAGATAGGAATGCCTATAAAAGTAAGATTCACACCCCATTTTCACCTAATAAAGTAAGTAAGAAGCAAGCAAGTTTTGAAGCAAGTTTGAAGGAGAGTTTCAAGAAGCAAGGAATTGAAGTCTTGGAGCATCCTTCTATTGTGTTTTCTGCAAGTTTTCCAATTCAATTTTCAAGTCAAGATATAGCATTTACAAAGACTAATGATGGATGCCTATGGAGGATCATGAGAGATTTTAGGATGGAGATACAACTAGCCATACTTCCAAGCCTAAGGACTTGTTTCTTGATTGATTCCATCTTCCATTGTTGTTCTACTTTCTACCTAAGGAAGGTTCAAATCTAAAAATTCAGTAGAGAAGGAAGTGCAAAAATTGAATCCTAGGATCACCCTCTGAAATTATAGAAATTTAGATCAAGACTAAGACAACAGTAAGGGCATCTTAGTCCTCCAAGTGGAATTTTGTAGATATTCTTTTAGATTCTATTTTGACATTTGAAGATTCTGCATTTTCCCCAAAAAATAACAGCGAGACTAAGACAATAGTAAAGGTGTCTTAGTCCTCCCTAGCATATTTTGACAACATTTTTGCATTTCCAGAATCCTCATCACATTTCCACACTTCCCAAGTACACACATCCTAACTTACTGTTGCTTAATTTTGTCATTTGCACTCATCATTTGGCTTGCATTATTAGGTTTTATGAGTTGAATGTTAAGTTATCTTTTCCAAGCTTTTTCTTGGTGGTGAACCCTTAAAAGCCTAAACAACCCCTCCTAGGTCTTCCTTGTTGAGAATTGGCTCACCTTTAGGTTGATAGTCAATATAATTTGGGATCCTATGGCATATTTGAATGACAATTGGAAAATAGTGGTGTTCTATGACCTAGGTTATAAAGCACCCATTTTCCACTATTGTTCAAATAGGCATGTTTAAAAACCACTATTTAAAAGCTACTTTTTTTACCATACCATGCACGTGTACATCATCCATATTTTGACTTAAATAATTTAATTTTTCTGAATCCTTTTAAGAAAAGATTTTTAACACACTAAAGAATGTGGACAATATTTGTTTTGTATTTTTTGTTGAATTTTATTTTTGTTAACTTTTTATTGGCCATATTTTTTGTTTTGAAAAATCTGCATGTACACCATGCATAAGATGACCTAAACTTATCATTTTCTAGATTTTTTTTTTTAAAATTGAAATGAATTGTCTCATGAATGTGGATGTTTAATTTGTTTGTCAAAAAAATATTTTAATAAAAAGTTATTAAAATACTAAGACTTGATATTTCAATTTTATGGATAAATTTCATCAAAAAATATTTGAAAAATAGAAAAAATAATCTAGTTGTAAAAAAATTACATATTTGGAATCTCCACAGTCTCATCTATAATGGGTTTTAATGTCATCAAAAAAATCTACAAACAAGGTCTTGAGATGTATGTTTTAAGTCACTCTATTTTTGTGACAATGACATGACCTTAAAGTTGTAGGTCAAACTAGGTCCAAAGCTTAAGTTCAGGTTTCCAAGCCTTTTCTCGAACCAAAAATAAAAACAAAAAACTGGCCAAAAATTCAAATTTTAAAAAATGGGATATTGCTTTAGGAACAGGATCTTGTTTGCTTTAATTAATATTTTAAACGTTTGAAAATTCAAGATCCCTATCCAAAATTGGATTGCATTCGCTACGTAGAAAACTGGATCCCATTTTGTAAATGGGATTCGTTATGTTTTTAACCATTTAAAAAAAAAAATTACTAATAAAAATTTACTGTCAATTCAACAACTTGACAGTGTATGAATGACAACTAATTCTTCTATTTCCTATTGAATTTTGTTTTCTACAATCTATTGAAATTGCAATTTGATTTTGAATTTTGAAAGGTGGCAACATTTGGATAGATTGGGAGTGGAATTGTGTTCATTTTCTACTCATTTGAAGGAGGAATAAAAAAGAGACTTTTACTATTGAAATTCATTTATACTTCAAAATTTTGTAATCACGGAATCACAAAAGTCATCAAAAGAGGAAAGATATGAGGGTATTAACCCTAAAATAAATTGTGTTGGTGTCAATGACCTCTCAAGAGCACAACCTATGAATAAATATTCACAGACGAGAGAAGCAACACAAGGCTATTTCATTAGAGATGAAAATATTGAGATGAGATATTTTACATAATGTAAAATAGTACCTTATAAAGGCAAGAAAAAAGTGACAGGTGAACAACTACCTAAGACGAGAAAAAACCACCTACATGATTAGCCCTAAGTGAAAACTTAACACACTAACACCCCCCTTAAGTGCAAAATTAGGGAAAATTATTATGCAAATTCAAGATGCAATATGGGTCCTTACTACACAACCATGTTAGGTACCAATTTACAATGCAAAAATGAAATCTCTCACAACTAGAGAAAAGGAGAAAAACCCTGTGGGAAAAATCCCCCCCAAAAAAGAGAAAAGAAAAACAAGAAGAATAGATAGAGGACTCAATAACACCCCCCAAGGACTACATACATCATGTATATACAATCAATGACCCCCCCATAAGAGGGAAACAAAAATACTATAAAGCCCCCCCACAATGTGTAATCACCTACAAAAATGGTAAGTGCCTAAAAACAAAAGATGATCCAATGTCGACAAAAAATTTGTCTCCCTTTTCAATGATACAAAAACTAGTACAAATGCAAGAATGCCTCCCATTCTGGATAGTAATTAGCAAGTGAAATACAAATGTAGGATGATAATGTCTCTAAAATTTTCTCATGTGTCACCAAGACCTCAGAAGATGATGCCACAAACCAATCAGGAACATGCCCAACCACAATAGAAGGTGATAAACAATTTACCACTGGAAACTGATTTTGAACATTCTCTAGAGACAAAGATGGAGTGATAATAGTTGTACCACAACTATCATCAAATAGGAAAATTAATCCCTCAAATGCGTCTTCCAAGTTTGAAATGTGTGATTCCATAAATAATGAACCA
This sequence comes from Sequoia sempervirens, assembly GCA_007258455.2. Lineage (NCBI taxonomy): Eukaryota > Viridiplantae > Streptophyta > Pinopsida > Cupressales > Cupressaceae > Sequoia > Sequoia sempervirens. The sequence goes on along the minus strand of VDFB02281492.1, from coordinate 77,379,922 downwards.
ATTTCTGGCAAATAAGAATCCTAATCAGGAATACAATGAGAATCCTATTGCTTAGGAATGATAGAAGTACTTAATGAAGGTGGATCAACTATCTCTAACAACAAATCAAGAACCTTTGAAGCAACTGCAACCTCTTTTGAATCATCCAAAGGATCACAAGCATGGTTTATCTTCTTTGAAGAACAAGGAGACACACTGGTATTGGAAAGAGGATCATTGAGAGATGGCAGAGTATTAGGATCTTCATATGATTCTTGAATGTAAGTCCAAAGAGCGTAAGGAAACTCAAAATCAACAAGTGAATTTAAAAGGTCATCATCATTTATATGCTCATAAATAGCTCTAAAGACTTGAGCCTTATATCATTTCCAAATCATATACCCACAAGGTGTGCCTGGAATAGGAACATCATTATACAAATATGGTAACATATTTTGCTCACTAAGATGAGTGAGAATAAAACCACTACATTGCCTAAAGTTCCCTTTCTCCAAAGAAACCATTATAACCGAATTCTTCAAAAATTTCAAACATTGTTATAAAAAAATCCAAAATGGAAAAAAACTTCATTTGGTGCAAAAATTAGTGGGGGCTATTTCCTAATCTCCATGCCAACACCAAGTAAACTCCACAAAGCACACAAGCAAGATAGACCCCTATCAGATTTTCTCACAACAACCAAGGGGAGTGCAAAACTATTTAAATAAAAAAAATACCCCACACTACAAATGTGGAACAAATGTTTTCTAGCCAAGTTAAAAAAATAGTAAAAATTTTCCACACCCAACAAAAGAAGGAAACCCTAAATATTTCACTACAAACAATATAAATTTTAAGTTTGAAAAAATCATTGCACCTCCAAAACATAATTACTGCTCACAAATTTAATTCTCATGTCTTGAATTAATTCCACAGAGGAAACTCACAAAGTGATTTTTCATGCAAATAATTCATAGACGTGACTCACGACTAAGAAGAAAACAATCTGCAAAGAAAAGGTCTCTAAATGCATGAACAATGGCCAAAATGAGGCATCACACAACCTCTAAAGTGAAAATCATGGCTCTTTAGAGGGAATGAAGCACATAATCAACAAAATCATGCCCTAGGCAATGAATCACTAATAATGGTTGGATTGCACAACAAATGATGGAAAATTCAACTGTAGCCTCCACCAAATTTTAATCCATGTGGGTCTTAGAAAATTGCACTTCTCAAAGGCATTACGCAACATGGGTCTCCAAATCAAGCCTCTCCAAACTGAAATTCATGGCCATTGAAATTTGAACCGAACCTCCAATAATACACAGGTTCCAAATGCGTCATCCTCTACTGAGAAGAAGCGTTGTTCGCCTTCCAAGATTCACACCTCTACCAAATAACACCTCAAATATATGAATCATGCCTACATAGAAGATCAACATGGCCTCTTGCAGATTCAATAGGAAAAAATGAAATTGATAAAGATGGACATTCTTCTAAATGTATTCTATGAATAATGATCTCAAAACAACTTGGATGAAAAATATTAATGGTGGAAGAAGGCACATGTTGAAGGCTCTGATACCATTTTGATGACAACCACATCTTAGGAGCACAACCTATAAATAAATCTTTACAAATGAGAGAAGCAACACAGGGCTATTTCACTAGAGATGAAAATATTGATATGAGACATTTTACATAATGTACAATAGTTCCTTACAAAGGAAAGAAAAAAGTGACAGGTGAACAACTACCTGATACAAGATAAAAACTAGCGACGTGGTTAACCCTATGTGAAAACTTAACACACTAACAAATTGAAGAAAAGAGAGAGTCCCTTCTTGTGAATTTAAAATTGAACTAGAAACAATAATTGAAAAGAGATCTAGGACATTAAGAAATAGAGTTATAGATGAAGTAAAAGTTAAATGGAGTCTTTATGATATTGATAGTGCTACTTGGGAAAAAGTTTATTTTATTAAAGATCAATATCCTTATTTGTTTAACTAAAATATTGTTATATGTGTATGCTATGATGCATATAATCCTCATGCTAGTAAGGGAAACAACTGATTAATAGAGGGAGAACTATTACGAGACTTTTTTCTCGTGAAAGAAATGTAGAGTAAAAATATATCTTAAAAAAAAACCAAGCTCAATAAAGTAATCAAGTATTTATCTTAGGGGATCTGATTATTAAAAAAAACAATGTAATTATTATTTTAAATGGAGGTGTCAATTGGAACCACCCTTTGGATTGTTTAAAACTCGTGAATAAATAGATTATTGTGAAAGTGAGAGAAAATAGAAGAAATTGCTAGAAAGATTGTCGAGAGTGAGATTTTGGGTTAGCATGCTATGGGAATTGGAGAAGGGGGCACACAGAGTGTCCAACTCGGGGTATAGAGTGCACCCAAGATTTTCCTAGCTAGGGCTATTGTGCATACTGAGTACTTGTACTCTAGAGCATGTTGTGTAGATGCTTGAGAAGCATCTAGTTTGGTTTTGGATAATAACTTGTTCCTTGTAGACTGCTCATAGATGGAAGATACTGAATCCAAAATCCACTCCAAGAAATCGATTGGACTATCTGCACATTTCAAAAAAGATAAGTATTTATTAATGCATGATTAAACTATCTCAAAAATAAAATTGTTTAAATAATTTTGTATTTGTTGTGCAATAAAGTGAAATTAATGATTATTCTTTGTAGTGTAATTGAATGAAATTGAGGATTAATTAATTGTATTCAATTTAATTCCAACTATTGAATCAAGCATTAAATATTATATTAAAATTTTGTGCATATAATTTTTGGGAATTAATCTGTGAAATCATTTAATTGTTGCATTTTAAATTTGGGAATTAATCAAGTTACAATTAGGGTCATTTGTTGTATGGCTACGTGGCATTTTTGAACATATGTTTTGTACTATTGATATGTGAGATTTTATGTCCATATGGCTTCTTTGGAAGCCAATATGACTTTATTGGATATATTGTATACTTTTATCGACATATAACATTGTATGACCTTATGTATTTTTGATTAATGTAAATCTTATTTTACCATTCTTATCATATTATATAGTTTTATCCTGAATGTTGTCAACACAAGTATTAAGTAAATCCTATTTTTGATAGTTATTCTTGAATGATGTTATCATGTGTATTGTGTAAATCATATTCTTGAGTATTGTAGACATAGTTGTTGTTTACATCTTTTTATTGATTTTTATTCTTGAATATTCACTAATTATTGATCTAATTCTTAAATGATTACTCATGGTTTTTATTACATTCAAGTTTTCATAGGTTCCTAAAGCTTTCTACAAAGTTCTTGAATATTTACTAATTATTCTTTTGACCATAGGTTGCATGTGATTTCTAAGATATGTTTTGTTGATTTTTTATATATGCTATGATTTAAATCAATGATTGGAGTGTATTTACACCTTTGGAAAACTATAATGCATGGAGCATGACTTTTCCATTGTCTAATTATTGTTTCTTCAAAAATAACCATGCACTTCTATAAGAAGGCCAATAGTTTTTGTAAACTTTATGGGATACAAAAAAATAAAATAATAGCCAACATAAAAGGGTGAAGTCTAATATAGATAGCTTTCTCAAAGTTCTATATCTAACATTTATGACAAACTTATGAAATGTTACTGAGTAGATATCTAATTATCTAAAGATTCCTATAGTTAAGGACAATAAACCTGCTAGCTTCTTTAATAAATTATTACCAAGAAGAGTATTAATTTAATGTTGTTTTTGATTAATGATAACTCATAATATTCCAAGTGTGGCATAGGAGAAGATTCAGGCTTATCAAATCTATCCTTTATTCACTTGACTATATCATCACTACTTTCCAATCCTTCTAACCCTTTCAAACTTTCCTAGGTTTGTTTTTTGGAAACTATATGGCATACACTGTCATACATTCTTGGAAGAGATCTCCTGACCTTATTGTAATAAGTTATCAATACATTTCCCATTTACTAGGTCTTCTTCATGGTGGTTGTCCTATATGTGCTTGATCTTCTATAGACTTTGTGAATTTTCTCCTCTTTGTAAAAAAAGTTAATTGAATTGTCTTTCCCTTTTTCCATGCATTTCATGATCCTTGATTGTGTTTATGAAACTACATATTGGTTGTCATGTATCTCCATAGGACTTTATTAAATGAGCTTACTGCTTTTTGATTAACAACTGCCATTATGTCATCTTAGACCTTGCTTTTCCCTTTGAACTCATACCATTTTCTATTGGATTGTCATTCTCTTCATTTATCATAACTTAAAGATGTTATGCCTAGACTATCCTTATTTTTTAATGGTTACTTGTCATATTCTTGCTCATGCATACTACCCTTCTTACTTTTCTATGACCGTGTTTTAAAATGATTCCCTTTTAGATCAATTATTTTTGAAGTGACTACCTTGTATATAACTGGGTAAGTGTCTTTTATTTAGCTTTACAATGTAGTAACTTCTTCAATGACCTCAATATTACTACTTGTATATGCTTGAAGTAACAACTTCCTTTCATAGTCAAACTACACAGTCATTAATTCATTGTCCTTGAATTCCAAAAACCCAGTGACAATCAAGTTAAGGTCTTCAATTTCATAGTATATTAATGACTTGTTGCTTGTCTTTAAATCATTAAATGTGCATAATAATAGAACTTTTCCCTCTTTGCTATGCCACTATCTTATTTATAAACTCAATTGTCACATTATTCATGGTAAAATTTCCTATGGTTGTGGTTGAATTTTCTTTGACAATCCTATTCCCTTGCAAAAGGATTGTCCTTTCATAACTTTTTTTCCCTCCATTCATGATGTCTTGTGATGCTTCATGTTGAGAACTGCTATACTACCATCTTGGACTGTTTGATTTTAATGCACCCTTACACCATGTTATGCATTTTTCATTGTGATATTTTATCATAGGAATTTCCCATTGAACATGTTCAACCCCTTTTCCCTCTGTGTTGTGCATTCCTTCTTAGTTTCAAGATAAAAAATTTATTGCATTTCTTGCTATTTTCTTTGTCTTTTGTCTTCTTTGTTAATCACTTGGCAATATAGCATGTTGGGGTGTGAAACAGGACCTTTCCTACCATAAACCCACCTACTCTAACATGTTCAAACTACTAGTTTGGCTACACAATGAACAAAAAAAAAGGGTTATCTTGTAACTTTCTTTTGAATGTAACTAACATTTTTTCCATCAAATAAAACTTATCAGTGCCACATGAAAATAGATTGGAGATATGAAAAATTGAGAGAAATTATTGTAGAGGGACCCTACATGATCTTGTACCTTTAGATGAAATGCTTCTAAGTGCCATAGTTTTTGATTAATAGCTCATCAAAGTTTTATGCCCTTTCACACTTTGGTCTCTTAGAATAAATCACCAGAGCAATGTAGCCCAAAATGTTCTTGCATGTTGGGGTGTGAAACAAGACCTTTCCAAGAATAAACCTACCCATCTAGATGTGGTGGAACTATTGGTTTGGTTGCATGATGAACAAAAAAAAATTACATCACCTTGCAACTTTACACTACGTGCATCTAACGCTTATTCCATCAATTGAAAACTTGTCACCATGAGAAAATGGATTGGATACATGGGTGATCCCACAATAATGGTTTAAAATTACCTTCATGAAGAAAAATTGCAAAATCCATCCCAAATGAAAAAATTTGGGGTTTTAGGGGTTCACTCAAAGGGGGTGTTCGAGCAAACCCCAAAAAGGGGTTCACTCAAACACCCCTTCGAGCAAACCTCTTTTTGAAGCCATGTTCAATAAAACCCTTTTTGGTGAGATTTTTTCTTATGAAACAAATAGAAAATGGAAAAAAGGGGGGTTTGAGAGAACCCCCCTTCTAGCAAATCTCCTTTGCTAGAAGGAGGTTTGCTCGAGCCCCCTTTTTTTTTCCCTTCTCCCCCTCTAGCAATTTTCTACCAAAAATTGCCTTTCCAAGCTTGGGTTCAAGATGAAAATGAAATCAACTTTGTAGACCCAACTAGATGATGGTAGTCCTTAGAACGAGCTATCCATCAAATATAATTTTAATATATTTTGGTTTTATTATATATTTTTTCATTTAATTAAACATAGGTTTTTCATTGAAAATCAAACTCTATGTTCTGCACATGTGGAAAAATAGTAGATAATCCAAACAAAATTCTAAAAAATATGTTCCTGCTACGTATTGATGTCTTCAATCCAAAAAAAAAAAATCAAATGTCAATACATACAAAAAAAGTTATGTTGTATATGGTTTTCTTATGTCTAAATTGTAATTGGTTTGACTTCAAAACTTAATTAAGAAAAAATCATCTAATAAAACACTACGAAACCAAATGAACATGCTATATATTATAGTTGTAAAGTTAAATTCAAAAAAATATAATTTTACCCTTCATAGTAAAAAAGTTATGTTGTATACGGTGAACATCACTCTTTAAAAATGGTCAGGTCTGACTATCTGTAGGGAAAATCTAACTGTCTACAAGTCAGGTCTGGCTGTCTACAAGGAAAATCTGATTGTCCGCGAGTCAGGTCTAGCTGTCTGCAGGTTAGGTTTGGCTGTCTATAGCTCAGGTTTGGTTGTCTGCAGGGAAAATCTAGCTGTCTGCAAGGAAAATCCAGCTGTCTGTAGGGCAAATACGGTTGTGCCTAGGTTAGGTCCGGCTATCTGGAGGGAAAATATGACCATCTGCAAGTCAAGTTCGGTTGTTTGTAGGGAAAATCTGGCTATCTGTAGGGAAAATCTGGTTGTCTGCAGGTCAAGTCCACCCCGCTATGAAGAACTTGCCAAAAACACCTTCTGGAGTCTATGGAGGGAAAGTCCACCCCTGGGCAAGGTCAGGTTTGCCTTCCTATCAGGTCAGGTCTGTCCCCATAGGTTGGGTTCACCTGAGGAAGGTCTAGTTCGTCCCTCTGTAACCTGCACCTACCAAAAGTCAAAAAAATAGCAAACGTGAAAGCAAGAGACCCATTTTTGGGTCCCACCGGGCGTGCCATAAATGTGATAGGGTGAAAATGAGTGTTAGAAAATGAACAGCAAACAAGAGAGTTCAAAACAACAACAAAAGACACCCTACACCTCAAGATTAGTCTAGTTGGATTCAATATAAAATAAATACAACAAAATGGAACCTTTTACCTTGTCTCAAATCGATCCTTTGGTTGACCCTTTGATATTTGGTTTTGTATGCTCCTTGGATGGCAAGGGATGCAAATGTGGATTGTAAGATGGATGGAAAATGGGTGAAAATATGAAAAATGGCTAAGTATGGCTCAAGGAAAATTTTTACAACAGTTTGGCTAGCATGAATGGTCTCTCCCAAAATGAGAGAAAAGAGGGGGAATTTATAGAGATTTTGGAATTCTCTAGGGAAATAGACGGTCAAGATTGAGCCACCAAGATCAAGATGTAGGACTAAGGTGAGTTGAGAACTCGCAAGCCCTCACATCTTGACATGTGGCATGTGAAGTGGTTTGAAAAGGATGATGTGTACATGAGGTGGAAGGATAGTACATAGTACCTTGGGATTGGACAAGATCTCCTCATAAAGGAGGTCCTTGTCCCCATGTGGGTGAGAGGACATGTGAGGAATTAAAAATTCCTCAAATATCCACATGGGGATGAGAAAAAGAATTAAAATTCCTTGGAATGCATTGGGGGATTAAATGTGAATTAAAAATTCACATAGGGAATGGAGTTTCTTCTCCAAAAAGAAAAAGCATTTAATATGGTTGACATACGAAAAATGACATGGAGTGATTAAGGTTGTGCAAATACTTGATTAGACTAATTAATGACAAATTAGAGGCAAGTGGTAAATTATGGAGGGTGTGACATGTGACTTGATGTGACAAGTCAAAGATCACATGGGGAAGAGAAAAGGGAATTTAATATTCCTTTGAAGGATAAAAGGAATTAAAAATTCTTTGAGAGGTTGATTAGGCTAGTTAATGAAGGATAAAAGGATGGAGGAATTTTATATTCATGGTCAATTTCTTTACCATATCCTTTAGAAGGCTTCTTCTAAACTTTAAGCTGCTTTTCTACTTCAACTTTATTTGATTCTAACTGCTTAAGACAGCCCAGATGCTGATGAACAACTTTCTTTCTTTCTTCTTTTGTTCCTACCATCTTGTAAGGATCTTTAGAATTTTCAATATGTAGTTTCACTTGAATGTCTTGCAGTGTATGTTTAAGAAGTGAAGTGAGAAAGTCTTCATTAGGATCAGAACTTTATGGTTCCTCATTAGAATATCTTTGTATTTGTCTATTTCTATCTTTTAGATCCTTGAATCTCAACATATGACTGGAATCAAGAACAATTTCAACTAATTCATATAGATCATTTAAATCATTTGAAAATTTTCTACCATCTATAACTTCCCATCCTGGATTTTCATATTCAAACATTGCATAAATATTTGTTCTAGGATTTAGTTTTTTGGGACAGTTAGTGGCATAATGGGGTCCTTTACAAATAAAACATTTGATACCTTTTGGGACCTTTCTATCTCTTTTCATGAGAAAGTATGGCAGTGTTTTTCTAGATAACTTCCTTCTCTTGAAAGGAACAACTTTATACTTACTTTTACTACCATACTTTCCATGTTTAGTATGGCAGAAAGTGTATTCTCCTTCATCAGATATGGATTTTGCACATCTTTTACATTTTCATTTTCTTCCACAGCCACCTCTTTTGAATTGCTCCAATTGTTGAAAATATTTCAGCTGATTAATTGGAGGAAGATCACAAAATTCTTTCAAATTACAAGTATAGTTATATTCTTCCTTATAGAGTTGCAAGGCTCCTAATAAACATTGTTTTTCCAACTTATATCTGATTAATCTTTTAATTGTTGGAAAGCTTACATCATCAAGTTGCTTATGTTCTTTCTAGATGATATAGTCTTGTGCCCAAGCTCCTAGACCACAAGGAAGTGAAGTCAAATAATATTGCTTTGTGGTTAGATCATGCATCTTATCAGCTACAACCATGTATGATTCAAACATACAATTGTATTCATCAAACTTAGCCAAATTCTTTAACTTCATAGATTGCAAGATTTTATTAGCTTCTAGAGCTTGATTAGAAATATGATCACAAAATAAATTAGTTAATAGCCATTTAAACTCATCAAAGCCAGCTTGAAAAATATCATCTTTGCCTAGATTTTTTGGATCCACTAAAATAGGATATGATGGTAGTGTTGGAATATTTTTGGACATGGGTCCTTGATGTGGTAGATTGTTCCACCAGTTTCTTAGTTTTCTAGACATTAGTCTAGCTACATACAAAACCTTTGCTAGTTCTATCCATGAACCACTTCTTTCAAACATATTTTCTAATGTGTCTATCCATGTACATATTGCTTCATAGGGATTTACTAGCTTGTCAATGTTCAAAATATAACCACTAGAAGCATATGGTCTCATTTGTTCCGATTTGAGATTTTCAGTAACCAGTTCTTGCATTTCAATGTCCATTGATAGCTTCTTCAATGATTCCCAAGGTTCTTTCTCTTCAATTTGCTTATATCCAGAAAAATCTAGATCTAATTCCTCAAAACTGTTATTTACAGAAGATTCAGAATCACTCAAACTTTCAGATAGAACTAAAGTATTTACATCAGAAGTCTCAACTTCAGATTCTTTGTTTGCAAAACCAGGTTCATCCATATACACCTAGGTTTTTCTTGTTCTTTCTCTACTCCCAATTTTGCAAGCCAATCCTTCAAGTGTTTTTCTTTGTTAGCTAAACTATGTTCCTTAATTTTTGGCATAGGAACATGTGGAGTTGGCTCGTGAGAAGGTTTTCTAGAAGTTGAAGCTTTATCTTCTTCGATGTTGGTAGGTTTTCTTCTCTGAATGAGAACCTTCTTTGTTTTGGGAGGTTGTTCCACATTTTTTCCCTTTTTCTCCCTGTCTTCTTATTCTGAACTATCTTTACCAGTTTGAGAAACTCTTATATTTTTAGTAAGCATTCTAAATTTCTCGAGTTTCTTAGCAACAAAATCTAGGAGAGTTTTATTTTCTAGATCATTAACTTTCCTAGTAGTCTCATTATTCTGTTGGTCATCATAAATATGTGTAAGATAGTTATCCTGGTGTTGTTGAGTGGACAAGATGGTTTTTACACTCTTGTGAACTTCTTTTACATCATAGCTTACACTAGCTATATCATTAGATAGGGTGGAACAATAATGCTGATATTTTTCTGCAAAAGTATATATCTTTTGTTGATCTTACGAAACAATGTCTAATTTGTTTATAGCTTCTAAACTTAAATCACCAGAAAATATTACATCTACAACCATGTCATCTAAATTCTCTTGTGCAGAGATCATCCATTGTGCCAACCAATTTATCTAGGCTTTTGACTTCTTTTGTTTTCTACCCAGATTTGTATGAAGTCTTGCTTCATATCTTCCCCATAATCTCTTGTCAGAATTAATTACAGTAAATGTTTCAGGAGTTGGCCATCTTCCAGGCTCATAACCAATGATCTCCTATTCTTGGTTGTTCAATTCCATTTTATATATTTTTTTTCTTTTTAGAACCTGCTCTTGGAAGGTTTCCTTTGGGAATCTTTTCTTTCATCATACAATGCTTCTCACCCATCTTCGTAAGCTTAATCCCCTTTCCTTTCTAATTAGTTTTTTCTTCTTCTTTTGGGGTCAAAGCTAGTCTTTGGCTGACTTGTCGATCCAATAGATCCATACGCTCAGGATTACTACTGAGATCAGAAAGTGTGGCCAAAGAGGCTTTGGAAGGATAAGGATTGACAGATAGTTGTTTGTACATGGGAAACTGACTAGATGATCCTAATGACTCTTCAGGATTGTAGTCAAGATATGGCTTGTTGGATGTACTAGAGAAATTTCATGACATTGAATAAGATATTGTGGACATGCTTACTCATCCACTAGTCAATGCTTCAGGCTGCTCAAATAAAGTGTCATCAAGAAGTGCTCTTAGATCAATGCTGGAAAGCCTGTGACTTTGAGTACGGGGTTTTTTCAGACACCAGACTCCTAGAGGGAGTTGGTAGTTCTTGGAACCTAGGATGAGATTGGTTAATGAGTTTCTCGATTACAAGGAAACCAATGCCAAACCCAGTTGAATTTATATGTCGACCAAAGTCATCGACATTTCAGTTTGCATCAGTATAACTTACCCCAGCAAAAAACTTAGGAGGAAAAATAGTATTTAACAATCAATATACACATCTACCACCTACTGTGGCATACACAAAATCTGGTTGCAAAATGATGCCTTTGACTTGTAACAGTAGACAAAAAGTAGATTGCACATATTTATCATCAAGGTTAATGGTGAAATTGGGTCTAACAGACATTCTAGCATCACCACCTTTTTCTTCATCAGAAGACTTAACAAAGTGACCTCTAAACTGTCCTATAATAGCTTGATCCCAGATTCTACATCGAGTATCTATAAGACTGGAAAAATATTCTACACCAATATCATAATTAAAGTGCGGATGTACTATGATGTCAACCAAGGAAAAGTGAACATGAAAAAATCCTTTTTCTTTCCACCGTTTGATGTCTTCAAGTAATAGGAAAGGAAGGTACATAGGGCAGATGCCTACACCAGACACTCTAAGATTGATCTCAGATTGATGCACAAAATTCATCATTTTTTCTTTAATGCCTTTCTCAGGATATAAATCAGAAATTTTCCATTCTCAAAGATTGATCATGAAAAAGTGCAATCAAAGATCATGAGAGGATAGTCTTAATGGCATTCTGAAAGAGGCATAATGGGCAGCATGTTGGTTGTCATAGAATGGAATACAAAGATGTGAGTATCAATGCACAGTCAAAGACTTAAGGGAAACAATACCATGACAAATGCTATATGTTAAGATATTGGTCATAAGTATGAGGGTAGTCTACTGTCCAAAAGGAATTTATTGTGACTATACAATGCAAGTGAAGACATCATGTGAACAATACAAGGAAATCACATAAAAAACATGTCATGAGATTAAAAAGGAAGATTTCAAATGATGACTAATGAGGGAAAAAATTTCATACAATGAAAATAGTCTTAAACACTAAGGGGAAAAAATCATCCAAGAGCCTTGATCATAGACAAATGATCACAAACAATTGCATTCTTTCCAAGATTGAAATGAATAATATGTAGAAGGTGAGTTTGGTGCCAAATGAGATCATGATGAGCTAAAAAACCAAGAAGTTATGAATTTTTGATCAAAATTTAGTGTAAGTTTGAGTTTCAGTCTAAGATGGAGATATATGAATGTAACCAAGTTGCATCCCAATGAAACCATGCAACTTGTGGATGTAATTCAAGATGTATATGGTTGCTATGGAGTTCAAATTGATGTTTCATATATATATAGATACAAATATGAAGTCATATTAAAATCTAGGAGAGAATGCAATTTAAAACTTTAAAACATTATAATATATGTGCTTTTCTCATTTCCATAGTAGGAAGAACACAAGATAATGATATATATTTTAATAACCCAAAAAAGTGATCAATTGGATATGAATTTACAAATTCAATATACATACTTACAAATCAATCCAATAAACCCTCTAGGTCTTCTCTACTCTTTATCGTGTCAAGTAAATTATGTCATAGTCAGACTCACACACCTTTCACAAGTTCTTTTTCATGGATCTTCCTTGATATTTGATCGAATGAACATTGGCTACCATGACAAGGTTTGAGTAGTGAATAATTTTCCAATGCAAAGTCCTCAAATAGCTAGACATTAGACTTCTTAATTGGGTACCATCTAAGCCATGTTCTAATAACAACCATTGAACCTATAGGATATTCTATGTTTTCTCCATCTATAATTGGGGACTCCAATTTATTTTTTGGACTCAATACAACAACAAAAGTAATAATTTGTTCCCTCTTCATTGTATTCATTTGCAATCACTACATAAATATATCTTGCATTGATTGTGCATCTAGTTAGATGCATTTAATAAAATTACAAAAGAACTACAAAGTAAGATAAGAGTAGGAATTTTGTAAACTATGCAAGTAGATATATAACCTTATTCTAATAGATTTGATACATGATCAAATTCAACAAATGATTTCATCTCCGTGATTTGTAGGGTCATTGGAAGTCGATATGTGTCAAATGGGGTTAGACTTCTTAACAACCATTCATCAACCCACTCCTTTGAGTCACATTGATTTTAGGATTGAACTATACATGAAGAAAAAAAGCATGAAATCTTCCATGTATGGATAGTCCATGAACCTGCATTAGAGTTGCTAAAAGAGTGTATCTCACTTGATCATGTTAGTATACAACAGTCTTAATATTTTATAATTTTAGTATCATCTACCAACCAAAAAAATTCTATGAACTAAAGAATTAACTTCATTACCTAGACCCATAGCATGATTACACCACTGGACAATTTATTTTCATGAGTCAACTTTGGACTATCTTTCTAATTTAACTATTCTCGTTCTAAGGCTCTTTTAATACATGCTTCTACACCATCATGCTCCCCCTTTCCATTCGTGGCCTCAGAGAAATTCCACATATGTTGAACACCACTAATCCTATGCATCTTGCTCAACCAATAAAACATTTTGCAGTTCTTGAATTGTGATGTACAATTATTTGATCATATGATATGTTGAATGAATGATATGCCCCTGCTAGCCAAATCAACGTAGAACATATGAAAGCAACCTTGGATAAACTCTATATAATGTACCATCATCACTAATGTAAAAGTGATACTCCCTCAATACCTTCCTGTTATCTTTTGTATTATCAATTGCATGAATGAATGTTATATACACAAATATAACAACCTGTGTGGAGTTCTAGTATTGTGATTGCACCTTGTTATGTGGCTATAGTGTGTATTTCTTTGTAAATTTGACAATTGAAATGTCGGTATGAATTGGAAATGAGTCCTTACATAATTTGAACTATGAGTCCAATAATCAAGCTCTAAGTGTATGCCTTGTATACTCAAAGACCACATGATTAAAAAAAATCCCATAAACCGATACACCAGAATCTTATCATTGACCAATTCACACTTATTTTCTTCTTTGCCATCTTTTAGATTATAGGTCACTGTCTTGTATTTTCCAAATTCCATAATTTCATTTCCAACTGCACATGTAATATCCATGAGTTGGAAAATTGGAAAATATTGTAGGCTAGCTCAATGAGCACATGTGGCATATAAACATGATTTCTTGTAAAAAAACATAACCTTCAACTCTTTCACATAAAATGGTAGATAAGAAATCCTTTGAAGAACTATGTGGAGGCCTTATGTTGTACATTCCTACAAAACATTGTTAGTATGCATATCTACACATATACATTGATAAACATCATAATGGTTAGAAAACTCAATATGTACTCTACAAAGACAAGTAGTGCATCTGCGATTTATTTTGAAATAAAAAGGATATAGTATTTAAAAATATATTTGATTAATTTTAACTTGAGGATACATATCTACGAATTTAGTAAATAAAGGTTTTGAGTCATATGTGAAAATGTTTTGGATGTGGGTTATGGATTTGACTACCTATTCTCCTTCTTACAACATCTCTTTGATTAGGAGAGACCTTTGAATTATTCTTCCAAAATTATTGTATTAGGAATCTCAAGGCTTCAACAATTTATTTATCTTTCCATGGTAGTCTACCTGAGAATGCCCATAACTCTTTGTTATTTGGATTTTCCACTCTTTCATGCCCTATTTTGGCTCTCATTAGAGATGATCTACTTATTTTTAAAGTCTTACTCATCTTTGGAATGATCATCTTATTCCTAGTTTGATTGCTTACCAAGGTTGATTCCATCACATGTCATGTGGCATTACTATCTTTCATGCATGAGGTAGAACCAATGCTCTCATATGCACTCATTAGATTCTCTACAATAGATTTCTCAATCGAGTCATCCAATGTTCTTAGCCCAAGAATCTCCATGGTGGGCCTAAAATTGAGTTTCCTCATCACTTGAATAAATAGTCAACATCTTCCAACCTCATTTAGCTTCTCAAAAAATAATTTCCATTTCCTCCTCGCATATCTTTGACATGTACATTTTGGAATCTCATCAACCATTGGTTTTTAAAAAATAACATCAATATCAATCAAATATTTAGGTTTTATATGCAAAACACTAGGAGGAGTTCTCAAAGGTCAAGTTGCATCTACATTAGGAATGTAAACATCCAAAATAGATGGTGTACCTTCAACTAGAGATGAAATTGATGATGTACCTTGAAATTGAAATGTAAATGATGTTGTACTTCCAACTTGAGATGTGGTATGTGGAGTTTCTTCTAGTAGAGATGTTTTTGCTGATGTGCTTCAACACCACATGTAGATGGTGGTGAAAGTCTTGTAAAATAATTTTTTCTTTCCAATTTATTCCTCCCTTTTCCTATACTTTTGAATGGTTTTTGCGAGTTAGAGTTTATCAAATAATTTCTAGGGTTTATCTCGGTTTGATGAACTTACAAAAAACCTAACTTCTTGGTAACTTTATTGGTTCGATCTAATTCTTCATTGAATTGTTTGGTTAGTTCTTAATCTCGGTCTAGTTAATGTAGTGTAGAAAAATGTATCACTTTACATTTTCACACTTGTTTGGGCTCTCCCTGATAAGATTGGGCTTGTTTATGCCTTATTTGGTCCTATTTTCCATCCACAAGCCTTATTAAATGCATTTTTATTAGGGTAATCCTCACATTTAATAAATGACAAATCACGATTCAATGTTTGAGGTTGTGTTCTAGATCTGGTGATATGGGGATCATATGCCACCTTGGTCATATGGGTCCTGATGGAACCCCTAAAAATGCTTTGTGTTCCATCTCAAAATCTTGCAAAATTGGGTTAATCCCATGTTCTTAGGCTTAGGTTTCATCCATTGTCATTGCTTTAGGGTTTGTGTTGATAAAACCCTCTCCCAAAACCCCCTAAGTCTCATGCCTTTGGCAACCACTCTAATTCATCATTGACCCTTTGTCACTAGTTCCTGATCTATTAAGACATATCTTATGTCATTGAATCCATCCTATTACCAGCCCTTGAGTCCTAATGATCCTGACTGTTTCTCATTGATTTATTACAAAAAATACCTTAATAGTAGCATGGGATATTCTTTTCACAAAATATATGTTGGGTCCTAGGTTGGAATTTAATTTTTTTATAGGTTGCCTAAGGTTTTAGCCTTAATCCCTTTGTCCCCATCTATCATCTCCCTAGTGGTGGACCCTTCTTGAGAACTAACATATTTGTCATGTGCATGTTTTATGGTTTTATGATGACCATCCAATCATTGTAGGCAGATCCTAGCCATTCCTTGTGCCCTCACTATGATCTATTTTTCATTTAAAAATTCCAACAAGCTGGTGGGCAAGCGCCACGTCCTTTCTGCAGTGGTGAACCCAATGCCTTTGAAAGGTCAGTGGTTTGTATTTTAATGAAATCAATGGCAGCTATTTTGTGATGTGGCCTCATTTGGGTTGCTCCTTGCCACCCTATCCATTTTTATTTTTGTCTTAAAATATTGGCATAGGCTAGTGGGCTATGAACATCTATCCCTTTGTCAGAGGGACCCACCTAGCTTTGGATATAGAGAACACTTTATCAAATGACAATCGACAGTTGCTAGTGGGTGATGTGGGTCAATCCTAACCAATCCCTGTCATCACATGTAGGACCCATTCATGCTTTCCATCTCATAGTGGGGAAGTGGGAATGTGCCACATGGAGTAGTCTGAAGGGTAGTGTAACTAAGGGTAATTTTTTTGGATTAAATTCATCAATCAATAAAGCATATAAAATAAACCCAAAGACCTATCAAGAACAATGAAAACTAAAAAGAACAACAAATATATCTTTCATTCGTAGGAGTTTCCATGATTCACCTTGATAGTACCTTCTAACTTGTTGATTTGTGTTGCCCTAAGATTTGGCGTGCAAGCAATCCTTGACGATGACCTACACAAGCTTTGAAGGATTTGACTCTAAATGCCTATGCCTATGTCTATAATTGCCAATGACTCTAAAATGCCAAATTAATCTAAGTATTAATATGCCAGAATATTGTAATCTATGTGTGTAATCTAGAAATGAGAGGAAAATGGCATTTTATAGAAAATGCCATTTTGAATGGATGGGTGAGATTGACTTCTACTCAAGACCTAAAATCATAGGCTCGGATTAAATCTGAGAATCCCTAATTAGGGTTAGGCAAAACAATTAATCAAGCGTTGAGATGCCATTCAAGAAGATCTAATCGGTGGTGGAGAAATATGAAACATCCAAAAAAATAAAGATGTAACAAAGGATTCTTAGAAAATGAAGAAGAAAGACTGAATTGGAAGGATCGGGCTTTGAAAGATCAAGAATCAGCCTCGATCATCTAATTTCGAGGAAAGTTACCAATTTTAAATTAAATTAATTATAAATGTGAATTTAGAAATAATAAATGACCCACTTCGCATTTTGCTCATACCAAAACATCGACAGCTAAGAACATGATGACACATTTTAAACACTCCATTTCATTTAAATCGAGATGAAGACCAAAGTAACTAAATAATTAAATTTAAATTATTTAATTTTAATGGATAAGATTAATTAATTAAACAATTAATCAATTCATTTAATTATGATTAAGCAAGAAGTGACATTATTAAATAAATAAAATGTAATGTATTTATTTAATAACGTGAAGAATACAAGAATGAAGATAATTAAATAAATTTAGAAATTTACTTAATCGAGGAAGACTTATAGGACAATTAATGGGATACATTTAATAAAGAAACAAAATTTATTCATTTTAATAAATTCAGCGAAGAATACAGACATAATTAGTATCACAGGCAAATTTTCTTAATCAATAGGCTCATCGTGGACCAAAGTCATAATTAAATGTCAATTGTTTAGTCAAAAGTGGTAAAATGAAGCTTATGGCTCTGTAGCCATTTTAGGTGTTTACATTTTCCCTCTTTAATATAATGTAGCATGTCACACAGACAAAGAAAAATAAGTGCCAAAACAGCCCCAGCGTCACAAAAGATAGAGAAGAACTACCATTCCACGTTTTTCCCAAACAAAACAATGCTGTCACGCAAAGATATGGATGATGATATGGATGCGATGCCTATATGAGATGGGCAAGAGAAGATGACAAAACAAAAGGAGATGCATGTTAGTTCCTAGACCAAATCCTTCAAAACCTTAGCATAAGACTTTAATTATTATTGCGCTTAATCATCATTGGGTGGTAAAATGACACAAATGGACAACAAACACCATGATATATTATGGACCAGTTGTGCGTTCTTCATCCATTTGAAAATAGGCATTCGTTATAGACAACAAGGAATGTCCTAACTCATACTAAGGTTGTCTCAAAGCTTTTGTCAAGACAATCCAATGCATGCTAGCCAAAGAAAAAAATAAAATACTAAGGAGACGCTATCAAGACTCTAAATACTCTTCATGGGACATCCTCGAGGTAGCTAGTAACATGACCACAAAGAAAAGACAGTAAAAAGATAAGAAAAAATAGCCAAGATAATTAAAAGATAATACAAGATAGACCAAAAAGATTAACAACCATTTTATCTTGTTTGCCAATGTTTGTTTGCCAAAGATTGAATTCTGTCGGTCGATAGTTTTGACTGCTTAAGTTTCATGTCTGACAAAGGTTGATAGGTTTATTGGGGTCACTGTCAGAAGGACACATCCTAAAGGAAAAGGACATTTTGACGAGGTCTAACTCTGAGAAGGACACATCTTGAAGAGGACCAAAGAGTAATGAGACTGGCATTGTTTTGACTAATATGTTTTGGCAAGTTGATTAATGTTGATTGTATGATTGATTGGACCATGTTGTCTGATTTTGACCACTTTTGACATTGATGTTTTGAATGACTATCTTGTGTCTGAGTTTGACTATGTCTGACTTATTTGACCGATGAGACGATTGTGACAAATTCCATGATTTTATTTGGACAAAGCTAAAAGGACTGACCTAATGTCTCGGGGACTCATCGACTGATGGTCTTGCCTATGTAGCAAATGCGCAGAGACAACATAGTTCAACAATGACATGAACTACCTGACATGACTGACTTTGACTCCATCTTTAGGATTTTGACATTGACTTGGATGTTTTTTTGTTTTTCTTTAGGATGTTTTATAATTTTTAGGTCTTTCTTGAGGACATTTTATGATTTTTTTGGTCTCTCTTCAAGACATTTTATGATGTTTTTGTCTTTTTTCAGGACATTTTATGATGTTTTTGTCTTTTTTCACTTTATGATTTTTTTGGATTTTGACATTTAAGAGGATCGTGACAAATGCATATGACTGATGCCTACACATGAGAATCCAAGGACAAACATGATTGTGCCCCTAGTCAAACTGAATACCGATTGATAGGTGATGACAACGTTGTTTGACGTGGGAAGGATGCATTCTGAAACAACGTGAGGATGATGACGATAATGTGATGAAAGTATGGAGGTCTACAGCCAGGCCAGAAATGCAATCAAGTAAAATTTTGGATAATGTGCTTGTATGAATTAGACTCATTGCATTTGGAATGACTTGGTTAGGACTAGATGGGATAATGATTATCCTTAGACCATTTGACAAGGGAAAGCCAAGATAGGTGATAGGCATGAAAGGATCGGGGGTGGACTTGGTAAAATACGGGAGACATGAGACTAATGGAATTGTCATATGATTTTCAAGGACTGTGTCGTATAAGGACAATAAGACTATGACGGTCAATGACATGATGTTTCATGAATCGTGTATGACTGAAGGATAGACATGTCAATATTTTTTCCAAAGCATGATTTATGTGTGCTAGTTTTATGTCAAGACCAAGATAGGTGGGAAAGTGAATGGAAATGATATGGAAATGATATGGATCAAATGGTCGGATGCCAATGTCAAGACGAAGGTATAGGAGATGAGACGACTTACCCCCAACTATAAAAGTCCACATAGATGATTTATTTTACATATGATGCATGTTTGCCAGGTTTTCATCATGGTACTTATCTAGGGTGCCTGTTTGTCAGGTTTTCACCATTGGATGAAATTTTTCTCTTTACTATTTTCTTGACTTTTTGATTTTTTTGGTGTCACCAAGATGGCTGTTTGCCAGGTTTTCATCAGGGTGACGATTTTTATCATTTTTCAAATTTTATTTTTTTTGTATTTCTGATTTTGCAGATAGCCTTGATGCTTTAGATGACCACTAACTGTTCTAAATCCACTGATGGTGCCGATGTAGAGACTGGTGCCATGACATGCCAATAGTGACCTTGCTAAAGGAGTTGTCTTGCCAAGATCGTAGCACTTATATACAACTGATTGATGTCATTGTGATCCTTTCTGATACTAGAGTTGGCCTTATCAAAATATGCACATCGCAATAGAGTGCCATGAGAGTCCTTGTGGTAAAGAGTTGCTACCAAGATGTGACGAATTTGTGACGTAGTATCATTGGACTTTAGACGAGATGTAGGGTTATGACAAATGATGGTAGATGTGGAAATATTGTTTGGATGTTTGGATGAATGAATTTTTATTTTCCAAACTTGGGATGGTGGATGATGGATTTTGGAGGGATAGTATTTGGAACCATTAGTTTTAGATGCCTTATTTGATGACCATTTTGAAGGAGGTGGACATTTGTTGTATGTGGGAGTCCTCTTGTCTTGGGGCTCCACATTGTGATTGACTTTTGTATTTGACTTGGTGTCTTTGTTTGATCCATCTTTCTTTGGGATCCATTTTAATTTCATTTGTCCACTTGTCCTTTTATTTGATTCAATGGCCTTTGACATTTGATTTTGATCTTTTGACTTGTAATACTTTTGTTTTTGTTGGTTCCAAAGGGAAGGTTTGGGTAAGTGCACCAAGATGGTTCCCAAAAAAGGGGCTTAAGTGGCCACTTTTTTTCTGAAATCAGGAAATACTGACCTTGGACGTGAAATTGAGGATAGCTACACTCAAAATTTTTAGATGGAACAAAAACAAGGACCATAGTGCTCCGCCGAAGTCTACTTTCTAAACCATTGAATTTATTTTAAAAGTGCTCGGTTGAGATTAAGGGGGTTCAAAGCAAGAGGGACATTACATAAATTGCTGTTGCTTCCGGCTTAAAAACATAACATAACAACTTCCTAAGTGACCTAACACGGACTTTGTAGTATTTTAAAATCGCCTAGTTAGAAGTTAGATAATGGTATGTAGTAAGGACTCGATATTTCCTATTGTAATTTTAAATGAATATTTGATTTTTATTAATTTTCTAAGTGGCACCTCCTAAAAGCAGAATTTTGGCCGTGGTTCTAATTAATCTTTGAAACTAGCCAGATTTTTAAAAATTTATTTTTAAATTGTAGAATGGAGTCTAGTTTCTAAAATGTAATTTATTTCAAATTTTGATGAACTTTATAGCTTAAAAATACCAAACACCGATTTTGAAGAAAAATGACATACCAAAAGAAATTATGGATGAAAGGTCTTCTTAATATTGTGCCAGAAAGGAAAATTACATCGCTGGAAAGCTAATAAAGAACCTTACATTACCCATGTGTTCAATTTCTTTCGATATTGTCCAAATGCAATCTTGATGGTGAGCACTTAACCCGATTATGTGAAAATTTGTTGAATTTGGAAAAACACGCCCTCCTCGTCTTTAAATGCCCTCCGCTTCCTTTGGGTTGGTACCAAGGCAAAACCAGCTAAATTTATTAAAGAAAATAATACAAACGCCGCTTAACGCGAACGTGCTACAATTGGCTGTACAAAAAGTACAAATCACATTTTGCACTGTTCCGCGATTTATGATGGTTTGAGTCCATGGTAAGTGGAGGGGGTGTTGGCAACAATCTTATGACAAGGATTTCTCATGGAATCCATTTTGATGTTTGTATCTAACAAAGTTGCCCTCATTATCGAGGAGGTATCACTGACATCGTTTGATTTGCTGTCTGAGGAATAGCCAAGACCTTGATGTCTATAATTTTCTTGAAGCTCTATTGGTGCTAGAATGCCTTGCTCGTGTATGCCTAGTCCTTTGCCTTGATATTGCATGCTTTGATAGATTCTATTTGTGATGGGGTCTTTTTTGTTTTGAAAGCAAGATGCTAACCCATCATTAGGTCTGTGGATACTATCACTTGTAATATTTTCATCTATGAGAAAGCCTGCTCTGACAAAGACAGATGACCCTAAGTGATAAAGTGTCTTAACTTCATTGTCATGCTGGACATATTTCTGACTGATATCTTTGGTCTAATCTTGTGACATGTTAGATTCAGATGATTTTGTTGGTGCTTCCAAGGAAATGTCAAAGCCATCATTATGTTTAGTGTCATAGAGTCCCATGATTTTAGCTATAACTTGATCATATGCAAGCATGTCCCTAGTGGAATATTCTTGTTCTAGAGGAATATCATCTGTGTCCCATGGAGGCAAGTGTCTCATTGTGGGAAGTGTCAATAGTTGAGGCCTTTGTAAGGTCGGAAAGTGTTTTGATCATGAATGGTGTAAAGGTCAAGGAGTGGATCATTTTGGACTTCTTGGTCAATGGTAGGGTCTTGGTCAAAGATGGGGTTGTCATGGATTTGGAATTCTTGGTCAATGATGGGGTCTTGGTCAAAGATGGGGTTGTCATGGATGATATAGTCAGAAATAGAGTCGTTGTCAAGGAGAGGTGTGTTTTGGATGTCATGATTGTCTTGAAGGAATCCTTGAATGGAGTTTAAGATAAGGTCATGGGATGGACTACCTTGTTCTTGACATGAGGGTGACATTATAAGGTCATGCTTTGGGCTTTTATTTTGACATGTATCCTCAAGTTTATTAAATGGGATTTGACTTTGAGCAATGATAGAATTTTCATGACTAGATGTGGCTTGTGAGGGGATGACTTGAAAAGGATTAATGAATGATGGACTAGGATAGGATGTGAGGACTTGGACTAGACTAGTATGTGAAGGACTAGGATAGGATGTGGGGACTTGGATTGGACTAGTATGTGAAGGACTAGGATAAGACATGGGTACTTGCATTGGACTAGTATGTGAAGGACAAGGGTGTGACGTGGAGACTTGGACCGGATATGACATAGAGACTTCAAGTAGATTGGTGTGATATGATGTGGGGACTTGACATGAGTTGGTAGATAGTTGATAAGGCATGTAGACTTGGACAGGATTGATAGGTGAAGGGTTAGAATATGACGTGGAGGTTTGGAATGGACTAGTTGATAGTTGGCTTCCATTGTCAAGGTTAGGATAAGGGTGAGAAGTGGACATTTGTTGTGAATTATTGGTAGGATTTATGTCAAGTGAATGTTGATGGTGAAGGTAGATGGATGGAGTTGGCAAAGTATTTATGTCAAATCCTTGTGGTAACTTAGCCCCTTGGTCCAAAAGTATAGCTAAATATCTTTGAGGGTCTTGTAAGACTGAGTTTTCTACAAAGGAGGCTATATCAGGGTTTTGCATTACAGCTTCTAAGTCTTCTACATATACTCGTCCATTTTGGTCTCTTTTTATTAATGGCTCAAAAAGGTTTTGTGATGAAGATGGCATGTTCATGGAAAATTGCATGTTCAAGTTGTGAAATGGGTCAAAAAAGGTCCAATGTTTGACTTGGTTGTTTCTAGATGTTTGACAGTTGTTTGGTTTGTTTCAGTATCTAGAAAACACTTGCAAGCACAATATTTTGACTGTAAGCAAGCACACATAAGACAAGTACAATCCTATGGTTAGGCCAGGACAATATTCGCTAGATTCCACGTGGGTTTCCCCAACCACATATCTGTAGCATGTGAATTCAGAAGCTTGGTTGGACGGGCTCCCCCTTACAGTGTGCTCTCTTCTTAGGCCAACCAAGCTTCCAACCCCCATGAAACTCCCATGGAAGATTGATCACCTCTACTAAAGACTGTGAAAGTGTGGATGCCTTCACACCGACCGGTGTTGCGCTAGCAAATAGAAGGTTTTTGGCTTACTACACAAAGGTGTTTAATTCAGGACCCCATTCGAGTGGCCATACATGGGGCAAGAGATTAATCACCAATTAGGTGGCACTCCAGCCTGAAGAGGTTAATCTCAACAGGGTTTAAGGGAGCACTACTTTGTCCGTATGACACATCCGCACTCGTAATCTTAGGTTTTCCCTTAAGATTCACATTTATATATTGGTCGGGGGTAGCTTGGCCTTAGCTCCATTGCCAGTTTGAGTCGCATTGGGGTGATGAAATCCCCAAGCAGGCCCAACTTCTAGAGTTAGTAACTGTTTCTCTTACACCCAAGATCGCTTGAAAGTGCAAGGGGAGAGGATACTCCGATATACTAAGTCGTGGGGTTAATAACATATAAAAACGGGTCTAGTTTTCTGATCACTGATTTTTGACAAGGTGAGAGCATACTCATGTACCATTTTGCAAACACACTCAGACATAGAAGAAAGACAAGTTTGTTTTAATTGCACCAAAAGGAAATGTGTATTATACTAAAAAAAAGACAAGCACATTGTTTTGATGTTTAGTCTTTGACATTCGAACTTGCAAGACCACACATTAGTAGTTTGATAATGATCTTCGACTATCAATCTGCAAAAATAATTAGGTGCATCATTTTTTTCCACTTGATCCAATGTGTCCTTTGAAGTGTTTATTTTCTGCACATGCATAAAACCAACATCAAACCCTAACAAGATACTTGATCACTGCTGTTAGAGGGTTAGCTAGTCACAACAAATCTGATTTTTAGAAAACAATTTGATAGTAAAATTAAAAATATAGAGAATGAAGCCTATCTAAAATCTCAAGAGGTTTCCAAAAATGTAGGTAAATCAAAAAATTCACTATTTTGCACCTGAAATTATTTTTTATGAAAAATCATAAAAAAATTATAAAAAATACAAACCAGATCTGAAAAATTCTGATTTTGGGACTAGAGTTGTTTCATGTCATCCCAAATTTTTAGAAAAAAATTTGTGAGTAGATCTACAACCCTAAGTGAGATATACGCAAATATTTTTTAAACCCCAATTTTAAAAGATCTACTTTTTGACTAATAATTTCACATACAAATTTAAAATATAAATAATAAACCCCTATTAAAATTTAGAGGGATTTCTAGAAATGTAAACATATTTGAAAAATTTGATAATTTGCTCTCAAAATTAATTTTTTATGAAAAACAGAAAAAAAATTATTAAAAATTAAAAATAGATCCAAAAATTATGATTTTTGGAATGAAAGTGCATAATGTTGTCCCCAAGCTGTAGAAAAAATTTTGTGAGAAAATACATAGCCGTTTGAAATTTATGGTTGAATATTTCGGAACTAGGGCTTTATCTAAAATGATGCCAAACCTGCAACAAAAAACAAACAAAACCTGCAACAAAAGAATCCAACTCCAAAATTTTTAAAAATGTGTTAAAATATGTCGGGTTCACCAATGTAACTAAGGGTTCTTTTTAGATTAGATTCATCAATCAATAAAGGATATAAAATAAACCCAAAGACCTATCAAGAACAATGAAAACTAAAAAGAACAACAAATATACATTTCATTTGTAGGAGTTTCCATGATTCACCTTGATAGTACCTTCTAACTTGTTGATTTGTGTTCCCCTCAGATTCGACATGCGAGAAATCCTTGACGAAGACCTACACAAGCTTTGAAGGATTTGAATCTAAATGCCTATGCCTATGTCTATGACTGCCAATGACTCTAAAATGCCAAATTAATCTAAGTATTAATATGCTAGAATATTGTAATCTATGTGTGTAATCTAGAAATGAGAGGAAAATCGCATTTTATAGAAAATGCCATTTTGAATGGATGGGTGAGATTGACTTCTGCTCAAGACCTAAAATCAGAGGCTTGGATTAAATCTGAAAATCCCTAATTAGGGTTAGGGAAAAATAATTAATCGAGTGGTTGAGATGCCATCTAAGAAGATCGAATCGGCGGTGGAGAATAAATGAGGAAATTAATTCAAAAATAAAGATTTTCGAAAATGAAGAAGATAAAGACTGTACTGAAGATTAGTTTTGGAAAGATCACGAATCTGCCTAATCATCTGATTTATGGAGGAAAGTTACTAATTTGGAATTAAATTAATTCTAAATGTGAATTTTGTGAAATAATAAATAATCAATTTTCAGATTATTTACCAAAATGAGCTGACAATTAAGAATGTGATGACATTTTAAATATTTTTATTTATTTAAAATGAGAGGAATATTAATTTAGGCAATTAAATAATTAAATTTAATTATTTAATTTAACAAATAAGATTAATTAATTAAATAAATTAATCAATTCATTTAATTATGACAGTTAGTGACATATTAAATAAATAAATGTAATGTATTTATTTAATAATTAGGAAGAATTAATGAATAAAGATAATTAAATAAATTTAGAAATTTATTTAATTGGAGGAAGACTTAGACAATTAATGACATATTTAATAAATAAATAAAATTTATTTATTTAATAATCATGAAGAATAAAAGGACATGAATTAATTAAATAATTATGAATTATTTAATCAATAGTCGAATGTGGACCAAAGCCATAATTAAATGTCGTAATTATGCTAGGTCGAAAGTGGTAAAAAATGAAGCTTGCAGGCCTAGGTCATTTTTAGGTGTCTACAGGTAGAACTAACATTCTAAAGGGAAAATATTAAAGAAAAATATTTCCATTAAGTATAAAAGATGAAGCGTGTGCCATTGAAATAATTTATTTGGTACTCATTTACAATATAATGAGCTATTTTTTATCTCGACCATTAATTATGTTAGAGGTTTGCACACACAAGTTAGTGTGTTGAGTTAAGGAAAGCACAAGTTGGCGGATTGAGATAAAATAGTGGTAATTCCTCATTGTCTTGTTGATAAGAGCTGCAAGTGGGTTATTTCCCATAGGCGAGTGGGAAAATGTTACACAATAGGATTTCTTTAATGCTAAGTGGATGATGGAGTTTTTCAACATGGTGGATGTTTATCTACATGGGTTTTTCTAATAGGACAAAGGAAAAGGATGCATGTCATCAACCTTTTCAAAATTAATTTCTATGATTCAGATTATATGTGGATCTATCTCACCGTGTGATCAACGGTGGAGATTCAAAATCGAGTGGTTGTCTATCAACTTGCTCGCGCGAGCCTTCTATGAGAATTAATGATCAACATAATTTAATGGTTTGATATAATGAGAGTTGATAACCATTTTCTTTACAATTGTAATCATCAAAAGCTGATTAATTGAGCCTCTTTCTGAGAGAATGGTGTAGAGAGTTTTTGATAAGGAAGTTGCATAAATATCAAGGTTGTTTTCTTGGGTAAGTAGGTGTTCATAGGTCTACTTTGTTGCAATTACGTATAAGTTAGTTTGCAAGCTCTATTTTCCTAGGGTGGTAAGGATTTAAATTGTCTACATTTTCCACTTAGATTGATAAGCATTGTGTGGGTCTGAGGGTTTTATTTTCTGCAATTTCAATTTGAGAACAAACCAGTGAGTTTTCTTGCAAGTGAAGGGTTGGCTAGTTCTTGTTCTATTTTTTGTAAGAATGATTAGGCCTAGTGAGTTTTTCCATCCAGTCATTGGTCTAGGAAGACTAGTATGTTTGAAGTTCAAGATGATACACTTGAAATTGAACAAGGCATATCAGGAGCTCTTGTAAAACCAAAGGAGAAGAGGAGAGCCCATAAGAAGTCTAAGAAGGGTGGTGTCAGGAGAACTTACAACCTTAGGAGTAGGGTTGTAGATCATATCTGGGGTGATTCTAGTGGGAAACTAGTTGACTTTTGGGAAGAAGAAGAATAAGTACCACAAGGATTATGATTCTTATACGGGAAGGCATAACTCTACCATGGACGATTCAGTTGGTCCTTTGAGTGATGAAGGAGATACATACTGGGAGTATGGTTGTTACCTTCTCACATTGGCATGTCGGGAGTACTCTGATCATGGAGAAGTAGTGGCTTCTCAATTTTGACAAGAACACAGAGTGGGTGTGCCTACTTTGATTCTAAAGAATTAGAGTAAGGGTATGTGTAGGATCATCATGGAAAGAACAAGCCCTTAAGTGGCGAAATTTTTTGAAAAATTAGAGTTAGGCAACCTGATGTAAAAATTTGAATAAGTTATCTATATTATTTCAAAAATATGTAAGAATAATTTTTTTAGCAAATTGAATGTAGTTTCCAAACTACTAGGTTTATTTTAAAAAAAATCTATTTGGTAAAAATTTGAAATTTCAATGCAGTAGTACTTAAATTTCAGGGGAAAAATAAGTAGGTTTTTGTCTGACCATCCTAATCACAATAAAATGATAATATTTTTTTATAAGATTTTAGATATAAGTAGAGAACTCATGTCTCAATGTTATGCATATTATTTTGTAATTTTTTTCCTAGTAAATAATTAATTATGATTTTTTATTACAACTTTTAAAAAATATAAAAAATTGTATGTCTGACCACCTTAACTTGGTCAAAACTTCATGAAATTCAATTTTTTTTAATCCTAGAGTATGTGAAGCATAGAATGTGACACATATTTTGGATTCAAAAAATGTGATACCATTTGAAAGCTATAAATGTTTTTCAATCAGCCTATCAATCAAGACTTTAGTCATAATTCAAATAGAAAATGAATAATAATTATTTATTAAATTCAAAGTAAAGCATAATTTATATTAGTGGAAATCTAAGAAACTCCTTTAAAAACCCTTTTCGTTTCATCAATTTTGGGTAAAAAAAAGTAGTCAGCCACATACCCTACACATACCCATCATATCACCACTTTTTGTCCTATCATGATCCTGCACATACCCATAGCACCTCAGTTCTATTTTTGTTTTTGATGACACTGATGCCACAATGGTCGGCTTGTCTTCTTTAGCGAACATGTAACTTTTTATTTTGGGTTTTGATGTGGAGAATCCTCTTTGATTGGCATGGACAAGGGATTTTGGTGTTGTTGTAATGGTGAACAATGCCTTTTGGAGGGTTGGGTGAACTTCTACAACAGACTATATGGGTTTTATCTTTTGCTTTCCCCCCACTTTGTAATGTGTAAATATAATTGTCTGCCCAGAAGTTTCTCAAATTGAAATGAAATTAAGTGTCAAATGTAAATGCGACTAAAATTGTAATTTGGTTTGATGCGTGTTGCTCCCATGTTTCTATAAATGGGATTTCAAGGCTAGTTACAAGGGTTCAAATTTTAGGTCTCAAAGTGGTCTAGGTTGGAAATTTGAGCTCATGAAAGAAAAAAATGTAAATTCATGCACAAATGAATAGATTAGTATGAAGTTTAGGGTATAAGTTGGTTTGTAATGAACCTAATTAGTTTTATAGTAGTAGCAATATATAAATGAAAATGAAAATTTGAAAGCATATTCTCTCCTATGTATTGTTCCTCCCAGATTATAAATGAAATTCTTAAGGATCTTTTTGTTTATCTTCGATTGTTTTGGTTAAATGAGTGATTTTATTTCTACTTCGATTCAAAGAACTAGTTAAAATGATTAAATAAGATCATAGGTTTGAGAGAAAGGATTCTAGGATTGCCAACTAGTATTTGCTTTTGACATAGTGAGTTGAATATTTTAATACAATACATAAGTAGTCCACAAATACTAGTTTGAATTGCTAGTGTATTACAGTTTGTTAAAAATGTGAACCCGTTACCCAAAGATAAAGCATTGATCTATTTGTTTGGTTATCTTGAATGTAAATGAGTCAGTCATGTGCCTAGACAAGAACTCCAAATAAGAATGAAAATCATTTAAACAATTTCAATTACAACATATCATTATGAAATACCATTTTATTCCTTGCTATAGATAGTAATTTTCTTAAGGGTCATCCAAATCCTTGATGAATTTTATCTATTTGCACCCTATAGGAATATATCTATTTGCTCGAATGTTCTTAATAGAAAGAAGAATAGCATATGAACATAATCAGGATCACCCTCATGGGTTTCAAAGGAGCCTAAAGAGTAGAAGTAAGGGCCTAGTAATCCTTAATTTTTTGTTGGCCAATCCTTACCTATGCTTATCATTGGATTGTTATAAATTCATAGGCATATGATGACATCTAGTTTGGTTCTAAAAAGATAACCAATAGATCGGTAACTCTATTGGTGAACAAACTTTGAATCTCTAGTTGCAGCCCAAAAGTATTAGAGTTCAGTACATTGCCAATATAAATCCATTTTCTATTTGGTTTTGGCATCAACTTGGTTAAATTTATAGTTATTTTGCTTAGAATTTTTTGTGTTTCCCCTGAAAGTTATGAATTCTATTAAGATCTACCATAATTCCATGAATATTTTCATAATTCCTCACTAAATGTGGGTTGCAACTCTGAGATCTCTACACCAGTATGCATTATTTGAGAGAATCCAATAAAATAGAATGAAAATTTGCTAAGAAAATATAAGGTAGACCTGATCTCACATGATGAAGTACCTTTATGGGAAGCTAGAGAGAAAATTTCAAAGGAGTCCATTTTTATCTTGAGAGAATCAAAGAATTTTATTAAATCTGAACATCTAGTTTAGATTTTAAGTTTTAAACATAGAAAGGGTTGTTTTTATAGAGAATATAAAGGATTCATGTACGACTCCTATATTAAAGAAGACTCATAGTGAAATCAACCTTTAACAGAAACTTCATATTGTTGAATTTTATTCCTCTATGAAGGAGGTGGCGAATTTATGCAAAGAACTTGATGAAATTGTGATGATAGCTTCAGATTTGCAAAGTTTTCTAGTCAAAAGCATAATTCAAAGCAACTGCAACATGTCTAATTATTTCCCCTATTTTGGTTTTCAAGAAGCATAAATATGTTTGGAATCCATATTGAATGATTTGGAGAAAATTATGTTTCCCTATTAAGTGAATTGAGCACTAATAAAGGGAATGGTAGTAGTAATTTTACCTACTTCTAAGATATAATTTGAATTTTCTATGATATGATGAAGAAGTATGATTGTTTTGAAATATTCCCATTAGAATGCTCTAAGGCATAGATGTATTTGAATTTTGCACCTTAAAGTCATGATTAAATCAAAGAATGGGCAATTAAATGATCAACTATAGAGTTGATGTTTGTAGATTGTAAAAGAGGTGCAAAAAATGTATCATTTCCCTATTTGTCTCTATGCAGTGTCAAGTGAGTACATGAAGAATGTGCAGCCTATGTCATACTTTCATAGATATTTCTCTATTGGGAGGTATAAACCATTGAATTTTGATGGTATTCAAGGTTTCCAAAACCTTATTCCTAATGATGTTAGGGAACATTTTCCAAAACTTAAAGGGAAAATCTTAGATCCATCTTCTAGACATTTACATACATTTATGGACATGATGGGAGACCATGAGAAAGTCATGAAGATGTTGTCATGAAGCTTTTTGTTTGATCTTTAAAGGAAGATGCTAGAGATTGGTTTTCATATGTACCAGTGTGTTCTATCTCTTCATGGAATAAGTTCATGATAGCATTTATTGAATAGTTTGGTGAAAGAATTAATCCAATTTTAGTATGGAAAAAACTTATGGAAATTCAAAAGGATGAAGAAGAGTTAGTTCCAACTTTTAACCTCATATTTGCAAAAGCAATAAGAGATATTCCTAAAAACATGAGACCAGGTGATGCAGAATGATTAATTGTTTATTTGGGTGCATTCGATAAAAAAATAGTTATTTTTTGAGAAATAAGGACCCCACAACATTGCATCATGCATATCAAATTTCCATGGAAATTGAAAACAACTTGAGATACTCAATGATGAAGGGTTATATGGCTATGAGTGTGGGTTATTCTAATGCATCTCTTACAAGTGGATTAGATAATAGAAGTGATTGTCATAATAATGATGCTTCTTTTGTTCTAATTTGTCTATCATTTCCCAATGTAACTAGTGGTGAATTACAAATTGAACATCAACAACTTTTGAGAAATATTGATCAAATGCCTTTTGTCAAAGAATTATCAAACATGAAAAGGCATAAAGGAGAATCACCATATGATTTATTTGCAAGGTTTTTGGATGCCTTGTTGGAAATTCCTAAGAATTTTAGACCTGAGGATTCAATTTGCATTGACTTGTTTTGTGAAATTTTTGAGCCAATGCTAAGTACCTTGCTGAAAGAATTTAAGCCTAAAGGATTTGATCATATGTTAAACTAGATCAGGATTGTTGAGGAAGCTAAATGTGATTATGCATAAAGTATGATGTCTCAAAGTGTCAATAGTGGTTGCTCTATTGAGAAAAATCATAAATAAACCCAAAGAAGTGAAAAGGATATAGCAGAGAATAGACATCCATTTTGTGGTATGGGTGAGGACATCGATAATAACCAATCCATAAGTAGCCTTTGTGCAAATTAGTACATTGGTGTTAACGAAGAAAATGTATTTACGAATATAATTGATGCTTCATCACAAATCAATGGTTAAGGTACTGATAATAGGAGATTGAGATTTCACTCTAAACACTATGAGCTTAGTGCATGTTATAATGAATCCCATTATGATAATGATCATAAGGAAAGTGAGGGATCTAATTATTTTTTTGAGGAGTATTAATCTTTTTATGAATTTGATCTAGAAGCATTTTCTTTGCATAAGGGATGTAATGATATTAATGCTCATAAGGTTTTACCCTTACAAGTGAATGAAAAAATTCCATGCAATGGATACTTGGAGTGCAATCCAGTTATGTCAAAACTAGAAAATGCTAACTTACTATTAACGATGATGAATTTGAAGACAAGAATGTATGTGTTTAGCATCTTGATGCCAAACACAATGCTAACAATAATGAGGATGGTGGTGCTAACCAACAAGATCATGTCCTAGTTGTTCCTGATTGTCTATGTGAAGTAAAGATGGAATATGCAAGTTTTGTTGCAAAAATGGACATTGGTTGTTTTTGAAAAGGAATGTATTGATGAGGAAAGGGATGAAGAAGTTTGTTCAAATGTTAATGAACAAAAATTAGACTATAATGAACCTTTCACATTTGATTCAACATACTTATCAATATATGAGGTACATGAGGGACTTGTTGTTGACCCTATTAACTCTGAGTTATTTGAGCCATCCTTTGAAACATTTTTCTTAGAGTTAAATGATGATTCAAAGGGTAAATAAGAATATTTTATTGAGCCTAAAATGGAAGTATTCTTTGATGCATGGGATATGATTGATAATGGGGTTTGTGGTAATGACCCTAATCTGAATAAGATCAAGGATGCTATTGGTTCTAATGAATCATTTTCCTAGGGAAGTGGAGCATATGGTAGTATGCATGTCTCACACTGCTCTGATGAATGTGGACACTAATTGGAGAGTATGCCTATATATGAAAATTTATTGTTCATCATGCAAGATGACTACTTTTCTGGCTTGTTGTAGAATCCAAGAGATGATTCCAAGCTTTTACATGAGCCTTATACTAATTATGAGTTACTTGAAGTAGAATTGCAATGTGTCTTCAAAGGGTTAGGGAATTTTTTTTTGGATGGAATTATTGATCAAAATAGTTATGAAATTTTTTAGTTTAATGTGCAAAATGGAATTGATCTCAACCCTTTGGTGTCAATGATCAAGTGGAATACAAATTTGTTCAATTTCCAGTTGAGTTGGAGGCATATTTGGTGGAGAATAATTGTGAAATGAACAAGGTAAAATGCTACATTGATTATGGATTGCAATTAATGTCTGATTTCAATTTTTAGCTGGACAAGGTAAATTATGATAATGGAAAGTTCAGGCACATGAAAATTATGATTAGTTGTAGTGACCACAATAGGATTAGCTGGTGGGAAATTCATGGCATTTTTTTCAGCCTTAGTCTAGTGCAGACAATAGAGAATAAGTTTGTTTACAGAGGAAAATAATGGTTTTATTTTTTGGGGGCTCGAGGCCACCAATTGAAAATGAAGCCTATTAAATATAGAATATAGATTGAGAGCCTGCGCACCAGGAGGGACTTCTGAGAAAATTTAAAATGAGGATCTTATTGTACAGTCATGTAAATGTTGTATATATGTTGGTGTGCTTTAGTTTGGTGTTTTCTTGCCTTGTATAGGCAAGTCTTGGTTTTGGTCCTCTATGCTTGGTCTTCTTCATCCTAAGATTCCTTGATCTCGCTCTGTTCTGAGGGAACAAACATCCCCAATAGGAGCCACTAATGGAACCCCTAAAAATGCTTTGTGTTACATCTCAAAATCTTTCACAATTGGGTTAATCCAATGTCCCTAGGCTTAGGGTTTAATCCATTGTAATTACTTTAGGTATTGTGTTATTAAAATCCTCTCCCAAAAACCCCTAAGTCTCATGCCTTTAGCAATCATTCTAATTCATTGTTGACCCTTTGTCATTGATTCCTAATCTTTTAAGACATATCTTATGTCATCGAATCCATCATATTACTGGCCCCTAAGTCCTAATGATCTCGACTATTTCTCGTTACTTTATTACAAAAATTACCTTAATAGTATAATGGGTTGTTCTTTCCTCAAAATATATGTTGGGTCCTAGGTTGGAATTTAATTTTTCTATTGGTTTCCTAAGGTTTTAGCCTTAATCCAGGTATGTCTCCATATATTTCTTGGCTAGTGGTCGCCCCTTCTTAAGAACTAACATATTTGACATGTGCAAGTTTTATGGTTTTATGATGATCGTTCGATCACTATAGGCAGATCCTAGCTATTACCTGTGATCCCACTCTGATCTATTTTTCATTTAAAAATTCCAATGGGCTGGTGGGAAAGTGCCACATTCCTTCTATAGTGGTGGGCCCAATTCCTTTAAAATTTTAGTGGGAGGTATTTCAATGAAATCAATGGCAGTTGTTTGGCAATGTGGGTTTATCTGGGTTGCTCCCCGCCACCCCATTCATTTTTATTTTTATCTTAAAATATTGTTGTGGGTTGGTAGGCTGTGAACATCTATCCCTTTGTTAGAGGAACCCACCTAGCTTTGGATGAATCAAACACTTTATCAAGTGGAAATTGATGGTTGATAGAGGCTGATGTGAGTCAATCCTGACCAATCCCCATCATCCTATGCAAGATTGATCTATGCTCTCCATCTCACAATGGGGAAGCGGACATGTGCCACATGGAGCAGTCTGAAGGGTGGAACTAACATTCTAAAGGGAAAATATTAAAGAAAAATATCGCTATTAAGTATATGGTATGAAGTATGCCATTGAAATTATTTTTTTGGTACATGTTTACGAGATATAATGATTTATTTTTTATCTCAAATGATAATTTTGTCAGAGGTTTGCACATGCGGGTTGGTGTGTTGAGTTAAGGTAAGCACAAGTGTGCAGATTGAGATAAAATCTTGGTTGTTCCCCAACATGCAACTTAGAAGAGTTGTAAGTGGGTTATTTCCCACGGGCATGTGGGAAAATGTGACACGAAAGGATTTCTTTAATGCTAAGTGGATGATGGAATTGTGCCGACAAGCTGGATGTTTATCCACATGGGTTTTTCTGATTGGACAAAGGAAAAGGATGAATGTAGTTATCCTTTTCAAAAGTAATTTCTATGATTCATATTATATGTCAATCTATCTCACCGTGCGATTAACGATGGAGATTCAAAATATAGTGGTTTCCTGTCAGCTTAGTCATGTGAACCTTCTATGAGAATTAATTATCAATACAATTTAATGGTTTGATATAATGAGAGTTGATAGCCATTTTCTTTACAATTGCAATCATCAGAAGCTAAGTAATTGAGCCTGTGTCTAAAAGAAAGGCATAGAGAGTTTTTGATAAGGAAGTTGCAGAAATATCAAGGTTGTTTTCTTATGTAAGTAGGTGGTCATACCTACTTTGTTGCAATTACGTATAAACTAGTTTGTGAGATCTATTTCCCTAGGGTGGTAAGGGTTTCAATTTTCTACATTTTGCACGTAGATTGATAAGCATTGTGTGGCTTTGAAGATTTTAAATTTTGCAATTTCAATTTGAGAATAAACTAGTGAGTTTTCTTGCAAATGAAGCATTGGCTAGTTCTTGTTCTGTTTTCTATAATAATGAGTAAGCCTAGTGAGTCTACCCAGATAGTGAGGAGGTCTAGGAGGATTAGTATGCTTGAAATTCAAGATGATACACCTAAAATTAAAAAAAGGAATATTGAGAGCTCCTATAAAGCCAAAGGAGAAGAGGAGAGCTCGTAAGAAGTCTAAGAAGGGTGGTGTTAGGAGCACTTACAACCTTAGGAGTAGGGTTTTTGATAATAATCAAGGTGATTCTAGTGGGAAACTAGCTAAGTCTTGTGGGAAGAAGAAGAATAAGTACCACAAGGCTTATGATTCTTATATGGGAAGGAATAACTCTACCATGGAGGATTTGACTGGTCCTTTGAGCGATGAAGGAGATATTGACCTAGAGTACAACCATTACCTTCTCACACTAGCATGTTGGGAGTATTTTGATGATGTAGAAGTAGTGCCTTTTCTAGTTTCAACAAGATCACAGAGCAGGTGTGCCTACTCTAATTTTGAAGAATTAGAGTAGCACCATGGTTCTATTCTTTTATTTTTGATTATACTGTTGTCACAATGGCAGGCTCATCTTCTTTAGTGAATGTGTAAATTTTTGTTTTGGGTGCTAACATGGAGAATCTTCTTTGATCGATGTGGATGAAGGATTTTGGTGTTCTTGCAGCAATGAACAATTCCTTTTGGAGGGTTGGTTGATGTTCTTCATTAGACTATATGGGTTTTATCTTTTTCTTTCCCCCCACTTTGCAATGCGCAAATATAACTGTCTAGGGGATTTTCTGAAATTGAAATGAAATTAAGTGTCAAATATAAATGTGATTGAAATGGTAATTTGGCTTGATGCTTGTTGCTCCCATGTTTTTATAAATGGGATTTTAGGGATAGTTACAAGGGTTCAAATTTTGGGTCACAAAGTGGTCTAGGTTGGAAAACTAAGCTCATGAAAGAGCAATTTGTAAATTAATGCATAGATGAATAGATTAGTATGAAGTTTAGGGTATAAGTTGGTTTGTAATGAACTTAATTAGTTTTACAGTAGAAATAGTATTGTTGATGGTGTTGTCTGCACAACAACAACTCAGACAAGATACAAGTATCCTATCTCTCTTAAAAGGTAAATCTCTATCAACAAGCCTCAAGAGATAACCCCAAGGTCTCTAATGTTAGGTCTTGACAATGCATAAACAACTCAGTGATAAGTGTGAAAATTTTGGTAATCACAAAGGGACGTTACTACAAGCAAATATTGAATCTTCAAATTTATTAGATCTAGCAATATGGTGATACTTCAAATCCTAAATCTAACCCAAATAATAAAATAAATAGCAAAAGATAAGGGTTTCAAAGAGATTTCTAAGATTAATTCTAATCCTAAGATTAACAATGCAAATGATAAAACACCTGAAATGGACCAATCCTTCAAAAACTAATTCCTGCTTGACCCAGATAAATCTGCAATCTTACAGAAATAGTGCAATCTTCTAAGGCACAAAATATTTTCAAGTCATGAATATTTATCCAAACAACCTTATTGTAATTGAAATGAACAAGCATTCACAACTGAACTAAGCACAATGAATATCAAATTCCAAGCTAACTTTGCAAAGCAACTAACAGTTAGCTAGCTGCAAAAAGTATGGACTAGAGATTGTTGCAACACTTCAAGCATCAAATCATAAACACCATTAAGTCATCTAACATTAAACCTAACATGTATCAAATAAAATTAAGCAATTTCAAAAGATAGAATCACAAGAACCATTCTAGATAAAATTAACACAAGAAAGGCACCAAATCACAATGTCTTTACTTGCATTAAATCATCCAAGGTAGCAACAATTTCAATCTTTTGTTACAACAGTTGCTTGAAAACAATCCTGACTACTAACTTCTTACTCTACTACTAAATCCGCTCCAATGTAACACTATCTAGCCCTTTCAAATGAGGCACTAACCCTATTTATAAAGATTACATCTTATGTCAGCCCAAATAGGGTTACAAAACAATTGGCCCCTAAA
Source organism: Sequoia sempervirens (assembly GCA_007258455.2). NCBI lineage: Eukaryota > Viridiplantae > Streptophyta > Pinopsida > Cupressales > Cupressaceae > Sequoia > Sequoia sempervirens. The sequence goes on along the minus strand of VDFB02281492.1, from coordinate 77,341,732 downwards.
ACAAGTCAGCCAGAGGAATTCGAAATAAAGTAAAGTATGCATTAAATGCATGTACTCCATCTAGGTCGGCCTGGAATCTCCAACATGACTCGGTCCAATGCATGTGAAGGATGAGGATGAATAATAGGGAAGCACAAATTTTGATGAGGCATTGTATTAATTACTCTCCCCTTTGTCCTTATCTCGCTCCATTTTATCGTGCACCATTAAAAATATCTTCTCCAAGTCGGGTAAGGGTGGAATAACTAAAAATTTAATTTTCCTTTCAATGGACTTAATGTCTTCTCTTGACTGCCTTACAACCTTATCCCAATCCACCTTCATGGTTTGATACTTATCCATTATTGCAATGTATGTGGAAGCATCATCTAACTGATGTTCAATGACTAGGTCCTCATTGACTGGAGAATATACATCTCACCACCATTTTCTCAATTGCTCCAAGTTCAGATGTTTTGGTGCAAACCTCTTCCTCCCTATCATAACCTCGAAGAAAGAAATGCATTTGTTGTAGATTTCAGTCAGGTTATTCTAAATTTTCTTTCCCTATTTGTGCACCTTCTTTAGAACCCTTTGCCTTATTTGCAAAACTTTGTGCTATTCCCAGGGTTTGGCAACTTTGGAAGGAGAAAGAATTTCATCACTTACTAGCTTATCTTCAGTATACTCCATGACTGTCTTGGTCTTTTGCAATAAGAGGTCAACATCCTCCTTGTCTTGAGCTAGCACAACTTTCAACCACTCTATTGTCCTAATGGCATCACCACCAACTGAAAAAATCTCCTTAATAGCATCATCTCCTTTTACTCCTACTTCTTGTAACTAGTTCAATGTGGCATGTGCAGGGGTTTTCATTTTCTCCAATTCTATGATAGTTTCCTTTGGTAAGAAACCTGTTGCAGATGATGATGAACTGATTTGGCCAATGCATTGCAAGGGCTTCATTAAATCCTACAGATATTTCTTCAATTTATCATTTTCTTTCTTCAAATCTTTCTTTTCTTGCACCTCTTTCTTTAGCTTGCTCAAAATAGCAGCACTAGATCCCTCAAATTCTTCAACCTCTTGCATCAAAGAAGTGGGTCCTAGATTGATGGTTTGTACACTATAATATTTTCTAATGACCTCATCTTTATCCTTATCTGGCACATGGGTGGCAATCTGAATAACTTTGTTGTTTGATTCATCCCTCTCAATCTTGGAGATAACCCTAGCTTTCTTCTTTGTTTTTCCTTTTCCAATCTTATCTAATAGGTCATCCCAATTTGGAGGAGTATCATCCACCACAATCTGCTTACTTTTCAACTCCTTGTCTAGCTAGATAGGAATGGTAGATCCTGAATATAATTCATCTTTTCCAGCTGCTTCCTACTGGTCTTTGAAGGATTCTATATTAGGAATGTCCTCAATTTTCTCCTCTCTGTCCTCTTCTAGATTCCCATCCTTTTCTTCATCATGCTCCTCTTCTACATGCACTGGTGAAGGGGTTTTGGTAGGTACCTCTTTATCTCCTTCATCACCATCAGGTGAATCCTCATATGTCACTAAGGGAGACTGTAGAATTATTTCTATTTTTGCCTTTGTGCTATAGAGTTCACCCTCCTTGAATCCTTCCACTTCCACATATTGGTGGTGTGTTGTATCTTTTAACTGCTCTGGTACATTATGTGATTCATGGTGAGGGGGAGCATCCTTATGTTGTTCTGCAATAGGGGCTACTAGAGGAGTATCCTCTTTCAGTACATTATCTTTGGGAGGAGTCCTTGACCTACTTGTATATACTTGAGTCTTCTCCCCTGAAATTTCCACATTTAAGTCTGAGTTACCCTTCTTTGTTTGGGCATAGGAGCACTATCTTTCTCTTCCTCTTCACCTGGTTCTTCCTCTGTAGGTCTCTTTGCCTTTGAAGTATTAGTCCTTTTCTTAGCAATGGGTTTCCTTTGCTTCTCCCCTTCTTCTATTTGAGCACCCTTAACCTTAATCCTAAAAGGGGAGTTTTCCTTAACTTTACCTTTAGAGTCTTGCTCACCTGATTTCTCAAAGGTAAAATGAGGCTCCACGTCTCCATCAAGTCATAGGTGCATTGCACACCTTCACTCTTAAGCTCCCATATCTTGTGTTTGAGCTATAGCTTGGTATACTTGATCACTGGAGTCATGATCTGCTCTAATTTGGTCTTCTCTTCCTCCAACCAATCTATTTCCCCTATCGATTTGTCCTTCAAAAGATCATAGTCATGACTCTAAATCAAGTTTCCATCATACTCAATCTAATAAGGAATGACTTTGACACTATACAATCTAACCACATCAACAGGCAGCCTAGAGAAATTCTTCTTCCTAACTTTAAATTCATCTTCATTGTTGGCCCAATAATCTCCTATGTCATCTTTATGACTGTACTCCCTACTAGCTTTCCTCTGGGCCTCACCAGTTATATCAAATTTGGATCTCTTGGAATGAAAAGTTAAACCCAAAGTTCCCATTTCCTCCTTAGAAGCATGTGCTGAATTTATAGAAGGGCAAGCCTCATTACTAGCTATCCTGAGAGGGAAATCATTGCCAAACCCTATCTTGTGTTTATCTTTCTTGACTATTGCATCAAAATAAAAAATATTCCTTGTGAACTCCAATAGTACAATGTGATTTATGGGGTTCCTAGGAAGTCTGTATGGGGCTTTTTGGTAGCCATCTATCCTGATGTATGAGAAGGTAGGGAATTGGATGAACCAAGCTCCAAACCTCTTGATTAATTCCTTGTCTTGGTCTGATATTCAGACATGCTCTGCACCTTGAAGTAGCTTGGTTATGTGCATGGTGAATGCATCATTCGCCCTCCTATAGCTTGGGCTTCCCAAATGTAGTTGTGGGTATACTTCATAAATCACATCCTATCCAAATACACCCCTTGTACTTAACCCTTTATATGGATGAAACCTTGCAAGTGCATAGACCAAATAAGAGGTCATTGTGAAGGTCTTTGACTGTAGCACATTGCGCATTTGTTCATGTATCATTGCACTTATAATTTCTACCCAATGATAGTCGATGTTTTGCTCCATCCTCACAATAACATGAAACATCAAATTTTCAAATAATCCTACACTTTTCAAGCGCATGACTCTGATGAGTAATGTAATTGCATCATAATATTTTGGCTTGAATTTTTCCTTGTATAGATGTTTTGGAAATTTGGAGAAATGAGACTTAGGCTTCTCTAGCTAGGAATTAATAGCTTGTTGTGATTTGATAGTCTCATCCTCATAGTACTTCTTATCCATTTCTATGTCAAAGGCCACCACATGGGACCTATGAAGCATATCAAAAGTTTGTGCTATAGAGATAGGGTTAAGATTGGCTAATATTCTTCCATGAGGGCCAATTATTCTCTAGGTACCCTTATCATAATGTTTGGCACATTCTAGTACCAGTTCGTAGCATTGGAACATGGGAGGAAAACCAGCTACATGTGCCAATCTTGATTCCACCTATCTTTTGGCCAACAATGGAGGATCCTTCTATGTCATCCTAGCCTTAAATTCTTCATAGTCCCACCGACCCACATTGGTATTAGTGACCTCTGACCATATGAAGGTCAACTTGCTTTCTGGAACCCTGCTCTTTATATCTATTTTGATCCTTTCTACCTTGGAGAAAGAATATCCCTCAGCATTTGGATTTGTATGCTTACCCTTAGCCTTCTCGGCCACTGCCCTATTGGATTCAACCTGCATTGAATAAAAGACCATCATAAATTCTCTTTATAATATTAGAACCAAGGTTATTCAATCATAGATAACATATTCATCATTACATCAATTCAAAATCATGATAGAATCCCCTTTAAATCGATTATAAAGCACAAGTATTAAGAAATCTAGGATTCTAAGTAATTTGGGGAAAACCAGCTAGAGAGGAATTTCAAGAAATTCCATGTCAGGCAAACTTAACCGATTGGGCACAAATTTCATCAGTTGATCATCATAGTATGAAAGGAAACCATACAACATTGTTTAAATTGTCAATATAAATCATAAGATGCCAAATATTCAACATTAAATTCATTCATCTCTCGAATTCTTCTACACCCCGAAATCTTTGGGAGAATCTGGGAAAATCCATCAAGAAAGGAATTCCACGAGGAAATGGAAATTCCTAGCCCTTGGGACACACCTAGGAAAAAGAAGGGACGAGGAAAATCAGGAAATTCCAAGAGTGTGGAAATTCCGTGAAGATCTCAAAATCCTAAAAACTGTCACTTCTTATGATCTTTTCTTGGAACAATCAAATGATCACAACTTTAGAACTTTTAGGCTTGAATTCAATTTTTTTTATGTCTTCTATTGATCCTCTTAAGTTCTCAACTTTCTCGGGAATGAATTGGTGAGGATTGGCTATGAATTGATGATACCCTAAGTTTGACTTTCTAAACTTCCACCATGAATGTAGGGATGAGCTCAAGTTTAGCTTGGAGTTAGGTCATTTGTCTTTGGTACAACTCAAGATAGATTGCATAGCACGCACTCAAACGAGTTGTTAGAAAATGAAATCAGAGGCGAGCTCACGAACTCACTCAGAGACATTAATCTAACTAGACTCCTAAGAGAAATCCTAAGTTGAATCAAACTGGAATGACAACACATAGATTTGGGTATGAAGGTGTAATGTGAGAATGCTTGGCACCACAACTAATCAGCTAACTAGGCAAAGATATGAACTGGGTGTTAAGAACCCATGAAAGTACCAAACACAACCCTAGTTTTGAACATTCAATCGCCAAACACATGAAATTCAAGCTCCAAATGCATTCAAAACAATAAAGCATCACAACATCAATCATTCAACGGAGAAACCATAGCTACATACCATGGATGAATCAAATTCAGCTGGAGGAGTGACTTGTGATAAACTTTGATTCCCTAGCAAGCAACTCCAATAATAGCACAAGAAATCCAATCACCGAATCCACAAATCGAGAAATTCAAGCAACAAATCGCCAAATACCAGAGACTCTCTAGGTAGTAGACAACAAATGATGAAAGTAAATGACACAAAATTCCCTAAAATCAACCAAATACTCACTGTAGAAGCCATACCATAGTGCATTAATATCATCGACAAGACAGACCGAAACAAAACCTAAAAACTTGATGAGGTGACAGAATTTCGGAGAAATCTAGTCTAGGCGGAATTCCATGAAGTGCCAGATTTTCTGAACTACAATGTTGAAACCTCTTCGTTAGACCCTCAGGGAAACCGAAAAAGTCTACCCAAAACGAAAATTCCTGAAGACAAGGTAAAACCTGAGTTTTATCTAGAAGTTAAGATTTTTAATTCATAACTTAGGGGATTATTTGTGTAAGAAAGATGAACATCCAAAGACATCCAAAAGTGGCTGAACCAATAATCAAAGAGCCAAAAGACACCAAAAGCTAAAGCAAAAAGAGGATCCCTACTTTCAGTGGGGTGTGTGTGCAAAAGTGCACAACAAATGGCGACTCCTGCTGGGAAAATACTCCAAAGCATTTTAGTGACAAACTAGAATCAAGAAACTAGAATCTCTGGTTTCAGTTCTAACATTAGGTCACAAATTCAGCAAAGCTTCAAAATCACAAGCAAGCAAACCTTTCTTGTACCAAGGTCAAAGTGTGTGCATATGTATTCATTCCCATTTCCGTAGTTGCAATAGGAACCAAATTTAGTCAAGTTAGGCTACATAAATGATTCTAACTCCAAAAGCTACCTTGATAGAGCCTCACTGCCATTCAGGCATCCATAGCCTCAGTGAGGGTATCATTGTAGTCCTCCCAAGAATAGCTCTACTACCAACCAAGCGTCCATAGCCCTGGTAGAGATACTTGAATACTCCTGATAAGTTGAATTCATTTGTTTTTATTTGCGATATTTTCTCTTTTTCTTTTATTTTGATATTCTTTTCTTTTCACTTTTTCCTTTTCAACCTAGGAATAGCAAAGTTCACACTCAGGGTTGGGAACCACAGTGGCAGTGAAGCAGAAATAAGATTTTCACCTAACCAGCCCTCATAAGTACCCTATGCTCCTTTAGAATTTTAAAGATGTGTTGAAAGATATGAGACCCAAATACATTCCAGATTTAGCCTAGCCTATGATTTATCCATTCATAGCATTTAATTCATGTGACACCAATACAAGACTTTCACCATCTGATGCTAGAAGGATGATTGAAGTTTGTAAGAGAAATATTTAGAACAGTCCCAGATAAGAATATGATTGCCATGCGGATGCAACACACCCAAAATAAAATAGGAAAACCAAAGGCAAGAGCAAGGAAAAAAAAAAATTCTACTCTAACCTAGGAAAACCTAAACTAACCGAAAGAAAAAAACAACAAAACAAAAACAAAACAAGCCAATAAAGAAACCTAAACTAACTATGTACACAGGGGAAAAGAGCTATGAGAAACTCAGGACTGGAAATAATGCTTAAGGTACTGCCCATTGATAGGCAGTGGGATGTCCTCTCCCATGAGATTTTTTAATCGAAAGGCATTATCTCCCATAATCTTTGAGATCTGATGAGGGCCAAGCCAGATTTTGTCAAATTTACCATGCTCCCCTTTTCTATTGTGGGCTTTATCCTAGTACAGAACCAAGTCAGAGATTTGAAAGGCTTTAACCTTAGATCTCCTATCAAACCATCTTTTGACTACACCCTGATGTTTGGCAAAGTTTTAAAGGGCTTCATCTCTTTTTTCTTCAAGGTGTAATAGTTTAGCAAGTCTGGCTTCTCGTTTATCCCCTTCATCATAATAATCGTTAATGAACTGTAGGGTGGGGATTTTAAGCTGAATAGGAAACATAGGTTCTAGACAATAAACCAAGTGGTAAGGGGAAGTTCCTATGGAAATCTCGTTTCTTGTATGATCTTCCCAAAGAGCAAACTAAAGCTGGGTATGCTAGTTCTTCGGGTTTCTTTCTAAGAACTTATGAATGACTATCAGGAGGTTCTTATTGGAGGACTCAACCAGACCATTACCCTAAGGGTAATAATTGGATGAAAATTTAATTATAATTCCATGATCAAAGGCCCAGGTAAAGAATTTCAATGACACAAATCCAAGACCATTATCACAAACCAAAGACAAGACATCCAAAGCAGTTGATAATACCTAATTCAATGAAATTGATTACCACTTCAGAAGTATATTATTTGCATGCAAGAGCCCCAGTCCATCTTGTGAAATAATTAGTAACAGTGAGAATATACCTATGTCCTATAGAAGAGGGTGGATTGATTGGACCTATGAAGTCCAATCCCCACTACGTGAAAGGCTTTACCTCAAAAACTGGTTGAAGTGGGAGTGTTGCATACTTCTCTCTAGTAGTTTTTGTTTCACATACATGGCAAGTTCTGACATGATTATGTGCATATTTTAACAATGTGGGCCAATAATAACCCGCTCTCAGAATATGATTTGCAGTGGAGGGTGCAAATCCATGACCAGTACCATATCTATCATGAAATTTTTCCATGACTCTTTCAGCTTCTTGTTGTCCCAAGCATCTCAAGTAGACACCTTCATGGTTCTTTTTGTACAGAACAACTCCTTTCAACATGAAACTGTCACTGTTCAAGTGCAATACTCATCTTTGTATGAAACTAAGGTGATCTGGACACCACTAATTCAAAAGATAGTAAATAATATCATCATACCAGTCCCCTAGAGAAACATCCTCAAGATTATAATATTGGGCTGCAAGGTTAGGGCCCATTTTTTCCATTATTCTATTAAGCCCTTTCCCTCTTACCAACTTCATGGGTTGAATCTCAATATCATACTACTGAAGCATTATCACCCACTTAGCTCTGCATTCTCCTAGTTCATTTTGCATCAGCAGTAGCTTGACTACAGGATCTGGTACTATTGCAAAGACCTTGTTCCTAAGAATATAGTGTCTAAATTTCTTCATATCCCTAACCAAGGAATAGGTCTACTTCTCCAAACTTGGATACCTTAGTTCTACATATTTCAATGATGCACTCATAAATGCTATAGGGTGCTCATTTCCTTGATCATATTTTTGGGTCAACATGCCAACACAGGAGTGATCAAAAGAAAATGAATATATGTAAAATGGCCTAGCATAATCAGGACTCACCAAGAATAGGGCCTCAACAATGGCCCTTTTTATTTATACAAATTCTTCTTTAGCCTCTTCATTCCATTCAACTTTAGCTTCCTACTTCAACATGGCATTTAATGGTTTGACAACCTTAGCAAATCCAGTGATGAATTTTTGTACAAAGTTAATCTTACCAAAAAATGACTTCATTTATTTCTTGCTAGCAGGTGGTTGAATCTTGAGTATGGCTTCCACTCACCCAGGATCAAGAGCAATACCCTTCTCTGAAATAACATGCCCCAACAGTTTTCCCTCAGTAACCCCAAAGATATATTTCTTTGGGTTAAGAGAAATGCCAAACTCTCTACACCTCTTAAATACCTTACATAAGTCTGCTATATGATCACCTTGTCTTTTGGAGAAAATTTTCAAATCGTCCATTTAAATTATGATGCACTTACCAATTATATCCTTAAAAGCAATGTACATAGCTCTCTGGAATGTAGCTCCAACATTGATCAAGCCGAAAGGCATCCTTCTGTAGGAAAAAGTGCCCCACTTTGTGGTGAAAGTAGTTTTATGCATGTCTTCATATTGTACCATAACTTGGTTATATCTAGAGTAGCCATCTAGAAAAGACATCATTTGAGGCCCATTGACAATCTAAAGTACTTCATCTAGTGAAGGAACTGGATAATTATCCTTTTCTGATGCTTTGTTAAGGTTCCTAGAATCCACACACAGTCTGATTTCCCTATTTTTCTTTCTCATAGGGACCAGATTCGCAACCCAAGTTGAATGCCTGAGTAGGAATATGATTCTAGCAGATAGCAACTTCTGCATTTCTTTTTGGATTAGGGGTTCCAGCATACCATTGATCAGCCTTTGCCTCTGCTTGAAAGGTCTTGCTCCTAGCTTTAAAGGGATAGTATGAGTGATAATGGAAGTGTCATATGTCTTCAAGTCTTCATAGCTCCAAGATATCATGTCTTGGTATGTGTGCAAAGTGTCAGTGATTCCTTGTCTCTCCCCTAGAGTACACACTTTACAAATGAAGACATTTTTTATATCATCTTGAGTCCCCATGTTGTATGTTTTACATTTTCCACTAATGGAATCCTTCTTAGCATCTTGCTCCTAATCTCTAACCTTATTTAGATCAAAAGTCCTCTCTAGCTATACTATTCCCCTTGGAATAGTGTTAGTCTTTAAATTAATCACCCCTTCTAGATCCATCTTTGCTTCTTGGGGCTCAACTTCATCAATAATCTGAGAGGTAAAGACATCTGAAATTGTAATAAAATCCAAAATATGCTTATCATCTTCAAATACTTGAAAGTTAGTCACATTGTTAGGCACTGAAGGCACTGGGGTCAATTCCACAATAAACTTCTTCAATCTAGAAAGGGACAAAGGCTACAAAGTACTAGCTGCCTGAGCTAGGGAATCTGTTGTTTGGTTCTTACTACATGGTATCAACTGAATGTTGAAGGCATCAAATACTTTGATAAGGTCCCATACTCTATGCCTATAATTGGTCATCCTTCTGTCATGGTAGGAGTATTGCCTCCTGACTTGTTTAATCACTAGCTCAGAATCCCCGAAGACTTGCAAAATTTTAACCTTTTTCCTTAGTGCCATAAGCAACCCATGAATCAAAGCCTCATATTCTGCTACATTATTGGTACAATGAAACTAAAGTCTATGGGCAGCAAAGAAATTTTTACCTCTTGGAATGATTAACTCGAATCCTACCCTAGCTCCTTCCTTTGATTTAGATTCGTCAAACCTTAAGGTCCAACAACCAACAACTACATATTTCCTTACTGCATCTCTTGCATTGTTGCTACTGGAGGGCTCTTCCAAAAGCATCACCTTCTTCCCTTTGGGATCCTCTTGAATATTTTGTATATAATTTGACTACTAGAGTAGGGTTGATACATTTTTGCACTTGTTCTACTACAACCTGGCACAAGCAGCAGTCCAATTTAGAGTGGGATGCATTGTGAACTCTACACCAATTAGGAAAGAGTATTTCTAAAAAATTCATTCCTCTACCTAAATGAATCTGATCTTCAATGTACTTCTGAATGAATTCTTGGAAGTTATCCAACAGGATGAGTTGATGATCTTTAGGATCATCATCATCAATCAGTTCGACCAGGGCTCCAATAGCACTAGATTCAGCTGTAAGATCACTGGGTGTAGTATGTAGCATAAGGATTTCTTCCACATCAAATTCCTCAAAATGGGCCACAAGAACATAATTACCGATGCTCACTCTGATATCAGTATTTCATTCAAAGTATTCTGATATTCTATGATCATATATCTCATCCTGGGTTCTCTCTCAATCCTAATTTGATTTGGTACTCCCTTCCAGGAAAGCCACATGTGGGACTGATCAGTTGATACATATCCATTCAGAGTCTTAGTAAAGTATCTTCCCAAAATCAAACCATAACCATCGGGTATATCTGCCACCTATATATTAATGACTTGCTGATCTCTAGGATCATAAGCAATTTGCATATGAATCATGTTCAATTCCCCCACAACATTAACTTCAATTCTATCCATTTGAGTGACTTTCTTTATAGATTCAGTAGGGGCAATACCTAAAGCTCTACGAACACACCAAAGGGCATTACATTGGTAGAAGCACATGAATCCAACAAGAAATTATGCAAGTTCTTACCAAATATACGAACAAAAATAATGGAGGATTTTCTGATTTCCCTTGAAATAGAGTTAAAGGGGTATCAACCTGAGCAACTTGAGTTTTATCTTTCTCTTTCCCTTTATCTCTAGGCTGTGTGTGAACCTAATTATGAATCTAATTCTGACCTTTTACTATTTGAGAACTAGATGCTTTATTAACACTCTCACTAATTGATTTATCTTGTGATATTGAGCTTGCATTGTAAGCTCCTAAAACTGCATTTCTAATAGTTGGGACTCTTAATAATTCTATAGGCATCCAAATTTGACCACTTCCATATGGTAAACATCATCTTCTTATTCATCCATTTCATCCTTTTCTGACATTAATTAAATCATTCATTTAATTGATATTGCATGTCCTACATAAGGTTTCTAAAGTATTTGATTTAATAATTAAATACTTTTACCTTCTTTCCTCTCTAAATTAAATAAATATACCACTTTATTTAATTTAGTCATGTAACCTCTTGGAATTTAAATTAATTTTTAATTCCTCACTTTCTCTCTCATTGTCACATCCTCCAACTTTTACAAGTTGGTCTCTAATTCCTCTTAGCCATCTAACCCTCTTCTAATCATAATTAATTTTAATTAATTTATGGTTAGGGTGTGTCACATCCTCCAACATTTTCCACTTGCTTCTAATATTTAGTTAATTATCTTAATCATGTGTTTGCACAACCTTAATCAAGGTCATTAACCACATTTAGCATGTATTTTTAGGCAGCCTTTTCATTTTCCTTTCTTGGTATTGACCCTCTTTCCCATGTGAATTTTAAATTCACATTTATTCCTACTAGAATCTTCTCTTCCCATGCATCTTCTAGAATCTTTTGACTTGTCACATCAAGTCACATGTGGACAAAGACTTCCCTTTTTGGAACCTTGTCTTGTCCATGAGATTCTTGCAAGTATGTGAATTTTTAATTCACATTTATTTCTCCAACTACTTTCCCTTTTCCCATGGAGATTTTTGAGGAATTATAAAATTCCTCAAAAGTCACTTTCATTTCCACTTGGGGTAAAGAAGTTCCTTTTTGAGGAAATCTTCTCATTCCCCAAGGTACTTGTAAAGTACTTGTCCTTCTTCCACCTCATTTACACATCACCATCCCTGAGCCATCTCACATTCCACATGTCAAGATGTGAGGGCTTGTGAGTCTTCAACTCACCATAGCCCTACATCTTGACCTTGTTGGATGAATCTCAACCATTGAATTCTCTAGAGAATTCAACTACCTCTATAAACACCCCCTCTTTTCTCTCATTTGGGAGGAGATCATTGTGCTAACCAAACTCTTACAAAATTTTCACTTGAGCCATACTTAGCTAGAATTCCCATTTCCTTGCATACAACATAGTATACTGATCTATTTTCCATCCATATTGCATCTCATTCATACATCTTTTTCCATTAAGAGGGGCATATATCATGTCAATAATCGAAAGGCTAACCAAAGGAGAAACTTAGCAAGGTATTATCGTTCTATTTATTTTGTTAGGTTTAACTTTTAGCCCAATCTTGAGGTTTTAGGTGTTTAGGTGGTTTCTTGCATGTTTTCTGCTGATGCTCGGTTTTGAGACCTTGTTTACTCCTAATCACATTTATGGCACACCCGGTGGGACAATGGTCCCTTGGAAGACATACCTATGGAAGAATCCATAATACATGCATATGATGATGTTGATCACACAGACCTGTCATTCATGTTTGACTATTTATCTATCTTTACCATCAGCCTTTCTCTTCATCATCCTGAACTCATTGATTGGGACCAACGCGATAGCACACCTTCCAATGTATCCCTGGATACATATATCAACCTCATGGGATTGGGGGAAGATGAATGCTCTAGTCGCAAAAATAAAAAACAAGAAAAATAAAAAATGGTCATCTAGTGAAAACCTCCCTGAGGCACTTCCTGACTTGGAAAAAGTAAAAATAAATGACGCATCTGATAGAGAAAACCTTGAAGAGGCACTAGAGGATGGAGAAGTTCATCTTCCCCTTGCAGGACTTCAATTATTCACATGGTCATCCATCCTAATTGAAGAAACTCAAGAAGTTAACCTGGGTACTGCTAAAAACCCTAAGCTTACCTATGTAGCCAGATCACTATCATAGCTAGAATATTCAGTCATTGTTCAACTACTTCAATATGCTATCATTTAATTTTCCTATTCATACTCAAACATGCCAAGCTTAGACCCTGCTTTAGTAGTTCATCATCTAGATGTTCGCCCAGATGTCAAGCCTATCAAACAGAAGCTCTAAAAAATGTGTCCATAGGTAGTATTATTAGTCAAGAAGGAATTGGAGAAATTACTGGACACCAGTTTTATCAGACCTATTGACTACTCTGAATGGATCTCCAACATAGTTCCTGTTGCCAAACCAAACAGAGACATTTGGATTTGTACAAACTTCTGGGATCTTAATAAAGCCTATTCGAAGGACGAATTCCTGCTACCCAATATTGACATGTTGGTTGACCTTACTGTAGGACATGAGATGTTGTCCCTTATGGATGGTTTCTTTGGTTACAATCAGATCTGAATCGCACCTGAAGACCAACACAAGACTGCTTTTACAACACCTTGGGGTACTTTTTGCTACAATGTTATGCCCTTTGGTCTCTAGAATGTGGCGGCAACATATCAGAGGGAAATGACTGTCATCTTCCATGATCTCATCCATATTATCATGGAAGATTATGTTGACGACTTGCTAGGAAAATCCAAAACCAGAGCAGAGCACCCTACCATCCTAAAAAAGATTTGCGAGTTGTTAGAATATTACAAGTTACAACTAAACCCAAAAAAGTGTCTTTAGTGTTACATCAGGGAAATTGTTGGGTTTCATAGTTCCTGAAGAGGCATTGAGGTTGATCCCACCAAGGTGAAAGCTATTTTGGATATGCTCCCCCTGCACAATCTGAAACAATTAAGAAGTCTCCAAGGAAAGTTGCAATCCATCTATTGGTTCATAGCCCACCTTGCAGATAATTGCCATTCATTCACCCATCTTCTAAAAAAAGACTCCACCTTCAAATGGAACCAATAGTGTGAGATAGGTTTTGATAAAATCAAAGAATACTTAGCTCATCCACTGATCTTGATGCCACCTATTCTAGGGAAACCCCTCCTGCTTTACATCTTAGCCACTTTAGTTGCACTGGGGGCATTATTGGCACAACATGATGAGTCCTCAAAAGAAAGAGCAATCTACTACATCAGTCGAGCACAGGTTAGTTATGAATTAAATTACTCACCCATGGAGAAAGCCTACCTTGCAGTGGTATTCAGTACACAAAAACATTGACATTACATGCTTAGCCATCCAATCAAATTAATAGCAAAAATTGATCCACTAAAGTATATGTTATCCAGAACCACTTTAACTGGTCACATGGCTAAATGGGTCATGCTCCTAAGTGAATTTGACATAGAGTACATGGATCAAAAAACCATAAAAGGACAAGTCATAGTTGATCAGTTGGCCGAGGCACCCCTAGTGGATGCTTACCCTCTAGTCACTGAATTTCTAGATGAAGTTTTCACAGTAACAAAAGAACCTTCTTGGACATTGTATTTTGATGGCTCATATAATCATAATGGATGGAGAGAAAGAATTATATTTGTTACCCTTCAAGGGGACTACACCCCAAAATCATTCAGGTTGGCATTCTCGTGTACTAACAACATAGTTGAGTACGAAGCCCTCCTCACAGGTCTTTGAATTGCAAAGCAGTGGCACATAACTCACTTGAGAGTCTTTGGTGATTAATTGTTTGTCATTAAGCAAATTAATAATGAATTCCTAACAAAAGATCATAAGTTGTTACCCTATAAATGCATGGTGGATGATTTCAAGAAATATTTCACCTTCATACAATTTGGCCAAATTCTTAGGGTGCAGAACAAAGCAACTGATGCTATGGCTACTATTGGCCCCCTGATTGACATGCCTAAAGATCAAACATAATGTGAGTTCCTTGTGGAACAAATTTTAATCCTAGCATATGATATCCCTGAGACTGACATGGTGTGTGACATTGTAGGTCCTGCTTCCCCATGGTACCAAAACATATATACTTATCTAGATGATAATATTTTACCCCTAGACCTCACACAAAACCAATGAAAATCCTTTATTCAATGTTCAACCCAATACGTTATCATCGGTGATTTGCTTTATTGTCACGGGTATGATGGAACCCCCCCTTAGGTGTCTAGATGAGACCAAAGCCCATACTACACTAACAGAGGTACATAGTGGTGTTTGTGGGGCCCGTTTAAATGGTATGGCTTTGGCCAAAAGGATTCTTTGAGCTAGATATTATTGGCCTACATTAGAGCATGATGCTTGTGAATTCATGAAGAAATGCCTTCCCTGCTAGAAACATGCAGATTTGATTATACTCTAACATAAGACCTTCAGCCCCTCCTAGCACCATGGACCTTCTCTCAATGGGGTTTCAACTTGACTAGAAAGATTTACCCACCATCTTTTGGCTGCCATACATTCATAATTACTTCCACTAAGTACTTCACTAAATGGGTGGAACCAATGCCACTCTCACAAATCACCGATACTCAAATTTCAAGATTCATCCTTTACCATATTCCTTGTAGATATGGTATTTCATCCACCATCCTTTCTAATAATGGAAAACCTTTTAAAAAATAGGCCATGGAACATCTCTCTGACACCTTTCATATCTAGCATCGTTGGTCAATGCCTTATTACCCCCAAGGTAATGTTCAGGCAAAAGCAACCAACAAGACCCTTATCTACATACTCAAAAAGGTTGTCAATAACACTAGTCGAGATTGGTACCTACATATTCATCCTGCTCTTTGGGCATATCACACCTCCATCAGCACCCCTACGGGCGGCACCCCCTATTCTTTAGTGTATGGTGTCAAAGCCATCTTGACATTCAAAGTTGAGCTCCCATCACTGAGAATTTCTCTGAAGAACCTTATCAGTGAGGAGGATGCTTGTGTCGCATGGCTTGCACAACTAGAATTACTTGATGAAAGATGAATCAAAGCCTATGATCATCTGCAAGCTTACAAAAACTACCTCAAGTGTAACTACAACAAGAAGGTTCATCCTCGATAGTTCCAGATAGGTGATCTTGTCCTTAAACATAACCAGCATACTCAATAAAACCGTGATAAGAAAGGAAAATTTGAAGCAAATTGGTTGGGTCCTTATATCATAACCGCTAAATATGGATCTGGGGCATACAAACTTGCTACACTTGAAGGAGAGCCTCTCAAAGAATCTATCAATATCATGCATCTAATGAGGTTCTATACCTAAGTCCGCTTGGTAATCCTAACTGCAAAAATATAAAAAAATAAAAATAAAAAATAAAAATCCAAAAATAGTAAAGAGAAATAAATTCATCCTATGGTGAAAACCACCTTTGGTGGCGCCTAGGTACAAGTGGTGAAAACCTGGTAATAGAGATTATCCGTAGAGGGCTTAATCATTATCTACCTTGCGTCCTAATTACTTTATGACTCCATCCATCCTATCCTGATATCCTCTCCCATTCCATTTTTGGTCACTTGGTATCTTTTGATTGAGCATTGGATGATTACATGCTATCTATCATCCTGAGCTCTTTATCCTAGTCTAAGATTTTATTGTCAGTTTGTTTGTCTACTAGTTTGTGTCATCATCTAGGATCATCCATCGTGTCCATCTCCACCTAGGCCTCATCTTGTCATGTCAGTCTCTTTGGTCTTGGTCGAACTATGTTGCCCCTGTGCTATCGCATAGGCAAGGTTGATCATTTGATCTACCCTCGGGGTGCCTTTGGATAATCCTATGATGGTCCCCCATCATTTTTCTCCATCATCCTCTTTTTTCTTTTATCCACAGTCAGTCATCATTTTTTTTTCTCCAAACTATGTTGCCCCTACACTTCCACATAGGCAAGGTCTGTCTTTTGTTCCACCCCTAGGGCTTTTGCTTTCCTCAGCTTTTACTTCTCATTGTCATTGTCTCATCAGCCTTCATTAGTCCTTTTTCCACTTTATCCATGGTCTTTTCTGGAACTACGAGGGCTCTATGCTTTCACATAGGAAAGGCTAATCTTTGATCAGCCCCTGAGCCCCTAGATCTATAGGGTGTGTTGGTCCTTTGTTTGATCTCTTGTGTCATGTCGTCGAGAGTACCCTTATCTAGCTAGTTCTCCACAAAAAAAATCCTCTAGTGTCAAGAGATTTGGTTAATGAAAAATATCTTGCGTCACTTGGGTCATTTTAGTTTAGTATCCATCATTGGCCTCAATAGGATGCATCTTTCCTAATAGACCACATCATCCCCCATCCATCCTCGTGATCATATGGCAAAGGACATTTAGCTTTGATTATGATCTTTTCATACTGTTGGTTTTTTTTTATTGTTTGAGCTCCCTATCCTCACTTATCAAAACTACCATGATTCATCATATTATGGTGTGTTTTGATGAGTTAACTAAGGGGCATCTCTTGATCATTTATTGTTGTTGTCTATTGGGTTGTTCCCATGTAGTACCCACTAGGATCCTTGGGATTTTGTGTTACCTTTGGAACATCCCTTTGTGCTTGTGCTTAATCCAATACCTAGCCTGACCAAGGTCCTCGCGACTTTAGGGTGTTGGGATGACCTTTTTTGCTGTGTTTGTTCCATGCATTTGACAACAACTCACCTTGGTCTTATTTACCATGGTATGGGGTATCTTATGCTATAGCAAAAATCAATACTCTGAAGATGGAAAATTGCATTCCCAACTACATTTCATTTCATTGCATGCACCCTTCATTCAGCCTTGTTCATAACCCATGACTTGCAATTTAGGTTGTGCAAACTTTGATTATTTTTCCCCTTGGTTTTCCTCTCAGGGTACCTACTAATGGCTCTTGACAGGTGCAGTATCACACCTATGTTACACTTATCATCTACTAACATTCCCATGCAAGTCCTTATTGATGTTTAGGTTTACATTATAGGAATACATATTTCATTCATATTGCATGTTACATTGTAGATACAACATCTTTTATCTCTCATAGATTGATTAGATTAAGCATCTTAGTTTCATTTAACCCATGCATGTCCATATTAACATTCACATAATACATGCATTAACACCTACAAAACATATTGTTAGATCCATCCTAATTACATTTCCTACCAAATATTCATCTCATCCCACATTATAAACATTAATACATGCATAATCATCCATCCATATAGACATAAAATTTCATATACATGTGCATACATAAACTAAATCATCCATCCATATAAACATAAAATATCATATACATGTGCATATATAAACTAAATCATCCATCACATAAAAAATAACACATAGTGTCAATAAGGACTATCACATATCATAATCAAAATAATACAATATCTATCTCATCATAATGTCTCGAACATAATCAAATATACATCCATCATGTATATCATCAAATAAGGTACAAAATCTAGAGATGTAGATCACATCTGATCTCTGCTAACATGTACTAAACCACCATCCTACACCTAAAAAAGAAAACTTGGTATATTGTCATATTCTCTTTGACTGCTCTATGGTGAGCTGCCCACATCTGATCTCTGAGGAGAGTCAGGAACTAGCCCTCTATGCTTAGGGTTTCCCTAGTACTCACGGGTGGGAGTCCCCTAGTAGCCACTATAAGGAGATGGTGTCCGCTGATAGTCACTATACCCCCTGGTATTTGTCCCTAATGACTAGGATGGTTCTGGCATCTGAGGTACCTGTTTGATGTAGCGTTTTGTGTGCTACGCCAGATCTGGAACTGCCTACTCATAGGCACACCTCCAATAGATCTCCTCTTGCATGTAGTCATCCCTCTACATAGCCTGATACCTAGTAGAATTATGCTCATGCTTGTACCTATCTTGATCCCCACTAATGGCCCTTTGTTCCTGCCCCCAAGCCTCCTATGCTAATATTAGCTATTGTACCTACTTTGTACCCTATTCCTCTCAACCTATGTAGCCTATAACTGTTCCTGCAATCCCTATACCTCTACCCCTAGCTCCCCATCCTCGACCTATGCTTCTTGTAGTTGCACCTATGCTGTGTCCCACTCACTCTACAACATCTGCATCCACACCTTTGTTGCATCCCTTTCCCTATGCACAGCCTATACCCGAGCCACCATTGTATCCCTATCCCTCTAAAGTGCCTGAAGTCTCAGCTTACTGCATCTCTCTCTCCAAAGAGCTGATACTTGTGACACCGCTGCATCCCTCTCTCTCTGAAGAGACTGAACCTATGCCTCTACCACCTTCCTCTCACTTTGTCCTCGATGGGAACAAACAAAGTATAAATCACTGTACTTGCAACATGATTTCTAAATGTGGGATAAAAATCACTTACAGTCATTGTCCCTTGGTCGATTTTCCCTTTCTGAGTGCCCTCACCTCTTGGTCTCTCTTTCCTCCTGCCAAATGGTTCCTAGTCTTCCTCCTCAACTCAATGGCCTTGTAGCACTCATCTAGTGAAGTCTCACAACTCTCCACTCAGGGGTTGGATGTAGTGGTTCTTGTTACAACTCTCCAGTTAGGGTCTCGATGCAGTATGTTATGTCGTGCTCCTAAGTGCATGGAGCCAAAATTCAAAATATATAGTTTATATACAAAATATATATGCTATGTCAACATATAGTTTATTTTTTTCTACAAAATAAATTTTTTGTATGGTGGCTTGCTGAGCTTATATAGTTGATTTTCTCTTTCTTTATAATTTTTGATGATTTATTTCCTATGACATGATTGAATATTATCTACAGTCCTAGTGATTGTTAAAAAGGCTTATGATATGTGATGTTTTATCATGATGGATGTCTAAGGATTATTGATTGAAATACTACTTGACTAAAGATTGAGCTATCTGATATTTTGTCATTTAAACATCATGGAAGAAATGCTTGCAATCAATGTCTTATTAAAGTAGTCTACAAGGTTTCTTTTCCTAGTTTTTTTTGGTCCTATTCTTGTTATGACTTTTTTTTTTACATTGGTCTATTACAGTAATGGGGAGCATATCTAGTGAATCAATTCTTTCAGTCTCTTTGATTCTTATCCTTGTGCATAAAGTTTTCTTATATCCTATGATTCATTGATTGTTGGTTTCAAACACACATTACAACTAACATGGATATGAATTATGATGTGGGTGTGAGAAGGGATTGTTGAATTTGAAGGAATGGTTTAGGAAAGTCTCCTTAATCTAAATGAGTCATTTTCTTGTCATGGAATGTGTTAAGAGACTTTAAAATTAATATATCAATCTAGTTAATATTGACACATCTAAAGCATTCCAAAGGCACTTCAGAGATATGCTATGACATAAAGAAGATTGTTAAGGTGATGTCAAGTCTTGATCCATTAGGGTAGGAAAAAATAGATGCATTGGTACAAAAGGTTCCATTCAACTTGGAGGAAATGGATAATTACCTAAGGGGATAATGTGAGATTGGACCAAGTTTATATTATGATACAAATAGCTTGGGAAAATGGATGATGAAATGGTTAAGTATGGGAAATTGTAGAGATAAATATAACACCAAGGAAAGAACACTAGAAGTAATTTTAGCACTATGGATTAATCCAAGACTCAAAATTCCACTAAGAGGCATCCCTTATCTCTTAAATTAATTCCATAGGTGGTTATATCCTCCAATATAGTTCCATTGGTTAGCTTATCATGTGAACTTCCACTATAAGTAGGATTACCGTACACTTTCATAACATGCATGTGTGGTTTCAAAAGGTTTATACATTCTTGTGAATTTGAAAGAAAGGCATGCTTTGAATTTTCCAATGGTGTTAGGGGTTAATTTGACTTGGTTTTAGCATTGGAGTGACAAACCTTGTGGTTTAGGTTCCATAAACAAAATAAGCTCATTTTTATAGCTTCCTATTATCATCTTTATATTCAATGAAATTTTTAAAGATCATCTAAATATTCATTGCTAATGAAAATGCAAAAATTGATGTGTAATAGATCCAAGGTGAGGCTCAGAGAGCCTCATATTTTGAAACCATTAACCAAAGAAATGCTAAGAATAATATATGAAAGAGACGACGAATAAGGCAACTTATACTATTAGGAAGGACGAGATGCCTTTATATAGCATGACCCCATGTTTGAGTCTTGAAACCCTCCCATATCGTCAATGCATGCATCTAGGCTAACCATGTCAAGTTTCACTCCATACAAGCACAAATTGAAAAAAAATCAACATCGGCCCCATTCACATGTCACTATGTGGGGTCAACATGAGGAAACACTAATTTTTTGGGAATGAAATAACCAAAGATATGATCAAATAATACCTAATCAAAACTATTTGTAGAGTAATTAGGATTTGATCATATGGAAATTTCTAGGAGAGCTACAATAGTTATAAAATCAATATGAATCAACAACAATAAAAAGTACATCATGAATTAATTATGTAATGGCATAAAAATTAAAAACATTATAAATTAATTATGTAACCATATAAGTCAAATATTATTCTATCAAGAAATAAATATCAAATAGATAATATAATCACTTAACTCATACATTTCAATGTCATTGATCTTCTTCTTCATCCAACTCTTTGTCTGTATCATCCAATCTAGATTCGACATTGTAAGGATTGGTCGTATCATCATCCTTGTCATTGATATCAGTTTTGATAATGTCATCATCCACACGGATATCATCTTCATGAACATTAACTCCTACATAATCATATCTAGTTCCTCTTCTTCTACATCTTCGTCAAGCACATCATCAACTAACTGGTTATCCTGATCATCATCTACATCATCTTCTAGTTCTTTGGTATCTTCTTCTTCCACCACATTATACTTTATCGGCCTTCCTCTTGGATCATGTCTAAGAACAAATGACCAACCCAGTTTACCTAGAACCTCTGAGTAAAATACCTACTACATTGGCTTGGAAGAACATACGGCTCATTTCCAACTCGCTTGATTGACCTTGTATTAACCATGGTAAATCCATTATCATGTTCAATAACAATTCTCTCGAGATCATTTTCATTCTATCATACCCTATACCATTGGATGATGAACAAAACTAATTTGAATTACTTAATGTCACACTCAATTATATCATCCAAAATCCCATAGTATCAATTTTTTGAGACATCTGGATGTATGTCACTTCTAGATGAAACATTAGTTACCTGAAAGACTGCAGTTATCCTAGAATCACAAGTTTTCTTTGTGTCATCCAAATTTTTGATTTGAAATTTATGACCATTGCACCACATAGCCTTGTGGTGTTTCACCTACAATATGTCAAACATGTAAAAATTATTTCAACATTAGTTGATAAACATATTTATTCTTGGCCGAATGTATGCAAAAAAAAAGAAACTCAACATATATATACATCAATATAATTGAAAATAATTAAATAATATGGGTGATTAATATATTTATACGTACTTGTTTATATCTTAAACCATATGCTAAATCAATTTCCCTTGGTGTAACATTGGAATCTCCATTACGATGAGCTTCTTTAACCAATGAAGCCACACCTTCCCATGTTAATGCGCGACCAAATTGTTGACATCGTTCAAACCATACCATCATCCAATCAAGTTTGTTTGCGACATACAAATGCAGTGCATCCCACTCTCCACCACCTGTATCAACAAAAATGAAATTCACAAATGACGTATTATTAGTTAATTACCATGATATACAACCTTAATTTATAATTGATGTACCTAAAATACCTAACATTCCACTACCAATGATCTTATTATCTTTTGTTGTTGGATTAATTCAAATTAAAGGAGTATGCACAAAGAATGAATTATGACCCTGAAGACTACATACACTCTTGTAAGAAAAAGGAAAACCTTAGTGGATACACCCATGTTGCTATATCGGGGAAAGATGTGTTTAAGAACAAAGAAGACAAAGAAGTAGAGGAGGTTATAGAAAATTTCATGAAGGAATTAGAGAAAAAAAAGCAAAGGCTGGAAGAAATGGATGATTCATCTCAAGAAGAATCTATGGGAGAAAATGAAGCATAATCACAACAGAGAATAGTCTCTCGGATGATGAATGATGAATATGAAGAACTCCCTAATAGGGACTTACAAGTAGCCAAGGAATTGCATGTAGATGAAGATGAGGGAATCCTTTATTTCTGATAATGATTTTTTCAAGTCAAGAGAATTTAAATATTTTTTATAAAATTACAAAGGAAAAAGGTTGAGGGAATCCATCCCAAATATTACCTTTGAAAATGAACAACAATTGATAAAAAGGTTGAAAGATGATATAGATAGTGAAGTGCAGAACATGACCCCTGAAAGGGGTAGACAGTTGTTACTTGAAGCTGGTGTAATAGTATTTCTTGGTTGGGAACTCAGTGCCTCTTTAATTTTTGATAGTTTTTTGCATATCAAGGAAGGAGAATACAAGTTAAAGATAGAGGGTGTGAATGAAATTTACATAGGGTCAAGATTCAATCCTAATGAAAATTCAATGTTGATATGGGCACTATACCCACCTCACAAAAGGCCAAAGATCATCGATATCAAAAAATCCTTTGGACACATGATGACCCTTAAAGTTGGGGAAATTGACCCTGTGGCTTCAGTAGACATGGGAATAAGCATTGCCAAGTTCAACAAGGCACAAACAATACAGTTGATGAAAGAAATAAATTATTACAAAATGAAAAGTGAAAAATCAAATTTGGAAATTACTTCCATGAAAGATGCTAGAATGAGGATCATCTTTGGAATTGATATAGAGTTGCAGATTGAATATGAGCAGTTGCAAGAAGAACATCAACAACTAGTAGAAAAGATGAAGGACCTTTATTTTGACACTGTGGCAATGATGTTGTACAAGAGATTTACAAACCTAAAGATATGCCTTGATGATTTTTTGGCATGTTCACAAAAAGAACTATGAAGCCATTCTTGAGCATGGGAGAGTGAAAAATAGATTGGGTACTAAGAGACATGATATGCAACTACATGAGGGATCTGACACCGATTCCATCTCAGCCATTGACACAATCATGGGAAAGCATGAGAAATATGATGAAGACTTACACTTAGAAAACATAGGGTTTGATGATATTGTGAAGTTGGGATTACCCAAATTATGTGATAGGAATGGGTTTCTAAAGGAACAAGATGATTGGATGTGTTGGAACCAGAATTTTCACATAAAATTATGTTGATTTTGTCATGTAAAATCAAGGGCCTCTCTTAGTATTCTCATAAAATTAATGTTTTTTCTATCCACAAAGTCAAATTACCCTTTTACTGCCATAATGCTACCATACTTGAGTATACCATATATGCATTTCCTTTTACCTTCTTACTGCGACCTCCAACAAAGTAACTCATGGTAGCACAGTAAGAGAATGGTAGTATATCATATTACCGTTGTACCATGGAGGGTTGATACCTAGCCCGTAGTAGAGTAGGCTCATCATCAATACTAGCAGAAGGAACTGCTATACCACAGGGTGTCAGAGTAAGGCCCATGGTAGAGCGGTAAAGTAAGAATACACATAAGGGATAACCGCTATAATGTGGGGGGTTAGAATAAAGCCCACGGTAAAGTGATATATAAGATAAAATACTAAATAAACACTATGGCACTGCTAAGGAAGACAAGGAAGTGTGTGGTAGTGTGGTATAATAAGAACAAGTAAATATTATGTACCGTGGTACCATGAAGGAGTGAGGAGTGATGTGCGGTAGCGTAGTAATCAGCTGTTGGAGCATTAAATGAAGGCCAGTCACATCAATCAGCATCAAAATATGAAATTTAGCTTGGTGTGAAGGATTTGAATGATGTAGAACTTATATGGAATTAATGCAATATGATATGAGAATTAAACCAAGTAGATTGTGAATTCATTTGCTCGTGGTAACAGAAGCTAAGTATAGGCAAGCTCAAGGTGTGACAGTCAAGAGAATTCTTCAGGACAAGCAATATTTGGGTAAGTTCTATTTTCCACACATTGAATTTTAAGCAATGACACCTAAGAAAATAGAAGTAAGGACTAGAAAAAGAAGAAAAATCCAATAAACATTCATTACAGTCACCATTACTTGCACTGCTACCTGCTTTAGTCAATAAATGTTATAAGGGGGTCTTTAAGGATTTAGCTCAGGGGTGCAAAGACCCAATAATTCCACAGTCTAGGTGGAATCTATATTTCTATTTTTCTAATAATAAGAATGAAGGGGTCTCGGTATCAAACCCAGGGACTCTTGACGTGGGAAAATTGATAGCTCCTAATGTGTTTGTTTATATTGAGCTAATTAGAGCTCTAGCCAGTAGATATCATTCCCCATCGAAGGTTGTTAGGCTCCCAGATGGAAAATGTCTGGTAGATATCTCCAAGGAGGCTAAAATTAGGTGTTTTGACCTAAATAAGTAGGTCATCACAAAGATAGATTTGGGGAGGCTAAGGCAGGAGTACAAGAGATTAAAGAGGACTTGTAGAATTGATGAACTTCCCCTGCACATGAAAAGGGGTGACAAGAATAGAGTCCTTCCTATTCCATCTTCAAAAGTTGAACCCTTTCTAGTGTCTAATTTTTAGACTTATTTCAAAAAAACCTATTATGCATTATGCCAAATTCTTGGATTTGATGCTGAAGACAAAATGTCAGTTGGATTGATGAGGATGGCAATGACTATCCAACAACCTGAGTCCAATGTGGAGTTTAATTTTGCTTCTATCATTGAGGAACAAATTCATGAAGGTCTATTACAAGTTAGGGAAGTTAAGGCCCCTATCACTTTCAGAAAGTATTCTCTACTATGTCATAATTCTATTTCAAAATGAAATAAAGTGGACTAAAA
Source organism: Sequoia sempervirens (assembly GCA_007258455.2). Taxonomy (NCBI): domain Eukaryota; kingdom Viridiplantae; phylum Streptophyta; class Pinopsida; order Cupressales; family Cupressaceae; genus Sequoia; species Sequoia sempervirens. The sequence continues at coordinate 77,315,988 of VDFB02281492.1, read as the reverse complement.
GGATGAAGTTGAGCACACATGAAAATTGAGTTATGCTTCCAGTGCAAAATTGGTGCTATGTTTGGGATAGTAAGTTACCTAAAGGTGACTTTATTGTTTTTAGAGATGACTTTTCCCTCAGACTAATTGATGCCCTTGGTTTTCCTACACTGAGGTTACCACAATCTTTAATGGAAGTTATGGGACCTTTGCAATACAAACCAGACAAAGGTTTCATACACAACTATGTTGATTGGTTTTTAATGCCACAATATACCATCATTAGGGTGATCAGGCCCCACATTTTTTACCAAAATTTGTGCCTAGTAGAGTATTATTTTTAGAGTTTATTTGGAAAATGATCTAGATGGAGCGTAGTCTTATGAAGAATCAAAGAAAGGGGACTTTCCTGCCTGACTTAACAGTTTTTGAGGAATTATCAATTGGGTCAAATATGTTGGAAGAATTGCAGAGATTCATAAGAGCCGATTTTTCTCTCAGATCAGGAAAGGTGGGAGTATGTGATCTAGAGGGTCACATCAACAATATCAGAACCCTGCTTACAAAGAGGGCGAAAACACATGTATTTGATCTAGAGGAGGATGTGATAAGAAACCTAGTATACTTTTCAAATGTGTTTGAAACAAGGAAAAAATGGTTAATGATGATGAGAAGGGAGGAATAGAAGAAAGAAAAAGATAAGAAGTTCAAGGGGTTCTTTGATGAAGAGCCAGATTTGTTGAAAAGGATGCACTTGATTCTAGGTAAGTTTCATGAGATGTATAAAAAGGATCAAGAAGAGAAATAATCTCCACCATATGCACCCCAACCACCCTCATCCATATCCTCCACATTGCACACACCACCTCCTCCACCAGTTCATCCATCTCCTCCATCCCTAATTGGTGAGCCACCTGCTAAGAAACAAAAAGTCAAATCACTAGTTGATTACGGGTCAAGTGATGAAGAACATGAAGTAGTCCTGACACTAACTAAGATGAAAGAAGTAGCAAAGCAAAAAAAAGTGTGAGAGCCTCATGACCTAAAAATAAGAATATCAGAGGAAGCCATTGATGAGATACAAGATGATGAGAGAAAAATTACTTCTCTGCGGTTCATGGAGGATGATGATTTCATCCATACAAGGGAATTCAAATATTTTTGGATAAAAATTAAAATGAGATAGTTTGATGACGGGCTGAAAATTAGCATACATTGATGATTCTAAGCATGCAGAGGTGTAGGCCTAGACAATGGCAGAGTTGGATATTGATAATATCAATAGTAATCCCAAAGAAGCAAGGGAGTTGGTGCTAAGTAGTAAGATGTTAATCATACCTAGAATGGAGCTTTCTAAGGTCTTTTTGTTAGATCAAATTAGAGCTTAGGATGATCCAAACTTTGTTGCAAAATTTGATTCATAACGAGTCTCGGGCATAGGATATAATCCTACCACCCAGACCCTTGCCCTGTGGACAAAACAAAAGAACACAAGGAAGCCAAGGCTTCTGGATGTAGTACAAGAAATGAGAGGGTCTGCAATGGTTAGGACAATGGACACTACTCCAATAGAAGCAACGGCCATAACTATGCACTCTTCCATGTTTACCAAGGATGTAGTAGAAAACATGGAGAAGAAGATAACAGAGTATGAAAAGAGACTCAAGTTATCAAATGATGAAATAAATAAGTTATTCATTGAAGGTGTCAGTTTAAAGCAACAAATGTAAAAGGGGATGAAATGGTTGTCTATCATCCACCTACTTGAGTTAAAGATCCACAAATCCAACAGTTGAAAGAGGAGATTGAAAATTTGAAGAAACATAATATGGATGATGTAAGGCAACACATCTTGGATACCTTAAAAGAAATATTAAACCACATAATTGGAGTTTTAAAAGAAAAGATAAGTGGAGTCCATGAGGGTTTTAGTCATTTGGTGAAATCCCTGGAACAAATAAATATTAATTCCCCAATCCTAGAGGAATTATGTAAAATATGGCAGCCCAATTACCACATTTTAAACACTTTATGCAAAGTAACATAGAGGGATCCTGATGCACCTCCGAGATTAAAGCCTACTCAAGAGATGGTGAAGGCAGTTATTGATGAGCATAAGTATTTGATTGACATGAAGAAGAAGGTGGAGAATAGAAGGAATTCATTTGATTCAATAAAGCATAATTTTAGTCCTTTGATCATAAAAGATGATGGACAATTCAAGGATGTGGATGAATGGAAGAATGAGTTTGATCAAATGGTTCCTCAATGCTTGAAATGTATTCAGGGTGATGATGATATCAATCTAGAAAAGTCTCACACTCTGCTTGATGGAATTATAATGTTGGATAATGGTTACACAAAGTTTGTTGTAGATGCCAGAAACCTGCTTGATAGTGGATGGAAGAGCCACCTTACAAATTTCACTACTGCATAGGAATTCAAGTCGCTGAATGATTTAACAATAAGTAAATGGAAAGAAAAATATCTAGGCTCGGATGAAGATTGATCAGCGTCATTAGAAGGAAAACATATCATATCATAAAGTAAGAGCCTTGCAAAGGTCTTAGATGACCATGAGCTTCTTACTCAAAGATTAACAAATTTGCATATGTTAGTTATTTCTAAATGCATTTTATCTTTTTAGTTAAGTTTTGTTATCAAAAGCCACATCCTTTGGTCTTAAGCTTATTGCCTCTCATATAAATAAGAGAGACCAATACCATAAGGAGGGGATTAGATTAGAAGATAGTAGATAGAAGAAGTAGGAGAATAGAGATTGATACAATGTTTACAACAAAAAGGACCAAGATGCACATGTAAATTTTGAAGGAGTTAATGAAAAATCTTTGATTCAGTGGCTCTATGTTGGTATCAATTTTTTGTTAAGTTAATTGAAGATATTATCAGTTTGTCTCCATATTTGATATTTCTTTGTTGTTTAAATTGATATATCAAGCATATTTTCAATTTATCAGTGCACATTTGATGTATCTGTGTGGCATATTTAATTGGGTCTTTCAAGTAAAGATTAAAATCCTCTTGATTATTCATAGAAACTTGGAATTATTATTTTGGATTATTAAAGAAGAATCTAATAATTATACCCTTGTCTATTTATACAGGTTATAAACATAATAGTGCCAAACATTTAGAATTATTTCTAGTTATAAGTCAATTAACTCTGATTTCTATTTGACTCCATATACCCAATAGAGCATTGGTCCCTCACATTCCATCATTTTAGTTTCATTCATTTTATCTTTTACATCTATTAACTAAACATATTAGATTTTACATCTGTTAACTAAACATATTAATGTTAGCCTTGATATTGCTTATACAATCTATACCAAAATAAGAATTCATTTATCCACTCCCACTTGCCCTTGTGGATAAATTGTTTTAGGGAATAAACACAAATCAAGTCTCCTTCATTCATATAGGTGTACCCACCTAGGTATAGCAACACCTAAAGAGAAGAAGGTCTAAACCATTTGGCCTTGTATGTTACCCTGAAACATACCAAGAGTTTGACAACCTCTCGAGGTATTTAACCTGGGTTTTTGAGAGCTAACAAGATGGATGAATGCAATAGGATACTTCAGGAAGCATTGCATTAAGTCAAAGTAGAAGGGCTATTATTGGATGGAGCATACAAACATATGTAATTGATGATAAAACTTGAATATGGAGCCCGAAATGCAGTGCATGATGCAGTTTCCATACCTTGGAGGAGTATAAAAAAACATCTCTTAGCATCTAAGTCAATCTTAGGAGATGATTAAATTGTTTTATAAGTTTAATTAAGATTAGTAGTTTAATTATTTTCCAAAAGACAATCCGAAGAGACACTTTTCTTTGGTATTCTTATATATATGAAATTCAAATTGTAATATTTGATCATCAACACTTTTTAAGATTTTAATACTTTTCAGTAGTGAAAGACTTATTTTTTGGAGTAATACAATACCAGTACTTTTCTATTTGCATGTGGAAGATTCTTTTATTTGGACTAGTTCTCTGTTGTTTCTTTTCAAGAAATTGAAGGCAATGTAAAATGTATTCTAATTAATCTCCATGACCATCTTATAATTACCTCTCACTTTCCTCAATCTACCTTTCCCCATCAGGTACTCCCCTTCAAATTTGTTAATGGAGTTGGGATCCCAAATGTGATCTACATGGATCTTTGTTGCAAACATAGGAAGATATTCATAATGTATACTATGGTCTGCTATACCATATATCCCCCCACCATAAAACCCTCAGGATGTGCTCTTTGTCTAACCAAAGCCTTCAAAAATTTAAAGTGTCTCTCAACCATCCACATTGACCTTGTGCATATAGGTCCACACAATTCAATCTCCTCAACTTGGTGTATGAGGTAGTGTTCTTGTGCATTGAAAAAATTTGAAGGTAGACACTTTTACATTTCACACATTAGACGAAGATTTTTTCTCCTCCAATAATTTATATCTTCTTTATGGATTTCTTTAGATGACAACCATCTACAAGTGATTCAAGGCACAAATATATTAATGAGATTTAACAAAAATATACAATATATTACATAACAAGTAAAACAAATGGAAAATATAAGATCGATACAACAAATTGAACAAATATCGCTACTTACCTCATGTATTTTCCAAGATCATATATAACTTGCTTGACATTGTTGTCGAAGTTGTCTGGGAGAGATAGAGGTAGAACGTAATGCAACAATTGTAAAATGATCTTTTCATTATTTTTCCAAAACTAGTAAACATAATACACTGAAAAGTATATGCAGTAGACAAATATATATAAAATATACCAAAATAATTACCTTAATGAAAGTATGCCAATATTGTGTTTTCATTCCTGACCCAAATTCACCTTTCTTTGTTATGATATTGTTTATGTTCGCAACAAATCCTGTGGGAAATCAAATTTTTCGTATGACTTATTTTATAGCATTGCTTTGTTGCTCCGGTAATAACCAATGAAGGGAATTTATATTAATTTGGTCTCCATCGCTATTTAATTGAATGAAATTTTTCATTACATGATTGGCTTCCTAAATTTCACTACAATTTTTGACAATTTTTTCTGTCACGCCCTCCATCTAATATTTTCCATAACATTTTTGTTATATTCTTTATAATATGCATTGTATCAAACAAATGCACAATTTGTAGCTACTTACAATAGGGCAACCTACTAAATTATCTGGGATAACTTTTCAATCCTTGTGGAAGCCGACCATTAATGCCTTGACGACCTTCATGAAGCACATAAGTTAAACAAATTAACAACAGCAATCATTGTCAATTAAAACATGAGTAAAAAAAACACAATATAAATATATAAATTCCAAAAATATCATATATGATAGATAAATAATTTGATCTAATGTATAACCTTAACGATTAATTCTATTATATTCCAACTTCCATAGGTGAGGTGTCATTCTTCGTGGTTTTGATGTAGTCTCTTCTTTCCCATTGAGAAGATGTTTTTTAGTAGTTTGATACTTATGATTTATGTGGAGGAAGTACCTATTCTCATCAAACACCTGCTTTGTTAAACTTGTTGAATAACGAGATTTCATGTTTGGACCACAAACTAGACATGCAAATTTTCCCTTTATCTGAAGACCTGCAAGATCATATATAATTGGATTAAATATGTCAATTTTTATAATTATATATAATGAACGGATTATTTAAAAAACATGCATGATATCTGCTTCATAAAATTAAATATCATTAAAGTGTTGTCAAACATTATAACATACCATAAAAATGTGTTAGCCCTGGGGCATCATGAATTGTCCATACAAGCATTGCATGGAATTGAAATTTTCTTTGTCCTATTGGTCTAGAGACGTCATACAATGATTTCATTCCATAACTTTAGTAACTCATCAATAAGAGGCTCGATATATACATTCATATCTTTAACTTGGTACTTCCCTGTTGAATGAACATAAACATTACATAATTATTATAACCATTTTATTGCAATTTATATATAAATTAATCTACATGACTATTAAATGAAAAAAAAATCATTATGCAACAAATAAGACAAATGAGATGCTACTGCATTAAAGAAAATTGATGTAAACAAATACCTGGAACAATCATTGCCAACATTATGTGCTCTCTCTTTATTGACATCCATGGAGGAATGTTATTGTTGATAACAAAAAAAAGCCACACAGAGTGAATAGATCTCAGCTCTCCAAATGGATTGACATCGTCCGCTGCCAATGAAAGCTTGAGATTACTAGGTTCTTTTTTAAAGTGTGGCCATTTTTCCTCCATGTCCCTAAATGTAGAAGCATCCGCAGGCATTCAAATAATTTCATCTCCACTTCTATTCAGTGCATGGTAATCCATAAATAGCGCTAAGCTTTCGCACCTAAATAATTGTTGCATATGTGGAATAATGGGTATATAATGAAGAACCTTGTGAGGCACCTTTTTTGTTAGTTGATTTGTTCGATATATACTGATATGACATTTTTTGGCATTATGTTGTAAATTCATGTTATTTATGATATATAATATGATCATTGGGACATGCATCTATTGCTTGATACTCCATTCTGATATCTTTCATAATGGCAGATAAATCTCGGTATGAGTGAGGTAAACATATTTGATGGTGGTAACAAAAATTCACCTATCAATCTACAACAAAAAAATAATTTGTTAATATAAAGAATATTAATGGTACATATTTCATCCTTTATTTACTAGTGATGAACTAATAACAAAAATAGATGAATAAAGATGACATATATGACATACCTTAACATCTGTGAGATTGCTATGTTGGATAAACCATTCATAACCTTCAAGTTCACCAACAATAATACAACAGAGAGAAGAGTTTTTTGGGAACCTTCATAAAGGGGCTCGTATGCCTTCTCAAGTATAGGTAAATTATGAACATCATCAAAGTCATCTTGATCATCATGATTAGTTGTGCCACTAAATGTGTCATTGATCAATGTATTTGTACCATCATCTTCAACTGTGTTTTCTGGCACATGATCATCTTCTTCCATAGGATCATTAACTTCATCTTTGATATTCATAGCTCCATGTTCCTCTGCTTGCAAAACCACATTCTTTGGGCCGTGATAATCCATGTCATTTGCCCTAGGGCACCCCACCTTTATAATAATGATCGACACAAATAAACCATGATCATGATCAAGTGATTTTTTATATATATAAAAAATGTTAAAATGATATAAACATTTACAAATTCAATCAATATAAAGACATATAATGAACAAATTTCCAATAGACGATAATCATACCCCCCTTCAACGTGACCATGCTACCTATAATGTTTCTCAGCTATTGTGATTAAAAGTCTTCTCATCTTTAAGCCCTTGCAATTATTGCAAAGAAAATAACATTTCTCATCACCCTTTCTTTTCAATCTAGCCCAGAATCTAGCAAGTGTATTCATTTTTTTCTACACTAATATTATTTGATATGATTTTTCTTTACCAAGGTTGAATATTTAGATTTTCCAAAAATATCAAACTCACACTCCGATAATTTTTAATCATAGATAGGTAACAAAATCTAATAATTCTGATATTTTGCACCAAAAAGTTTTGGCCTATAACCTCCACAAACTGTCACAAGTCTAGAAAATTCGCAAGTATAGAAAATTCGCAAGTATAACAAATTCGCAAGTATAGCAAATTCACAAGTATAGAAAAACATTGTCGCAAGTATAGATAAATTGTCAATCCCACTTTTATTTATTAAAAACATTCATCGGAACACTTATGAACACTAACCATATACCCGTCGGCCCACAAATTGATGGAAGGGGTGGTTGACTTTAAGTGTATGTCAAAATAGCGATGAAAATCATATATTGTCACAATTTCAATGAATGTCGGGCATAAATTTTTAAAAAAATTGAAAATTTTACATTAAATACACATGTACTCGACGATACACCTATTTATACATCTTTTTGTTGGAAAATTTTGTCATATTTTGTAGTCAAATGAGTTAGTGAAAAGTACTAGTGGTGGAGCATTTTTCTTGGGTAAGAAGCTAATTTCATGGTTAAGTAAGAAGCAGAATGCCATTTCTTTATCTATTGCAAAGGTCGAATACATTTTTGTTGCTAACAATTGTACTCAAGTCTTGTGGATGAAACATATGTTGAAGGATACTAGAGTTGTGTATAATCAGCTTATTGCTATATTCTATGATAATTCAAGTGATATTAACATTTATAAGAATCTGCTGCTACATTCAAAGACAAAGCATATATCTATTAAGTTTCACTTTTTGAGAGAAAAGGTGAGTGAAAAGGAAGTCAGAATGGAGTATGTGCCTACTAAGGAGTAGATTGCAAACATCTTTACCAAGTCGTTGCCTAAGGATACTTTTGAGTATCTCAAAGGGAAGTTAGGGGTGATTACCCCTCCTAATAAAAAATAAGGATGCATTGCATTGCATCAGTTAGTGCATTTCAAAGTCATATCTTGTTTCGAATTGATGTTGTGGTGGCTGCTACTCAAGGGGAGTAGTCAGATGCTCAGATGCTCAGATATGTGGTTTAGAGTTTCTGTGGAGCTCAGAAATATTTATCATTGATTTCAAAGGGGGAGAAAAGTCATGTGAAAAAATATGAATTATCTAAAGAGAAGAGTCATGTGGGGAGAAGAGTTGTGTGAAAAGGTTGAGGAGAAAATGAGTTAGAACCTAAGGGGGAGTAAGTGTCAAGAGTTAGCTGCATTGATGGTGTTTTTCACATCATGTGTTGCCATAAATTCTAAAAGGGGAGATTGTTGGATGTTGTGGTTGTGTTGTTGATATGTGGTTGTCATTGATGTCAACACTATTAGCATTAATTCATTAGAAGTTGTATATGTCAAGGATATTGAGAAAATTGTAATGGAATGAGTTGTAGGTTGTCAGTGGTGAAGTGAAGTTCAGTATGTTGGTAAGTTCTATACATTGATGATTAGAGGTTGTGGACTAAAGAGTTGGTTGTTGAGTGTATCTAGTTTATCCACATCAAGTTTCATAGATCTGTGTGAAGATTTGATCGAGTTAAGAAGATTTACATTCTAATGGTTTTTCTATTGCTTTAGTTGTTGTTGATTGAAGATGATGTGATTTCAGTTAGTTCAGTTGTTGTAGATGCTTCTCTAGTGATTTTTTATTTCTGTGGATGCTTCTAGATCATGCTCTATCTTTATTGCACATCTGCACTAATTGTTGTGCTTGTGGTTGGCGATTTTCTCTTGCGTGGTCATGTTTTTCTTGTTGTTGGTTGACATGGTGGTTGTAGCGTGTTGTGAATCTTCGAGGAGTAATTAATTTAAGTGTTTTCATGTTGGAGATGTTTATTTTGATCTTCACTAAGTTGTGGCTGATTTTGGTTGATTTGCATTAATAATCTTTAGTGTTTTGGGCCCACAATTTATATTCATTTTATTATTTTGTTGAGGCCGACTTGAAGGGATGAAATTTCTTATTGCAGATATATAAGAGTGATTGCTAGAGTGGTTTTTTGTGTGTATATGTGTGAATATTGATCTAAATCATTCGAAGGTAGAGCAGAGTGTGAAGAAGAGTGAAGAAGAGTAAAGAAGTGTTCATGTGCTTAACCGGAACTATGATCAGGCATTAGCAGATGTTATTCTATCAATTCAAATCCCTATGGATGTAATCTGATTCTCTCTATAAGATAGTGTGTCTTCCTTTGGGAGATTAGCCCTGTTGTAATTAAGCAGTGAGCTCTAGGCAGTGTGCCTGAATGCAATTGCATTCCCCATATTTTCATTTCTTATACTTTTAACAAGGTCTAATCTTGTGGGTTGACCTCCACCAAGGTTTTTCCCCTAACAAGGTTTCCACGTAAAAAATCTTGGTGTTATGTGTGTTTCTGATGTGTTGATGATTTATGCTTTCATGGTTAATAATCATATCTTAGAATAAAGTTAATAAGTTGAATAAGTTTTAACTTTTTGTGATAACTGATTCACCCCCACTCTCAGTTGTCTGCCCTTCTATTGCCAAGAAACTTTAGCAAGGTACCATTAAAATCAATTAGTTCACAAGTTCCCAAGACCTAATGTGAATGTGTTAACCACATTGCAACACTAAATCAAGGAAACATTAAGCCTAACTCGCAAGGAGGGCCCAAACAAACCAAGAAAAGTAGAAGTGTTACTTTTTCTGTGACCAAAAAATATAACTTGTCAGCTCAACAGACATATACATACTTCACGCTAAGATCCAAAACTCATAACAAATCAAAATAGGTCAGCATGGAACTATAAAATCTCCAACATAATGAATCAATACATGCTCAAACTACACAATACTAAAAAATTATTAGGTTGGCATCCCTAATAGCAGAATTCACCAATTGTACATCAGAAAATTGACTTGCAGGCCTCCAAAGTCTATGCCACTTGGAATATAGGAACTATTGACACTTGTCAACATTCCCACAATTCTGTACATCTAGATTCCAATTTGCAAACAAGTGGAGATTCACCAAAAAATGTACACCAAATTGGAAACCTCTACTATTGCTAGATCAAACTTCTATTAATCATAACTTCTTCACTAGAAGCCAAAACAATATGAAACTCTAGATATAAGCTTCTCTAACAACCAAGAAAAAGAAATATCTTACATAGCAAACCAATTTGAACCCAATAACCGAATGTCTATACACAAAATTACCTATATTGACACTTAGTCAAGTTCCATATCAACTTCCCTCATTGGATCAAACCTTCTTGTAAAATTGCACTTGATAATCATCCTCAAACACGCTCAAGCTATACAAATTGATCTGCACAATGGTCTTCATATTGAAATATGATGTTGACATCAATGACAACACTGTAATGCAGTTCACTTATCCCTCATGCTGATGTTGCCAACAAATGCATCAATGAAAAATTCCTTATTCTTCCAACATTACATGGAGTTAGCCATGCAAGCTCTAGATACCCTTTTGTTATTTAGGAATTCTGACTACCATGTATCCCTAAAACTATAGTGAACTGACAATGCATGTAGCTATAATATCACTTTTGTCAAAATTTATTTATAATCATTTTTTTAATAGGTATAGATATGATTCATCTATTCACAACAATACTATCTCTTTCTTGACTCATTGATTATTCATAAAGTACATTTAAAACACAATGTACATATTAGAATGCGAGATTCTGCAATACTATAAAAAAAAATCATACTTCCAACATATTGTATTTTTGAATGAGAATTATAATAAGTTATTTAAAAGTTACTTTTTTCACACATATATGTATATTTTTTTCATCAAAGAACTATTTTATAAACTTATATAAGGTTTTCCCATAATAAGGCTAATATAAGACATATAAAGTACAAAAATGGTATACAATGCTACAACTATAAATTTTTCCCAATCATACAAACTATAACAACCATGTATAATATTGCCCATACATAGTTTTCCAAGTGTACCAAAATGTATAGTTAAATATATTATTATCCATTCATAGTTTTATAGGTACAATTAAGTATACAATCAATGTATTTTTCACATATTTTACCCTATATTGTTTACTTAAATAGATTTAGGTATATGTGCATTGTTCACAATACATAGTTCTTTATGCATGGTCATATATACAATCATTTTAAATGAATTTAAACCTCTATATTCATCCATAATACATTCAATTAAAATTATCTACACAACCATAATATAATTGGTGAGAATAGATTAAAATCTTTTATGTATGATTATAATAAAATTAACTATTTAATAAATTTAAAAATTTATACACAACCATATTAAACTTGTTGAAAATGGATTTAAAACCTCTATGTACAACAACAATTAAATGGACTAAAATGGATTTTATAATCTCTACATATAATTATATTAAAATTGGCTGAAAATAGATTTAAAACATCTATGCACATCTATGTAAAATTGGCTAAAATGATTAGCATAGTTGGCAACATATATGCACATAAACCTCCATGCACAATCATACATACAATAAATTTAAATGAATTTAAACCTCTATACTAAATCATAGTACATTAAACTAAAATAGATTTAAAACTATCTATGCATAGACATAATATAATTGCCTAAAATGTATTAAAATCCCCTATGTGAACCATAATGAAATTGGCTAAAATAAACTTAAAAATCTCTATGTACATCCATATTAAAATTGGCTGAAAATAAATGAAAAGCTTCTAAATACAGCCATAATTAAATTGGCTAAAATATATTTAATAATTTATGTATAATGGTATTAGAACTAGTTGAAAATGAATTTAAAACCTCTATGAACATCCATATAAAATTTGTTGAAAGATTATGCATAGTTAACATATAGTTGGTTTTATTGGATAATGACAAGAATAAAACAGAAGTAAAGCAAAATCTTATCTTTGAAAAAGATAAAGAAATAAAACAATAAAATATTAAAAACAAAGAAATAAAACAAAGCTGGTTTTTCGAGTTTGACAGAGGTTGTTATCTTAAAGATATTATATATCTTCTTTCCTTGAAGGAAAAATCATTGTAATGAATTGTAATTGAATAGAAACAATTGTGTGAAGATTGTAATCAATTTCTCTAAGCAATAAGAATATCAATACTTTGCCCTGTCAATGTTTCTTTGACATATTGTCAAGGTTTTACTACATAAATCTTTCTTGTCTATTATTTTATTATTCCATTTCATTTTCTTCATTATTTATTTGCAACTAACTTGTGTTGCAATGTTATTTGGTTTGTGAGTTTTACGTTTCCATTTCCACAAGTTGTATCATAGCAATTATTTTATAGTGTTTGTGTTAGGATTTGGTGTTTGTTTTGTAACATCAAATTGTGAAGGTTTCAAATGCAAGGTTCGAAGTGGAGAAATTCAATGGGAAGAATAATTTTGAGCTATGGAAGCTCAAGATGCGTGATGTGTTAGTGCAACAAAGATTGCACAAAGCATTGGTAGGAAAGTCAAAGAAATCTACAAATGTGACTAATGAGGATTGGGAGGATCTAGATACAAGAGCTCTTAGAACGATTTAGTTGTGTTTGGCAGATGTTATTTTCAATATTGTTGGAGAGGAAACAACATCAAGCTAATGGAGTAAAATGTAGTCTTTATATGAAAAACTCTTTGACAAATTGGATCCACTTGAAGAGGCAATTGTATAGTTTGTGAATGAAAAAAGGTATAAAAATTACTGATCATTTAAATATGTTTAATACTCATTTATCATTTAGCTAGTATGGGTGTAAAAGACAAAGATGAAGATAAGGAAATTACGCTATTATATTCATTGCCTGAATCCTACAACCACTTAGTCACTTCTATTAGCTTTAGTCCAAATAACACCCTTGAATTTTATTATGTTGTGGGAGCTTTGTTGTTTGAAGAGGTGTGGAGGAAATCTAACATAGAAACCTCCGCATTAGAAGCAATGTGTTACACTATGTTGTCATAAGTGTTTTCATTGATGTCAACCTTTGGTATAGATATGTTGAGAAGGTGTTATGGTGATTGAGCAGGTGTTGCAGATGCAGCAAGGTTACTTGATTTCTAAGTGCTTTTGAGAAAATTTGCATAAAGACTATACAAGGTGACTAGGAAGTGTTCTATATTTTTCTCTACATTACTTCATATGTGAAGATGTGCAGCTTGCGAAGATTAAACATGATGATCAAAATTCTTCAAAGGTGTTATATCTAGAGTTTCAGGTTCTAGATTATGCGTTGGTATAAAATATATTTGATAATGTGTTGGACTGTCGTTGGCTTGTGAAGAGGGATATCTGGGAGAAATGGAATTGCTCTGCATTTCTCTATGTTGAGGTTTCTTGTCTTGTCGCTTCAGGAATGTGCTAATATTTCCTACACCTACCTTCGCTTGGTTTGTTTAGTTTTCAACTATTCTACAAGCTTGGTTCATGAGTTGTATCTCAATGGTAGTTTGATTGGTTGCACTTGAGATGATAGTATTCTAAGTTTCAAGTGTCTGCGCCACTATTTTTGTATATCTTGTTAGTGTTGAAATATTCTAGGATGTTTTGTAATGTTGCTACATGGTCCATAGGATATTTTTGGCCCTAGTGAAGTGTGAATTTGGTTTCTTAATAGTGTTAATACTAGTTTTTCCAACATGGTATGTTAGCATTGTTTACGAATAAGCTTAATGGTTTGTGGAAGCCTCGTGTAGAGTGTCGATGTAGATTTGGGTTCTGGTTAACCCTTGATGTGGTCCGGCCTCACTTCTTTCCACCATGGAGGTGTTTGGTGCCAACCTATTTGGTGGTCGAATGTTTGAGGTGCATACATTTCATTGAAGCTGAATTAGAGAAGGTTATTCAAGGTTGTGGAAGATATATATACATGGTCAAAATTTTGGAGAAGCATGTAGTATGGAATGATGTATGTGTGATCATGTGTTGAGATCTAAGTGTGAGCATGAATGCCTAAGACTACAAAAAGAAGTGAGCAAAAGGTGTCTATAGTGTAGTGTTCTAGAAGTCATTGGAGGCAGTACAAGTCAAAGGTTGTAGATGGTAAAGAGACATTGTGGTGGTTTCTTCAATTTCTCTGAGGTAGTGAACCTCCTTGTTACTGTTTCTTTGTAATCTAAAAGTGATATTCTTGGGAAGTGAGCCCTTGGTAGTGAGCCTTTCCTTTTAGACAGTGAGTCCTCTAGGATGTGAGCCCTTCAAGTAGTGAGCCTCTTGTAATTGGTTTTGGTTTTTATATAGTGAGTTAATCCTCGCTGTGGCTTTTCCCTTATTGGGTTTTCCATGTAAAACTTTGGTGTTGTATTGTGAATGATTGTGGATGTGTTGTTGTTTCATTTGTCTACATTCATATTAATACTTAATAAGGTTTTGAAGGTTTTAATGCACAAATAATTTACCCCCCCTCTTAGTTATCATGTGTGTCTAACATAATGGTGGTTAGGGGTCGAACCACAAAAAGGAGAAGATTTGAGAACATACAAATCTAAGTCAAAAGGAAAAAAGGGTAAGGGAAAATATTGGTGCTCCAATAAATAAAGGAATCTCAAAAAAGATTGTTGGAAGAGGAAAGAAGACAATGATGACTCCAAAAAGGAAGCAAATCTAGTTGGGGTGATCCCACAATACTGGTTTATAATTTTTGGCCAAAATGGACATTAAATTAAATTTTTATAACTAGATCTTCACTTTCGAGCACCTATAGATGCTAAACCATTAGGAATTTGAAGATGATGCAAAATAGTGATTTGTGACATTTTGTCTATGCATTCTAAATATATTTAAAAAAAAAAAAATTGGAATTGTATTGCATTTATTTTTCCATCTCCTTCGAAAATTAGTTTTTAACAATAAACACCATTTTTAAAGAGTGATGTTCACCATATACAACATAACTTTTTTTTCTATGAAGGGATAAAATTCTTTTTTTTTTAATTTAGATTTGTAAATATGATATCTAGCACTTTCATTTGGTTTCATAGTGTTTTATTGGATATTTTTTTCTTAATTAAGTTTTGAAGTCAAACTAATTACAATTTAGACATAGGTAGACCCTATAGAACATAACTTTTTTTGTATGTATCAAAATTCAATTTTATTTTTTTTATTCGATCAAGGACATCAATATCTAGCACAAATATATTTTTCAGATTTTTTTTGGTAATCTACTATTTTTCCACATGTACAAAACATAGAGCTTGATTTTTAGTGAAAAACCTACATTCACAAAAAATAAAAAAATCAAATCAAATTAAATATATTTAAAATTATACTTTTTGGGAAGCTTATAATAAGGATTACATACTTAAAAATAAAAAAATAAAAAATTAATGATTTGATCCCCCAAAGGGTAAATCAAAAGTGGTTTTTTATCAGCATTTTGATAGGTGTGAAGGAGATTTTGTTATAGGTATGGTTTAAAACTAGCGGGGTTCAATCCAAGGGGGTTTGATCTAATGTGGTTTGATCAAACCCTCTTTAATTGGAATTCTTTAAATGAAGATTTTCAAGGCTTAAATCATTATATTTTCTAAAAATATGTGATTTCAGCAAAAATCAGGATGTCCCAAAAAGTGTAAACCACTATTGTAGGATCACCCAGTTGAGACAAGTTTAGGTATGGTTGATGAAGTTTTATTTGTTTCTAATTCCTTATACTATCATGAGGAATGGTTATTAGATTTAATTACTTCTAATCATGTGCCCACATAAGAATTGGTTTTCTTCTTATCAAGTTATTGATGGTGGTGTTGTTCTTATGGGAAATAATGTTTCTTGTAAGACTGTTGGGTTTTGGAGCATTAAAATTACAATATTTGATGGTGTTGTGTGAAGACATTAATAGAGGTAAGACATGTACTAGAACTCAAAAATAATTTAATTTCTTTAGGAGTTTTGGATTTTGGAGGTTATAAATTTACAAGTCAAGGTGGATCACTAAAAGTTTCCAAGGGTATTTTGGTGGTCATGAAGGTTAAAAAATATTAGAAACCTTTACAAGTTAGAAGGGAGTACTGTAATAAATGAAGCGGTGATGGTATCTAAGGAAGAAAATGAATCTACTCATTTATGGCATCAACGACTTGTTGCAAGTATGAGCAAGTTTGGTGGTGTTTTCATTAATGTTTTCATTGATGTCAACATAGTTCAGAATGTTGCAAATTGTGCATGTATAGTTGAGATGTTGTGAGTACATGGAGCTATCCTTATGATGTTGTAGATGTGCTAAAATGGTGGGTTACCAAGTTTTTTTGAGAAAATTAATAAAGAGTGAAGTTAGAATTATGTATGTATTCAGAATGTGCTCTGGTATGTGCTCCATGTTTCTTTTGTGTTGATCCTATACTCGTGTAGATCTGAAGGTTTGTTGTCGGTGATATGTTGGTGATCTCTTGATTTGTTGCTACTGGTTTGATGGAAGGTGAAAGTTGTGTTCATCGGTGTGTGAACTATTTTGGTAGAGTTGTTTATCTATGGACTGAGAGAAATGTTTCTACTCTACAGTCCTCTAATGTTTTGTTTCAGGTTTTGCAAATCTGGAATATATCTTGTAATGATGTTCTCTAGGTTCTGGCAAAGATGTTTGAGTTTTGGTGCTCCAGAAGATGAGCTTTAGAGTTGTGTGGGATTGCATAGTTTAGATGGACTATTGGAAAGATTTTTGTGTTTGAAGGTTGTTACACCTATTGTGGATGTATCTGGAAGTATCTAAGATGTGTTCTCGTGCATGATGAAGTGTGTTATGTTTTCCTCATGTTATCTTCTTGTTGAAAAGCATGTACTTCAATGTTTATTTGTGTTTTCATTAGGTTTGGCCGACCTAGAATTTACACTTCATATGAAGAATTTAAAATTTAATTAAGGAAGCATGTGGTTGATCTGAGACATTGCTTTTGGTCGTGGTTAAGTGTTTAATCGGTCCACTCTCATTCTTTTCCACCGTGGGAATGTTGAGTTTCCAACCTAGTTTGAATTTATGAAATGAAGCATATGTGGCCGACCTTGGAGAATGTTTCTAAGGTTGAAGATGGTATAAATGATAGTCGAGATGTGAAGGATTAGATGATAGAAAAGTAATGAATTACGACACAAGTGAAGAGAAAAGTTGTGTGAAAGTCAGTTGAGGCAACAATACTTCATTGTGTTAGATTCTTGAAAGTAGTGAGCTAAAGGTTTTTGCAATCTTTTGATCAAGGCTATAGATGTGTGTAAATTATTGTGGTGAATCTTTTTGTTATCTTTTTTATTTGTAGGCAGTGAGCCTCCCTATTTGGAAATGAGTCTTTTTTGTAGGCAGTGAGCCTTGGTATCTGTATAGTGAGCCCTAGGTAGTGAGCCTCTTGTATTCGGTTTTGCTATCACTTTATATTGTGAGTTAATCCTCACCATGGTTTTTCCCTTATTGGGTTTTCCATGTGAAATATGGTGTTCATTATGTTGATTTTACTTTCTATTATCTACATTTCATGTTCATACATAATGACATAATAGTGTGGTTGTGAAGTTGATAAGTGTTAGGAGTTTTATGTTTGAATTTGGTGACAACTGATTCACCCCCCCTCTTAGTTGTCTCACGCCTTTTAAAAATTGGTATTAGACCTTTTGGTTCCTTAGTGTAGAGCTTAACCACTTAAGGATGATCCTATCACACATAAGTTGGTGATCCCTATGTTTGAGAGATTTGATTATAGTGACTGGAAAGTGCAGATGAGAGGATATATTATCTCTCTTGGTTACAAGACCTGGAAGGTTGTTGAGATGAAGTATGTTGCTTTGGTGAGTGGTCCTATTACTGTAGATGAGGTTTCTACTTATGAGGATAATGAAAAATCAAGGAATGTTATTTGCAGTGTTTTATCAAAGACTGAGTGAACAAAAGTTATCTCTCTAGGCACTGCTTATGAAGTTTGGAAGAAATTGGAAGATCTTTATGAAGGAAATTATAGAGTGAAATTGACAAAGAAGCTGACGAAAAAGCATAGATATAAGAATATGAAAATGGAAGAAGGAGAAGATATTACAAGCTATTTTCAGAGAATTGATCTAGTAGAAAATAAAGTTAGAAATCAAGGGGGTACTCTAGCTAATGAAGATATAATTGAGAAGATTCTAATAACTCTACTAGAATGTTATAGTGACAAAGTTTTAGTTATTAAGGAAACATATGATCCTAAGTAATGTACTAAAGAAGAGTTGTTTGGCACCTTGACTGCATTTGAGATGAGAAAGTTTGGAAAGAAAGAGGAAAAGTTAGAAACAACATTTAAAGCAACAAAGATTGAAGATGATCCGGATAGTGATGGTTCAGATGAGTTGGAAGAAAACTTTACAAGGAACTTGAAGAAAGGTACTATTAAGTATAAAGGTATGTTTCCCTTTAAATGTTTCAATTGTGGTAATATTGGTCATTATGCTTCAAGATGTCCAAATAGAACTATACATAAGAAGAACAAACATCATAAAGATAGAGAGGATAAGAAATACAAAAAGTTGTACTATGTTAGAGAAGAAGTTGGAATCTCTAATGATGAATCTGATTATGAGAATGATGATATTGAATGTTTGTTCTGAGCTTTGGAGAGTAAATTTGTGTCTACTAACTCTAGAAAATGTGCAAGAAAAAGTTATTCAAAGAACAAGAAGGATGAGATGGAAGGTACTTTGGTCACCACATTTCAGGCTAGATAGGATGAAAACTATTGGGTGATTGACAGTGGATGTTCTAATCACATGACTGGAGATAAAAGTAAGTTTACTAAACTTGAGAAGTATGATGGTGGTTTGGTCATGTTTGGTGATGATTTAGGAGCAAAAATTGTTGGAAAAGGTACAATTATTTTTTATGGAATATACAACACTGCTAATGTATATTATGTAAAGGGTCTAAGGCATAACCTTTAGAGTGTTGGATAGATGTGTAGCAAAGGTTTTAAACTTGTGTTTTAGGATAATACCTGTGAGATCAAAAAAGGATCCAGAGCTATGGTTGTTGCAAGAAGGAGAACTCATGGAAACATCTACTAGCTTAAGGGTGTTGATGGTCAGTGCCTTGTATCTCAAGTTAATGAAAGTTGGTTCTGGAACTGAAGAATGGGACATGTAAATTTTGATAATATAGTTAGAATTAGTTTGAGAGATGTCTGAGGTCTGCCTAAAATCATAAAGCCTACTAATACTATTTGCAAAAGTTGTCAGCTAGGGAAACAGACAAGATGCAGTTTCAAAGGAAAAGAGAAAACTACTACCAAAATGTTGGAATTAATTCATACAAACCTCTATGGTCCTACTAGAATAGGAAGCCTAAATGGTGACAGGTATTTCATGCTCCTTATTGATGATTATTCTCGAATGACATGGGTTTCTTTTCTTAGAGAAAAGACTCAAGCTTCGGATAGGTTTAAAGTGTTCAAAGCAAGAGTAGAAAATGAAGTGAACCTAAGAATCAAATTTTTGAGATTTGATAGAGGTGGAGAATTCACTTCTAGTGAGTTTAATACATTTTGTGAAGAGCATGGAATAAAGAGACACTTTTATGATCCAAGAACCCCTCAACAGAATGGAGTGGTTGAGAGAAAGAACCAGACTGTATAGGAAGCTGCAAGAACCATGATGAAAGAAGCAAATGTACCTGATGTCTATTGGAGAGAGGTAATACACACTGTTGTTTATGTTACTAGCAGAGTTCAAATCAGATGCAACAACACAAAAAATCTTTATGGGTTATGGACTGGTAAGGCTCCTACTGTGAAATACTTTAAAGTGTTTGGAAGCAAATGTTACATTAAAAGAGATGAGGAAAATCTTGGGAAGTTTGATGCTAGATGTGATGAAGGGATTTTCATTGGATATTCAACTACCAACAAAGAATATTGATGCTTTAGTAAAATATTGAGGAAGATTGTTGAGAGTGCTAATGTGAAGGTTGATGCGGATGTGCATAGACCCATTGAGATAAGTGAAGTTGAACCTAATGATCCTATCTGTGGACAAGTACCTAAAGAGAATAAGGAGGAGGAAGAAGAAGAAGAAACTCCAAAACCCGATATTAAGACTCCTAACTATGTCCATAAGAATAGATAATTGGAAATAAGAGTGAAAGTGTGAAGATAAGAAGTAAAGTAGTACCTTAGGTAAATTTGTACTTACTTTCTAAAATTAAACCTAAGTTTTTATGTGAAGCATGTGAAGATGAAAGTTGGGTTAAAGCTATGAAAGAAGAGTTGCAGCAAATAGAGAAGAATCAGACATGGGAACTAGTTTCTAGACCCGTGAATAAGAATGTAACTGGTTCAAATTTGGTGTTTACGAATAAGTTGAATGAAAATGGTGAAGTTAGAAGAAAAAAAGCAAGACTTGTATGCAAGGGATACTCACAAGTTGAAGGAATAGAATTTCAAGAGATATTTTCCTTGGTAGCAAGAATGGAAGCTATTAGGATGTTTTTGGCATTTTCTACCCACAAGGATTTCAAGGTATATCAGATGGATGTCAAGTCTTTATTTATGAATGTTGAATTGGAAGAAGTATACATGGAACAACCTAAAGGATTTCAATTATTAGACAAACCAGATATGGTTTGTAAATTAAAGGTGTTGTATGGACTGAAACAAGCTCCCAAAGCATGGTATGCAAGATTGGATAGATACTTGACACATCAAGGATTCAACAAAGGCTCTGTTGACAATAATCTCTACTTCAAAGTGCAAGGTAATAAAATGTTGATAGTAGCAGTACATATGTTGATGATATCATTTTTGGAGGAAATGAAAGTATGTGTAAGAGATTTGCAGAGGAAATGCAAAAAGAATTTGAAATTTCCATGATTGGTGAGTTGAATTTCTTTCTTGGTCTTCAAGTAAATCAAACTGATAAAGGAATATTCATTTCACAATCTAAGTATGTGAAAGAGTTGTTAAAGATGTTTGGAATGGATGACTCCAAATCAGTTAGTACTCCTATGGTGACCAGACTGGATATCATGCATGCAATATGTTTAGTTTCCAGATTTCAAGCAGATCCTAAAGAAGTACATGTTACAGCTATAAAGAGGATATTAAGATATCTTAAAGGTACACTAGATTATGGCTTATGGTATCCTAAGGATGTTGATTTCACTTTAAGTGCTTATACTAATTCAAATTGGGTTGGTTGTGTGGATGACCGAAAGAGTACTAGTGGAGGTGCTTTCTTTCTTGGTCGAAGATTGGTTTCTTGGTTAAGTAAGAAACAAGACTCGATTTCTTTATCCATTGTAGAATCAAAGTATATTGCTACAACATCCTGTTGCACACAGGTTTTTTAGATGAAGCAAACTATGAAAGATATTGGAATGGTATGTGATGGGACTCTTCCCATTTTCTATGACAATACAAGTTCTTTAAACATTTTAAACAAAACATATATCTATCTAATACCATTTCCTAAGAGAGGTGTTGGAGAACAAAGTCAAGATGAAGTGTGTGTCAACAAAGGAACATATTGTAGATATATTCACTAAGGCTCTACCAAAGGATACTTTTAAGTGTCTTAGGAAGAGGTTGGGGGTCATTAGCCCTCCAAACTAGCTGCACATGGAGGTGCATCAGTCCAGTGGATTCACAGATTCTTCATTTATCTGGGCTGATCAGGGTCTACTCCATAAAGGCAGTAGAAAGTTTTCATTGTTACAACATGAGTTGAATGGGTGCACTCCTAAGGGGGAGTGATAAAAAATTTTGATCTTTTACATTGATTTCAAAGGGGGAGAGAGGGTCATGTGAAACACAGTAAAAGATAAAGAGAAAAGGTGTTCTCTTGGAATATTGTATAGGATGTTTAAAGGAGAATGTGGTCTTTGATGGTTTTTCACATAATGTGTTGCCATCAATGACTAAGGGGGAGATTGTTGCAAGTATGAGAAAGTTTTGTGGTTTTGTCATTAATGTTGTCATTTATGTCAACATAGTTCAAAATGTTGCAAATTGTGCATTTATAGTTGAGATGCTATTGAGATGTTGTGAGTACATGGAGCTATCCTTATGATGTTGCAGATCTGCTGAAATGGTGGGTTACTAAGCGCTTTTGAGAAAATTAATAAAGAGTGAAGTCAGAGTTATGTATTTGTTCAGAATGTGCTCCATGTTTCTTGTTTGTTGATCCTATGCTCATGCGAATATGAAGGTTTGTTTTTGGTGATTTGTTGCTACTAGTTTGATGGAAGGTGAAAGTTGTGTTCACCGGTGTGTGAACTCTTTTGGTATAGTTGGTTATCTATGGACTGGGAGAAATTATTTTTCTCTATAGTCCCCTGCTATTTTGTTTCAGGTCTTGTGGATTTGGAATATGTATTGTAATGATGTTCTCTAGGTTTTGGTAGAGATGTTTGAGTTTTGGTGCTTTGGAAGATGAGATTCAAAGTTGTTGTGTGCGATTGCATAGTCTAGATGGATTGTTGGAAAGAGATCTATTTTTGAAGGTTGTTACACCTACTGTGGATGTATCTGGAAGTATCTAAGATGTTTTCTCATGCATGATGAAGCATGTTACATCATTTTCATGTTATCTTCTTGTTGGAAAGTGGGTACTTCAATGTTCATTTGTGTTTTCATTAGGTTTGGCCGACTTGGTGTTTACACTTCATAGGAAGAATTTAAAATTTAGTAGACCTGTGTAATATTTGATGAATCTCCTCTCATAAAATCAAACATAGTAGACTTTGATTTGAAACAAGAACAAGTACTTTAGCATTGACAAATTCAATTGAAAACTCATCCATCTACAAAAAATAGGGAGCAAGAAGAAGATTCAAAAGAAGAAGATCAAGATGTAGAAAATCTACAAGAAAATATGGAAATTCCACAACTAGATCTAAGGAGATCTTCATGGGTCATAAATCCACCTAAAAGGTATGATGATTATGTTTCATCTATTTTTTTGATTTCTAATGATGGGGAACCTACTTGTTATCATGAAGCAATTGATGGTACTGAAAATGCTAAATGGAAAATAACAATGAAAGAAGAAATGGATGCCTTGGAGAAGAATAAAACATGGGACTTGGTAGAAATCCCAAAGGATCGGAAAGTTGTTGGTTGTAAATGGGTCTACAAATTGAAGAATGGTGTTGAAAAAAGTTTCAAAAGGTACAAAGAAAGATTGCTAGCAAAAAGTTATTCTCAAAAGGAAGGTATTGATTTTCATGAGATTTTTTCACCAAGTGTTAAGTTGGTTTCTATTTGGGTTACTTAAGCACTTGTTTCTTTACTTGATCTTGAGATGGAGCAATTAGATGTTAAAACAACACTTTTACAAGGATATTTCAATGAGAAGATATGTATGGAACAACCAGAAGGTTTTATTGAAGATCACAATAGGAAATTTATTTGCAAGCTCAAAAATTCATTGTATGGCTTGAAGCAATCTCCTAGGAAATGGTACAATAAGTTTGATTCCTTGATGGTGAACCAAAATTTTACAAGTGAGTAGAAACATTGTGTTTACTTTAAAGGTTTGAAAAATGGTTTATTCATTATCTTGGTATTATATTTTGATGATATGCTTGTAAGAAGAAAAAGCATAATTGAGATCAACAAGTTAAAGGCTCATATGGCTAGGACTTTTGATATGAAGGATCTAAGAGCAACAAAACAAATTCTGGACATGCATGTACATAGAGACAAGGAACATGGTAAGCTTTGGTTATCACAAAAAAGTATGTGGAGAACATCTTCATAAGTTTTGGTATGATGGATGTGAAACTAATAAATATACTTTTAGCTTCTCATTTTAAGCTTTCTTGAAGTTTATGTCTTAGTAACTGAAACATAGAAAAATAGGGTAAACCCAAATGTGATTAATCAAATGGGTGCACCCAATTTTTGACTAGATGTTTCACTCAATCATGAGGTAAAATGCATAAATAATAATCATAAAACAAATCTAATTGTTATAACAATAAAAAGGAAGGTTTTTAGATCTAAAATGATGTGTACATTTTTGAAAAAGTGATGGTTTGTGCCTCACTAAGGACTCATTCACCCAATCATGAATGGGTTCCCACTCAGGTTTTGGAAAATCAGTTTCAGGATCTTGTTCTTCAATGTTTTCACTTCCATATCCTAGGTGTTCAACTCCCAAAATTCAAAAAAAATTATGTAATTGAGTTTCTGTGATCTTGCAATAAAGATGAAAACTTTTAGAACTTTGCGACTATAACAATTTTTCTCCACACAAATCATTCAAAGATGTCTGAGGAGTCCAAATTGGATTGACTAAAAACCTCACAAGGTGATCCAATTCACAATGAGGACCTAGGAGGGGGGGGATTTCTTAGCTTTAAAAGAGTTCACCACTAAGAAAATGTTGGAAAACACACTGTGATATGCAAAATGACCTAGAATTAGAAATGCAAGCTAAATGAGAGATGAAAATAATAAAATTATGCAGTAGCAAGATAGTATGTGTGTACGTGGGAATTCTAGAGATGTTGTGAGGATTCTAGAAATGTGAAGAGACTACCAAAAAGTGCTACGGAGGACTAAGATGCCTAGGATGGCACATTCCCACTGCTATTTTCTAGGGAAAATGAGAAGTCTTCAGATGTTGGAACTAGATCTGAAGGAATCTCTAAAAAATAGATCTGGGAGGACTAAGACACCCAAGGTGGTCCCTTTTTGAATTTTTGCAATCTCTGAATGTGATCCTAAACTCCAAGGTTTGCACTTGCTTCCTTTCCAATCTCAGGTTATGAAACTTTTGAATTCGACTTGTAGGTGAGTTTTCATGAAGATGACAACTTTGTAATGCAACTTTACATATTTTAAAACTTTGTACTCAAAATAATCTTCAGAACTTCAACCTAGATCTGCAATCACAAATATGCAAGATGGGAAAAACTTGTTGTTTGTTAGTGAATAGGGGTTTTCTTTGGGCAAACCCCTTGTAGGTAATTAAAACAAATGATGAAATGAAGCACTAAATATGAAATATGTATATGATATCACCTTGGATGATGTCTTGTGAAGAAAATATGTAATCTACCATGTAGTGGCCATGAAGAATGTAGATCTTGAATCCTTGGATATGATGTGAACAATGGTTGCAAATAGATCTTAAATGCTACATTCAAAATATTGGCTCAACAACATGAATGGATGTACTAAACCCTTGACATGATGCTTGAATCTTGGTGACGGCTCCAAATTCTTGATATAATTGCTCTTGAATGCATAAACTTTCCTTAGGAATGAATACTTGAATGCTTGTTATCTTTTAATGAGAAAATGAGAGAGGGGACCTTGTATTTGTACTTATCTATGCTTAATATCCTGAAATTACATCATAACAAGAAGACATAGGAATTCATTAAATAAAGGAGGCTAAATCTTGTCAAAATTTGAAATTGAAACCCAAAAATAAGTCGAGGACTAAGATGCCCTTGGTGGCGTCTTAGTCCCAAGGCTCAAATCTCGAGGTACAAACTTCAAAAAGGGACATTTTTTTAGGTGGTTTCAAAATCAAGGTCCCAAGGCCCATGGAAGACAAAGATGCTCTAGGTGTTTTAGTCCCAGTCCAAAAATTAGGGACACACAGATAGAAACATTAAATTATCATTTACATTTTAGTGTTTGTTGGGATTTTCTATTAAAATATATAGTTTATTAGGCTTGTGGATAAAAAATAGGACCAATTAAGCCATAAAGAAGCATAAATAAAGCAAGGCAGACCCAAACAAGTGTGAAAATGCAAGGGTATGAATTTTACCACACTACATCTAGCCCCCACTTTAGTGAGAGGATGAACCTGCTTCAAACTCACACTAAAGTATTCAACCACACAATCAAGAAGGGTTCAAATGTAAAAATTTTGGTAAGATAGGATGACAACAATCAAGAGGGATGATCAAGCCCCCAAGGTCGAGATCCTATGACAAACTAACATAGGCACAAAGGAACACACATGTGAATGATGTATGAAGCCATAATCAGACTGTTATCATACACCATCAAGGATAGAAAAAGGAAAACAAAAAGGAAACAAGGAAAATTCCATGGATCAAGCTTCAACTGGCCATCCAACCCAGTGGATTGGGTCTAGGTTGTTTTTCCAAAAAGAGGTTTACAAGTGGAATGCACTGTCCATTATGCAAGCAAAATACATGCTCACAAGGGCTAGTGGGAGCTAGTTGTCCACTAGGTGAGCCCCAAGAGGTCCATATCAAAGTCATACCCCCATGACTATGATAAGGACAAAAAGAAAATGCACACTCACAAGAGCTAGTGAAGGTAGTTGTTCACTAGGTGAGCCATAGGGGACCATATCAAAGCCATACCTCCATGACTTTAATAAGGCACAAAAGATGCAACACAACAAGAAAGAGAGATGTTCAAAGGGATTTTTCTTAGTTTGTGCAAGGTCTCTTCTTAGGGAACATTGTTCCTAATGTTTCCAAGAGAGGACAATTCAAAGAAATATCACGCTCTTGGAGGAAATCAAGCCCAATGACACCACCAAGAAAAGGATGCATTGCAAGAAGAAAGAAAATCACACAAGGAAAATGAAAACAAATGCAAATGAAATCATGCCAAAATAATGTCCATGTATTCCCCCACTTTAAAGGAATCACTAACACCATGTTGTAAGCAATTAGTTTAAAGTAGCAAAAATGAAAAGGAAAAGAGGGTATGTCTCATGTGAGCCAACTTAAGGCATGTCGTTCACATCCCAAGCTTGCTCATAAACGCACATGAAAGGTGGTCAACTGGCAAAAAAATAAAATGACAAGTGACAAATGAGGATAAGGCTAACTAATCCCTTGCCCCACTTAGTGCAGGACATGGATGAGCTGAAATGAATAGAGGAACTAGGTGCCTCAACCCAAGGGAGAGCACCACAATCCTTAAGATGTTGAATTTTGTTACTTCAAGCATTAGTAGCGTGACCATGAACTCTATGATATGCAAAAAATGAAGTCTTGTAATAAAATTTCTCTCGTGTTCTTGGAGGGAGAGAGATCAAACGATCTTGGAGGAGTCTTATCAAGATACTCTCTTCGTCAAAAGTTGAGGATGTTGCTTTATTTTGTGACAAAGATATCTCTTGCTTAGTATTAGTTGTCATACCTACACAAGACTCTTTAGATTGTGATATTTTGTTCTCGCCTTTACTAGAGGGTGTAAAATCTAATGAATTCAAATAATAAGTGTTTTGTGTGATGTCATTGACATCAAGTGAAGATTTCCTTGTTTGTTTTGTTTCTTGCAAAGGATAAAGACCACTAGTGTCTATCAACTTAGGGTGCACTATTATTAAAGTCAATTTAGAAGGATGTTTTTTGATAGTGTTGATATTAGGTGAATGCTTGTTTGTGTCTTTTGAGGGACAATAACCAAGACCACTATTCTTTTCATGCTTGTGTAGCTCTATAGGGACACGAATACATTGTTCTCTAGCACCACATCTTTTTGCCACTATATCCAAGTTGTTTCATTATCTCATAACATTTTTTGTAAAGCTTTTTAATTTCTTTAGGATTTGGTGGTTGTTGATAGTAAGTTTCTTCAAAGTTTGTTATGTAACTTTTTGTCTTTTCTTTTGAAGTGGTTGAGGTGAATGCTTTTGAAGCGTCTTCTAAATTTTGTGTTGACAATACTAATTTTTCTTTTCCCTTGTTAGAGTCTTTGTTGATGATCTTGTGTTCTCCCATGAATGTATGTCCAAAATCTAAGGAACCCCAATCATCTTCTAATAGCTTTGTGACTTCTTAAATGTGTTTTTCTTTTTCTTTCTGTTGCATAGGTTCCACGTGTAATTTTGGTGTATATGTTTTCAAAGGATTTTCTTTATCTTTCTCAATGTTCAAGCAACTATATGGTTCAAGATCGGCTTCAATTGTATAAACTTTGTTGTTGTAGACATATTTCATGATACGATGAAGGGTAGAGGGCACAACGTGCATCTCATGAATCCATAGTCTTCCTAAAAGAAGATTATATGAAAGATCATCAAGCATAACATGGATTGTGGTTTTTAATGTAACTTTGTCAACTTTGATAGGTAATATGATCACTCTGAGTGTTCATTTTCTCACGTTATCAAAGCCATTAATAGATAAAGAGTTGGGTTGTATTTTGGATTTATCAACACCAAGCTTATCCAAAAGGTTCACACTACACCCATTTAAGGTTGAGCCATTGTCAACAAGGGTTTGCTTTATCCCTATCATCTTTTATTGAGCTACTATCATGAAAGCATCACATTATTTTTGCACTTCCAAGGAGGGTAGTTCACTTTGGTGGAAAATAATGTCATCATTTATTCCTTGAATCATGGCTGCTATTTCATTCAGTTGTGCATTAGAAGGGATAGGAACTTGTTGTAAGGCACTTTGAATCATGTTATGATAGTGGGGGGAGGCTTGGATAAGGTCCCATAAAGATATCTTAGTAGGAGTATTCTTAAGTTGTTTGACAAGATCATAATCCTTTTCATTTTGTGAGGGAAAATGAGGGGGACCTGGTGAGATGGGATTAGGCAATGTGAGGGATGTTGAAGGTGTTTGTCTTGGTTGCTAATTGTTCCTAGTGTTATATGTATGAGCAATGGTATTATAATTCGGTTGGTGTGAAACATTGTGTTTAGGTGGTTCAAGGATAAGGACATGTTTGATTTGAACTTGTAGTTTGTGAGAGGGTGGAAAAATGATAAGTTTAGGCTTGGGAGAGTACTCCAAGGGATATCTAATGTGCATAACCTCAGAATAATTATCATTATTTTCATGATCTCTTAGTGAAGAGGAGTCTAAGGTTACTTTATCATCTTCATCTAAGGAATTACTATTGTCAATGTTCTCATTTTCTTCCACTATTATGTCTTCCCTAGTGGGAGAGTTTCTAGGAGAACTACAAACCAAATGTTCTTGATATTCAAGGGTTGGTTCTTCTAAAATGACTTCATCGCATGTAACGGAGTTATCAATGGTTGAATTGTCTTGTTCATCAATAGTGGGGATATTAGGAGAAGGTGTTATTTGATTGTTATGATTGTTCATGACTATTCTTTTTCTCTAAGGTCTCATTCTCTTGTGCCATAGTTTTTACCCTAGTAGGAGAGCTTTTAAAAAAGTTACAAACAAGAGGTTCATCACATTTCATATTTAGATGTTGTAAATAATTTTCATCACAAATAGAGGAGACATCAAGGGAAGGACAACTATGATTTTCATGTGTGCCAATAATTGGATCCTCTTGTTCAAATAGACCCTTCCAAATGTTAGGAACATTAGGAAGGATAGAAATAATGGTGTAAATCTCAATCATTGGATCTCTTCATACCACATATCCTCCTTACAAATGTGTTTTTCATGGTCATTCATGATTGTATCCTTATTCACTAAATAATTTTCACAAATAGGGGAGGTGTTGGGAGATGAATGGAGACTAAGTAAAGTGGTGGCAATCAATTCATCTTCTATAGTTATATTATCTTCCCAAGGGGAATGAGGAGAAGGGCAACCAAGACCTTCATGATTCTCAATATTGTACCTTCGCCGCTAAAAGGGGAGGTATCGAGAGAAGTACAATTATGATCATCATGGTTATCTATCTTTGTATTCCCTTCTATCACATCATCCTCACAAATAGGAGAGATAGAGGGGATGTAAGTTTAAGGCAAACGTTTACATTTTCACTCTCTAGCACTAAGAGAATATCATAGCTAGGGAATGCATTGAATGAATGACTAACATGATTATTGACTAAATTTTTATTTGCAAACTTGGAAAAGAACATAAATGAAATTTTTGAACAATAAGCCATGCAATCTTAAAATGCAATGTAAAGGCCTAGAATGAAATGTAATTTTCAGATTTCAACCAAGGTAATTTACTTATTACTTTATGTAATGATCTGAAAATGAAATGTTGTAAATGAAAATTTGGAAAGGAAAAATGCATGGAATGAAGCAATTTAAGATAGATTTAATAAAATGCATGAAAAAGAAAGTCCATCCACTAGAACGGATAACCAATGCCAATAAATAGAAGCATAAAAATGATAATTCAGATCCTGAAAATTGCAATCTAAAATTTCACAGTGACTAAGATACCAGGGAAGGTGTCTTAGTCCTCCTGATAAAATTTGAAGGTTTTAGAAGCTAAAACAGATAGAAAATCACTCAGATAGGGTACTACAATAGAAAACCAAAGAGGGACTAAGATGCCACCAAGGGAATTTTAGTCCTAGTAAGGGTTTTTTTTTGTAGAAAATCAGACAATTCTAGGTTGATAATAGTGTTCCCAGGTTGCCTACCCAGGGACCTAATGTTTGGAAACATAAATTTGTGCAAATGAAGGCTAGAAAAAGTAACTAGTAACAAGCAATTGGATGCAAAATTCAATGCAAGTTTTTCAAGTTTGAATATAATAATGATGTTCCTAAATGCAATTAGGATAATGAACAATGCACATTTCAGTTTTTCAATGAAATGAAATGATGCAATAAAGTAAAGATGTAACCTATATGCACTTTCACTAACGCAAATATTAAAAACCCTAAATGCAATTTCATGAATGCGAGATGCAATGAGAGAATGAATGCACCCTAGATCTAGGACTTTAATAGACTCCAAATTAGAAATGAATGCTCAAAATTTGGGTTCACTAAAATGATTAAGGTGAAAAATGGATATGTGAAATATCATACTTTCTCCACACAAATCATTCAAAGATGTCCTACAAGTCCCAATTGGATTGAATAACAACCTCCCAAGGTGAGTCAATTCACAATGAGGAGGACCTAGGTGGAGGGGGGCTTTCTTAGCTTTAAATGGGTTCACCACCAAGCAAATGCTTTGAAAAGAAAATGTTGGAAAAAACATTGTGATATGCAACATGACCTAGAATTAGAAATGCAAGCTAAATGAGAGATGCATATAATAAAATTATGCAACAACAAGATAGTATGTGTGTACCTAGGAATTCTGGAGATGTTGTGAGGATTCTAGAAATGTGAAGAGACTACCAAAAAGTGCTATGGAGGACTAAGAAGCCCAAGATGGCATATTATTCCCATTGTTGTTTTCTGAGGTAGATGCGGAGTCTTCAAATGTTGAAATCGGATATGAAGGAATCTCTAAAAAATAAGCCTGGGAGGACTAAGATGCCCATGGTGGCATATTAGTCCCATTTTGAATTTTTACAAACTCTGAATGTGATCCTAAGCTCCAAGGTCTGCACTTGCTTCCTTTCTGATCTTAGGTTTTCAAACTTTCAAATTCGGCCTATAGGTGAGTTTTCATGAAGATGACAACTTTGTAATGCAATTTTACAACATTTAGAACTTTGCACTCCAAATGATGTTCAAGAATTCAACCTAGTTCGATAATCACAAATGTGCAAGATGGGAAAAACTTGTTTGTTAGTGGGGGTTTTCCTTGGTCAAATCCCTTGTAGGTAATTAAACAAAATGATGAAATGAAGCATAAAATATGAAATATGTAAATGATATCACCTTGGATGATGTCTTGTGAAGTAAATATGAAATCTATCATGTAGTGGCCATGAAGAATGTAGACCTTGAATCCTTGGATATGATGTGAACAATGGTTGTAAATAGATCTTTAATGCTACATCCACAATCTTGGTTCAACAACATGAATGGATGCACTAAACCCTTGACATGATGCTTGAATCTTGGTCATGGCTCCAAATTCTTGATAGAATTGCTCTTGAATGTATAATCTTTCCTTAGGAATGAATACTTGAATGCTTGTTATCTTCTTATGAGAAAATGAGTGAACCTTGTATTTATACTTATCTATGCTTAATATCTCGAAATTACATCGCACCAAGCCGACATAGGAATTCATTAAATAAAGGAGGCTAAATCCTGCTAGAATCTGAAATTGAAACATGAAAAATAAGCCAAGGACTAAGATTCCCTAAGTGGCGTCTTAGTCCCAAGGCTCAAATCTCGGGGTACAGACTTCAAAAAGGAACCGTTTTTAGGTGGTTTAAAAATCAAGATCACAAGACCCATGGAGGAAAAACACACCATAGGTGGTGTTTTAGTCCCATGCCACAAATCAAGGACATAGAGACAAAAACATTAAATGATTATTTATCTTTTGATGTTTTTTAGGATTTTCCATAAAAATATATAGTTTATTAGGCTTGTGGATGTAGAATAGGACCAATTAAGCCATAAAGAAGCATAAATAAAGTAAGGCAGGCCCAAACAAGTGTGAAAATGCAAATGTATGCATTTTACTACACTATAGGTCCATTTTATTAATTCATTCCCAAATTAAGGAAAAAGGGATACTTTTTCTATCACTACATTTTACCCCCACTTTAGCAAGAGTATGAACCCATGTCAAATTCACACTAAACTAGACATTCAAGACACTTATGTATGCAACAACAAAAAAGATACACAATCATACCCTATCAAAGACCAAAAAAATAAAGGAAAATAAAAGATCAAGCTTCAACCATTCCAACATGATGTGGAACGCAACTATTTGTCTGAGAAAAAGGGAAAGGATCAAGCCTTGGTAGTCTGTCAATTGCAATGTGGACAAGGTCTAAGATGTTTGTCCAAAAATGTTTACAAGAAGAAATCAATTTCCACTATGCAAATGACACACACACTCACTCTGGAGTAGTGGAACCTCAAGTCGTCCACTAGGTGAGTATTGTGAAAGGGTGGCAAATGAGAGAATCATATTAGGCTCCCATACCATATTGATGTTATCCTCCTAACAACTTTGATAAGGCACCATAGTGTTGAATGCTTTTGAATATTTTCTATAGGTTTTTGTTCAAGGGGATTGATTGGATTAAACTGTGGTTGATACTTTTGGCATAACTATACTTGTAATTCTATTTTGAATGGGTTGAGATCAATCTTTGGGAATTGTGCAAGTTCCTCAGTTTACTCCTCAATTTCAATCTGGGAGCATAGGCTTGTGAAATATATTGGGGTTGTCAGCCTAAGGGATGGACCTAGAAAACCAAGTGGGAATGGATGCGACTAAATGCAAATTGCATTTTTTCATAAATCTAGTTTTCAGACCTCCTGTCACTTGTGTGACAGGAACCCGAGATGAAAAGTTTACAACAAAAGCATATTAATACTAACTAATGAAACAAAAATAATAATTCTTATTGACATTAAACTACCAGAAGCAGTTGAATGATAAAATGTAAAAGTGCTAAATAAATTTCACACGTATTAATAAGCATTCCAATTAACACTTGTCTAGAATAATTTTCTAAACCAATTTATACAAAATATTGAACACATTGATTAAATATGATTGCAAAGCAAGCTGCTAAATCAACTACACCTGTAGCATGATATAAACACATCAATCACCAATACATCAAATAGTAATTAATAGTATATTAAATAGCACAATGATTAGAGATCAAAACATATTTAAAACTTAGAAAAATCTCATTACCACACAACACACGGATGCTACAACTAGTCACTGGGTGATTGAGGAAATGGGACTTTCCTTCTCCAATTTCTAGTGAAGAAACAAAATCTTACTCTACTCTACTCAATGCTTATGCAAGACAAGATTTCAAATTCCAATCTTCCTTTAATAAAAGTAGCAACTTATGGATATATTATTGATTACTAAAGTCTTAGCATACATATATAGAGAGATAATATGTCATTGAGTTCTACAAAAGGCTAACCAAAATGGTATATGATTGTTTGGGTTGTTATGGCCTATGGCCAACAACCTTTAAAGGCTTCTTAACAATAGATTTGCAATTTTAACATTGTTCCAAAAACAAAACAACTTTAGACCAAATTTTAGTCAGAAGTGACTCATGACCAATAAAATGTTTCTTTTCCTCATTCCACCGCTACTCCTATTGCTCCCACGCAACATCCACTTAATCATCCCTTGGTTTTCACAGTCACAAGGATAATTAGTAAATAATTAAAGGTTTTGATATACTCTCAAGTTTTTATATTCTCTTTCCATTTTATTAAATATCCCTACTCATTAACAAATAGTGACAGGAACTACAAGGGGTTCTATAGGAACAATGAGGTAAAAGGGTAGACAAAAGGGGTAAAAATAAAGACACTTTTATCCCTCATTATTCCCCCCAGCTTAGGGTTTTGCATGTCCTCATGCAAAGGAAAAAATGATACACACCAGACAACTTCTCAACTACACTAGAGATCTCTTTAACCTAGGTCTATTTCAGTGCATGCATTTGATCCTTATGCTCTTGAATAGGGATAAGAGAAGCATCAATAGTCTTGGTTTGCTCAAGAGCTACTTTAAGCCGATAAATTTATGTTTCCTGTGAAGAGTTGAGAACCTCTACATCCTGAACCTGCTTTTGTAGAGCTTCATTTTCATTAGTCAATTTGGTCAGTAGATTCTGCATATTACAAATTTCATCATTGGTTAACAGAGGACTCTCAAATTATTCTCCTGCCTCTATTTCTCGTTCTCCTTCTTGTTCATGATGGGGAATTTTAACATTTTCTTGCTCTTGATCACCCAACTCACTCACCTCCTCCTTTCATTTCTCCTCTAACTCTTGTTCTACTTCTTGATTGTCAATAGGAGGAGTTCCAGACCCACCAATTTCCTATTATGCAAAATTCCTTAAGTTGTCACCACTTGGTTGCTCGGTTGACATAGTTTCAATTTGAATTATATTCTCCTCATGAATACCCTCACTGGAAACTGGGATTTCCTCTACATTTGGAGAGTTTTGGGGAGGCGTTTCAGGGTTTGGTTCATGCTCCTTTTGATCTAATAGAGTGGCCCTAGATTCTTCTTGCATCTTCCTTCTCTTACTCCTTCTAAGTTCCCTAGAGACTGCTTCTATTTTCTTATTTTCTTGGAAGACTATGGCCAAAATTGTTAAATCACCAACTTCATCAGTTTCCTTAGGGTTAAAAACATTGCTAGCCACATTGGCTAAATTTCCTAGCTTATCCATTTGAACAGTGGGTGATTGTTTCTTGTCTTCATAAATTTTTGAAGATTGACCCATTGTGTAATGTCTTCTTACCCTTAGAGTCTGGTGTAGTATTCTATTTACCTCCAGAGTCAGGTGTGGTAGTCTTAACATTTGCTTGTTTGACACTGGAACTTTTGTCTTGCTTACCACTTGACCCTAGGGTTTGTCTAATCTTTTTCTTTGAACTACTAGGAAAATCCCCTGATTCAGAACCCTCATTAGGTGTATTGGAAGAGTTTTCATTTTCACTTCCTTCATTCAAACTTGTACATGACCAGACCCCTCTTCCTCATACTTAACATGAGATTCCTCCTAATTAGGGGATCCCTCTTCCTCATAGTGTCCTAAGGTGTTAGGGAGGTCTTCCTCAGAATTTTTTGGGGTGTCGTCTGCAATGAATGAGTCCTAGTCCCATGGAGGAGAGAATTTCTTTAACTCCCTTACAATTAGTAGCTTTATAAGTCCATGATGTGCTAATGAGTTTTTACTACCTTTTTGAATTTCTTTTCTTATTTCATTATGGAAGAATACAAAAAGAAAGGAAGTTTACATACAAACCCCACCGTAAATGTATCAATAGCTAAATTTGTTTCACATAGACATAGACATACCTTCCTTCGTAAGTTATATTTTGGATAACAAACCTCGCCACATCATTCCACAGCAATGGAAGTGAAACTAGATTCATGCCTTGTCCAGTGACAACTTCAATTGACTCTTCACGTCACAGGAATTTCTTGCGAAGGCTCTTAATATCTGTTGCTCACATTGAGTTAATAAGGAAGTAATTTTCCCCTAATAGTGGCAATCTAGTGACATCCGCTATAGCTTCAATTGAAATAGGGATTTCCAAACCACGGACCCATGCTTGTTTGCTATGACATGTCATGGAAAATTTGCATGTCATCTTCTCATCATACTCTCACAATCTTCTGAAGTACGCATCCCACCCTACTTTCTTAAATACTTTATATGCTTCAGCCATTACTAGAGCCTTTAATTCATTCATATTTAGAGGCTCAAAATAGTGCCTATGTTCTCCTGCCATAATCTTACCAAGAGGTTTGTCCCAAACCAGAATAAGGAACTCTCATCAACTTGGAATAGTGTGCAGACAGAAGTTGTTAATAGGTAGACAAACCATCGTTGGGAAGGGCAAGACATGGGGAACAATTTAGAGAAATTTTAGATAATGGATAAAAATGGCAAGTCACTAACTAAATCTAAATGGAGTTTAAAATGACAATGATGGCGAGTTATGATCTACATAAGGGATGGCAGTGGTAAAAATATTATAAAATGACCAAAGCCAAGCAATGAAGATTTTTGGCATGTCAAATAAATGCGGCTTCTCAGAAAATGAGGATAGAATGGGCGGAAAAGAAAGGAAAAATGAATATGGTGACATACGGTATGGTTAAGATTTAACAGTTCCCATGTATGATTAGATGGTTTCTTCCCCCTAGCTTAGCATGTGGCCCGTCCATGGGACACATCACCATTTATTAATTAAATAGGAGATATAAAATAAAACAACAAAAAGAAAATAGAAATGGGAAATATACCAATACCAAACCATCATGTGTACAAGAATGACAT
Organism: Sequoia sempervirens; assembly: GCA_007258455.2. Classification (NCBI taxonomy): domain Eukaryota; kingdom Viridiplantae; phylum Streptophyta; class Pinopsida; order Cupressales; family Cupressaceae; genus Sequoia; species Sequoia sempervirens. Next base: position 77,278,875 of record VDFB02281492.1, on the reverse strand, counting down.
GGAGGCGCAGGCATGAGGAACTAGCAAATGGAAGAAGGAACTGATCAAATCACATGGTGCAAACACAAAGAGGCCAGCAGAGCAATGAGAGAATTGAGAGGAAGGCCATGTATAGGGATAATAAAGCACATCATGAAAATTGCAGCCCAAGTGGATGGGTACGGAGAATAGTGTACTACCATTTTTGTATCGCCACATGGAAAAAGAAGGTCAAAAGTGAGCAAGGTTGCCCAAGTAGATAGAGTAGGAGATCAATGACAGAGGAAGTACAACTAGAAATGATGGAGCAAGCGACAGGAAAAGGCCCTTGAAATAAACAAATGGGTAACACACCAAGAAGTAGATGAAAGAGCCACAACTACAAGAAGACCAACATGGAGCTCCCATCCAGAAAATGATTGGAACTAAGTTTCCAAACAACTAGGCAGAATAAAGTGCACAAGACGATGAGATACCTAGGGAAAAGAACTAGTGGCCCTCAAGCAATGAAGAATGAAAAAACTTCCCTGTGCATACCAAAGATGAAAGAAAAACAAGGGTCGTGGAATTCAAAAAGAAGCTCTTGTCACCTAAGTGACAGGAGATCACTGTAGTCATTTGTTTTTTTTTTTTCAATTTTGAATCTCGACGATAGGCCGCCAATATCCTGATTTTCATCCTATCACTGCCTAGAAGCATCGGGAACCTAGTTTTCACTTCTAATATTTATTTAGCCGTTAACTCTCGCTGGAAACCAATTTTCAAACGTTAACTGGCCAATAATGCCCAAGTGTTTTCATTATTGGATCTTTTATTGCACTTTTTTTCCTTTTTATTTTGTTTAATATTTTGAAAAGTACCTAAAAGGTACTAAGAGAGGCCACATAAACCCTGTCAAGTAGATGGAGTTCCTTAGGAAGATTTGAAATGAACTCTTCCTTGGAGAGAGGCTTCTTGTACAACTTTAATCGGTGATCGTTGATGACTAAAGCAATGCGATCAGAGTCCACTGTGCAAAGCTTGACAGCCCCATTGTTGTAGACCATCTCAATTTCATAAGGCCCGAGCCATCGGGTGTGGAAATTTCCCTTAGAATCCTAAAAACGGGAATCATAGAAGAGTGCCCAATCACCTGGTTGAAATGACCATTGTCGAATGAAATTATCATGCCATAGAGAATGTTGGTTCTAGATAATCTTTGTATGGAAGAGCACTTGTTGTAGGTGTTCATCTAATGAGTGGAGCTATGCAATTTGTTCTTTCTATGCATCAAACAAGTTCATACCTAGCTAGAGTGCAATGCGAAGAGTTTTCACTTCAAACTCAATAGGGAGAACAACCCTCTTACCATAGACAAGATCGTAAGGTGTCAAACCAATGGTGGTTTTCCATGTAGTGCAGTAGGCCCACATAGCTTTAGGAAGTCGTGTAACCTAGTCCTTCTTATGGAGAGCAATTGTCTTGGTAAGAATGTTCTTGAGCTCTCGGTTGGTTACTTCGACCTAGCCATTAGCCTGGGATGGTAAGGTGAAGACTTGCGATGCCAAATCTCATATTCACGAACCAAAAAAGAAATAAGGTTAGATGTGAATTGTGGACCCTGATCTGTAACTATCTCACGTTGAACACCAAATCAATTAAAAATTTTGGAATAGAGGAATTCGGCTACCTTGGTGTCCCTAATATGATTTAAAGCAACAATTTCAACCCATTTTGTTACATAATTTGTACACATTTAAGGATATATTCCTTGTCCTGAGATGATGGGTTGATAGTGTTAGAGCCTAAAATTCCATGCGAATTTTAGGTTCTCATATTCAAAAATTGATTTTAATGGTCTGAAAACTCAGTTGAAAAACCTACTCAAAACCTGCCCACTTTGAAAAATCACAAAATAAAGTTAGTGCAGTTTCACACAAAATCACTTTGCAAACGCGTTTATTTTACATATGGGAGTATGTATGCTATTTTTCAACTTCATCCGATCAGTTTTGATAAGGAATCAAAAGGCCAAGATGAAGGGTTTTGAGAAAATCTCCTGCCAGTACAATGACAAATCTGTTAAAATGGTCAACTTTGAGGGTAAATATTAAGCAAATATGTGTTGATCATAACAAACTGATTGGTATTTGCAATCGTCCCCATCTCAATGTACTTCCATGCCAATTGTCAGAGTATTTGGACATCATCTGATATTTTTTCAAAGCCAAAACTGAATGTGTTTTACACAGTTTGGCAGGCGCAACTTTGCAGAAAAAGCCTGAGTAAGCTACTTTGACCATTGACAGTTTTGAATCCTAATGAGCTCATGCCAAATCCTCTTGCAATCACATTCCCCTACCATCCATTAACACACTGATACAATTTCATGGCTTGAGGAGAAGTTTTAAGCAGTTTTTCACATCAATCTCAAAGGCTACTTGACCAGTTTTTATCACAATGCAAGTTCTCAAATTTGATGAGTTAGGGTTGAGAATTTAATATATTTCCCCATCTCATAATATTTATTTTTTCAATACTTTGGGACTTCTTGCACACTCAAGAAAGTTATGGAGATCAAATAAATCTTACAAAAGAAACATTCCCTTGCCTATGCCATGATAGAAACGAATTGAGAAATTTGAATTCTCCTAGTGTCATAATTGTCTTTTTCCAACATTTGAAAACCATTCCTTGGTGTCAGAAATTATTCACTCAGTCAATAACATCTGAGTATGTTGAAATTTAAGATCTCTTTGGGAAACTCAAGGCTCAACAAGAACCTTTATCAAGACTCATACCCTTAATGGGAGGTTTGACCAAATTGAGGATTCATTGAGGGTTTACCTAAATCTCATAACTTTAAAGGTCCTATATCATTATTCTAAGAAGCAATGTAGCCAATGGGAAAATGATCGAAGCACCTATTGTTGATAATGTTGACATATTCATCCAAGAGTATCTCTTTCCAAGGCTCCAATTGGCTAATATTTGATAATCTGTAAGAAGTGCTCACATCTATGAAAAATGGATCATCGTTCTGCCAAGAATAATAAGACACCAAAATAGGCAATAATGAAAGAATAAAATTATCTATTGAGAGGCAATTCCACAATAAAACGATGGACAATATATTGTCCCAACAAATGGTGATTCAATCCGAGGCCTGATTCAAGATCTGTACGTGTGGAAGATTGCACAGATTTGTGTAAATATCGAAACTCACATATGTTGCAGGATTCATTCTCCATCACGTCACTGTAAAGGGAGGGAAGGATGTTTGCCATAAATTGTTTTTCTCACATGTGAAACAAAGCCCTACTTGATCATGTTTTATAGTTGCACAACTAGCATTGGCATGAATCCTTCATCAAGGGGACGGTGATTTCAGGAATAATTGAAACAGAAATTTCATTGGTAGAGCAACGTTGTTTTCAGGCAATCTGATGACATCCAGCGGGCTTCTTTTCACTTGTAATCTTCGTCGGTTATAATAAATGCCTATGTTTTTGAATGGATGGCATTCGTTGGTGAGTTCCATGAAAAAAGTAATGGAAGCTTTTTACTCTGGACTTTCCCGCATAACTGCAGGAACTCGATTAATGATGGGTGGTATTCCTGTGTCACAGTAGGAGGTCTTGATGGAATCATATTCTAAATTTTGTTTAGATTCTTCCTGCGTCCCCGCAGGATGTAAACGAAATGGTCACGGTAAGGAGGTAAATTGACATACATTTCTCGTAGTCCTGTCGACTATTGTCTATGCAGGTGAGCAGAGAGTACTCCCGCATTCCCAGGGCGAGTCTCAAGATTGTGCGTGGTGGTGCGGTAAAATAAAACATTTATGGTGAAGGTGGATTCAATGATCGGTAAAATATAATGGTTGTCACAATCTTACATCTATTATAGAAAAGAAAGGAAACTATTTAATTACAATATGATTAATGTTGGAAAGTGAAATATGATGAAAATATTTTTTACTAAAGAATGAAATTTTTCACTAAAGGGAGTTATAAGGTGAATCTTTTACCCACATAAAATGTAAGGGGTAAAAAATATGTAGAGTATTTACATGGGAAGTGGAGAATTTTAATCAATGAGATTAAAAAATGGCTAATTATTCTACCCAAAGAAATAATTTATTAAATTTGGTGAAAGATTTAAATCAAGCGAGATATAAACGAGAGATTTTCCAACGAAGGGATAAAAGATAATAAGGATTAAAATATTCTAATCAGTTTAATCAGTTGAAGAAAAATAATTAAATGAAGTGTTGCGGCGAATGGACGTGCAAAGGGTCATAAACCTAAAAAGAGCAATGCATATATATGAAATAAAATTGTATCATCATATATTAGATTTAGGAGTTAGGTAGGAAATAAACAACAAATACTTTTAAAATATAGATTATACAGTGAAGACCATGATACATGTATAAATTTTGAAAAAGTCAATAGAATATATCTAATTCGTGCGGCATAATCTTGGTATCAATTGTTTGTTGAAATTATTCAATTATTTGGTTGTCTCCACTTTAATGCTTCTATGTTATTTAAATTGATATATCAAGTACATATTCAGTTTATCAGTGCACGTTTGTTGTATTTATGTGATATGATTAATTGGTTCTTTCAAATAAAGATTAAATCCTTCTAGTCATTCACAATAACTTAGAAGTGTTAATTGGGTTAATAAGAAGAGCCATATAATTAGGGTTGTCAATTTGTCTCAACTAGAGTTTTTCAACTAGTTACCCGCATGTTTATACAAGTTATAAACCCATATTAGTGTGCCAAGCTATTTGAGTTATTGCCATTACAAGTCACATTTTCTAGGTCTTCATTGGACTCCATATACCCAACAGGGCACTGGTCTCACCCATTTTATTTATTTAGCTTTATTAAATTCACTTCAAAATCTATTAACTGAACATATTCATAAAATCCACTTTGATATTGCTTATACAATTTATACCAAATCAGGTTTACATCTATTCACTTTTAATTGCCATTGTGGAGTGATTACTTTAGTAGAAATAATATAGTTTAAGTCTTCCTCATTCACATAGGTATAGCTACCTAGGTCTAGTAGCACCTAAAGAGAAGAAGGTTCAAACCATTTGGCCTTGTTCGTTACCCTAAAACATATCACGAGATTGACAACTTTTTGTGGTTTCAACCAACGTTTTTGAGAGCTAACAGACAAGTCCAACAAAATCAAGCCCCCATTTTTCAAAAGGCTCAATGGACATGTCGACACTGTCAAATTTTGCAAAATTTGAAGTGCCCATTTCAAAAAAATTGCCTCTACACTTTCAGAAGTGCACCTGATAAACCTACCTAAGTGACCCACTTTAGAGGGTCATAACTTGGTGCCCGTTGATTTTTGTACAAAACCCATTCGCAAGCCCACTCATACGTCATATGTGAATGTGCATGTCAATTTTCAGCTTTCCATGATGAGTTTTGACTGGGTTTTGAAAAGTGAAGCTGGAGGGTTTTGACATTTTTTTGTAGTTTGCAAACTTTCAAGTTTGCAAAGTTGCCTCCCGTTCGAGCTTGCATTTTGCAACTAGTTGACTGTCAAGTCAAAACGATTGTTGCTCTACATTCTCCATACCAAGATGAACTCCCATGTCAGTTTTTAGAGCTTCATAATTTGATTTGCTATTTTTAGCAGATCAAAACCAATTGTAATTTATCCAGTTTTGAATCTGCATTCCTGACAGCATTTCAGTGTGGTCAACTTTGACACCTCATATCTTTTGATTAGTGAGTATTCAAGTAAAGCCATCTTGCGCACATGTTCATTGCACCAAAATGATTTTCTATGTCCAATAGTAGCTCACCAAGAGTTGATTTGATATTTTTCCAAAGAGGTGGTTGCATAAGTTTTAATTGGTTCAGAACAGCTGATTGTTGCAGAAAGTTTGAGTAGGCAACTTTGTTGGTTAATATCTTTCACCTCGTGACTCCTTTTTCTGAACCATCTATTGCATTCAATTCTCAGGTCTGATGTCTACAAGCTGCAAGTTTTCATTGCTCCAGGATGTTGTTTGCCTAGTTTTGAAAGTCGATTCCAAAGCCCACCTGGCCAGTTTTGCACATTTTGCAAACATGTCAGAAGGTGAGTTTTAATGAAAACCCAATTCATGTTTTCACTTCAAATGCATTCAGAAGGCAGTTCTAAGTCATTTGAGCATAAAAGCTATTTCAAAATAATTTTTTTTTTAGTCGGGCCACATGGGGTCTGACATGCTTTGCATTATTATGATGTTGTAAATGTTGAGTTTGGTCAACTAGGATATGGGAATCCATCAACGGTTGTTCCAAATAATTTCCATTTCGCAATGCATTATGAATTCTTGAGGATGGCACCCAAGCATCTGAATATGGTGAGTGAGCCTCACACTTCGAATTTTCATTCATGGTTTGTGAGTGCATTATAAGAAGACCTTGTCAAACATAATGTTTGAAAATGTGAACTCTTCACAAGTCTTTTATAGTAAAGGGTATGGGCTCTCAATTAAATGAAGAAGGTGATGTTTCACCTGAATTCACCAAGGGAATAAAGTCACTGCATCATTTGTTTTTGTGTGGTTGTATGAGCAGCTATGGGACATTTCAAGGAGTATTCTTATCTGTGGAAAGCCACATTTACATGTTGCCTGGCACACATAGCCAAGCCATGCGTATATACAGAATTGCAAATGTTGAAAAGGTTTTAGAAACTTTCAAAATGGAGTCCATCTCTCCTGCCCGCGCCAAGTAATGGAAAGATCATGAGTGCAGTATATGTCTAAAATGGATTTGTTCAAAATCCTCAAGAAACTTCCAAGCAAAGATGAAATGAATGAATTGAAAAGTATCTTGAAGCTTTTAAGCAAATGTATTTAGTTGCGCCCTCAAATACTAAGTCAATGGGTACCCACGCAGTTCAAGGTGAGAGGAACATGTTTTGCAAAGGCTCTAGAGACTTTTAAGCAGATATAATGGCAAAAAGGGGTATTGTATGCGTAGCAATGAAAATGAACCCATCACGCAATGCAAGGAGGGAATCAATGAAATGTATCAAATACATTTGAGAAATCATGTTAATTTCCTTCGAGCCTACATCTGCTGTGAAGAGAGAAGTATTGGTGGCGCCAGCACTGAAATATGGAACGCCATGACTGGTGTATGAATAACAGACAAAATGAAATTGTTAAAAGGCTATAGAAACTTTCAATCAAATGCAAATAAAGAAGGTGGGTGCAGTTTTGAGCCAAAGAGTATGGGCATCCATCAGAGCATGGAGGAGTCAACGCCATGGGGAATGCGCTAGAGTATTCACCAAACGGACCATTGAAGAGTCTCTAACAACTTTCAAGAAAAATGCATATGGTGGCTAAAGGCAACCATCACGCAGGGGGTTGTGCATCCACAAAAATATAAAGGATAAAAGAATTCTATGTGAATTCTTTTGAAGCAGAGGAATGAAATTGAGGTTTCGCACTAAACACAATGAAATTGTAGAAAGGTTTTTGAAACTTTCAAGCGATGCACTGAAGAGAATGAAGGGAACGGTTGGAAAAAGGTGGGCATCCATCAAAGCTGAAGCAGGGGTGCCAAAAAATGAAGGTCCCATGGTCTTCGCATGAAAAGAAGTTGATTTCTTCAGTGTTTTAGCAGTGAGAGGTTGTAATGAATGCTCCAGTACTCGTGCAAAGGGATCGATGGCATTGTGATGAACAATGGGCAGCCAATGCACTGCAAACAGAGAACACCATCATATAGATTGGAGGATGTATTTCTTGAAAGGACCTCAGAAACTCACAAAGACGAGATGCGCACCAAATGAAAATAGATATTAGGGAGAGATATGCGCATGAAATTGGGTGCCACCAGCATCAAAGAGGGGATCAAAGAGACAAAGGAATGCATTGTTTGATTGCAAAGATATTAAAACCCTCAAACAAATGCAGATTAGACACGATGGATGCAATGAAGGTGCCATTCAACATGCCTACGGGGTGAGCATATGTGCATCAATTGCTCTGTAAAGCACAAAAAAGTTTTGTTGAAAAGGCCTAACACATATGACTGGAGGAATATAAAAGAATACGCGCATTCACCAAAACATGGAGTAGGGTATGGACTTCCATCAAAGCTTGAACTAGAGGAGGAGGCTCCAACGCTGTTGGAAGGGTTTGTTTTAGATATGATAAACCTGTTGAATGGAGGATTTGCAGAACAAAAAATGTTGTCGAGCAAACACGAGAGGTCAAGTTAGGGAAACAAAGTGGAGATAAGATGGTAAATTCTAGCTAAATCTGGACCACACCCCGCTAGCTCACCCAGAAAATATGCTCACAGGTTAAGGTCGTGGGATCAGCGAGAAAAGGATTTGTGAATGGTGGGTCCCTGGCAACAAAAATTAAATGCTTGGTAAAGTTTTAAAAGAGGCCCATTTAATTTTAAATGGTAGGGGAGAAGAGCCAGTAGCCGCTAGGGCTAACTTCGCACAACCATAGAATACAAACCGTATGTTGAATTGGAAAAAAAAATTATGGGTTTTTTTTGCACATGAGTTAAGATCTTATAACTAAGGTTTTGGCTTCTGGGCAATTCGGTAGAGTGCGGTAGCATCTGATATGTGCGCGTATGTCAAAAAGACCCCTTTTAGAGGTGCCGCCCACTTGCCATCACCTAACGTCCCAGTACCCCCTAAATATAACCACCAATAAAAAATTTTAAAAAACACCTAAATATGTCACTTTTAATATCTAATTAAAACTCTTTTATCATTCAAATTTGCTCAAAAGTGAATGGGTCTAATTCACATTAGCACCTTCTACAATCATTTTGGCACCCATTACAAATCACTCCTACATATTAATCTCCTTACTAAAGCACTGGACACCAAACACATTACACCCCAAATAATCTTTATTTGGGGTCCGATTGACGCATATGACTAATTTTTTTTGTGGGTATCCCATCCTATTCATTCGCTTTACCACGTGCTGTCTGGAAGGTTCTTGGCGATGGAGAAGGCTGCGGATGGCGACGGCTCCCCACAGCTCCTCCACGTGCGCATGGCTCCAAGTAACATCTAACATCTTTTACCTTTGAATATGCAAACAATGGTACTGGTTAATCATTTTCTTCTGCATCTTTCATGACCCGTGAAGGGTTTATTCGATGGTTAAGACCCGTGAAGGGTTTGTTCGACGATTGATAAATTATTACTGCTTGTCTACGAAATAAATCATGCATCTTACATGCATCTCGCCATGTGCTATTTTATTTTGCTAATGTCATGGTACTAGCATTATACACAAGTTTTTTTTGGGGTAAAATAATTTCTTGTCCTCACATTACTGTGCGCTCACAACGTGGTAAAGTCGACTGTATCATGATTTTGTCTACAGAAATGATAACGAATTTCATGGGTTTGTGAAAACCCTTGCTTTTTTTTTCCAAATACGGGTTTTATTGTGCTTAAATTATTAAATACGACCTGGTAAAGTCGATTGTCTCATGATTTTGTCTCCATAAATGATCAGGAATTTCGTGGGTTTGAACACATGTCTATAAAAAACCCATGTCACTTTGGGCATAAATAGACAAACCCATTAAAAATAAATATGTTTTTGTCAAAACCCTTGTATGGTTTTTTCCAAATTCGTGTGCTTAATGAATTAATCTCATGAAACCCTTGTTTGGAATATTTTGCATCTATCTCAAAACGAATTCGTGAAAACCCTTGCTTGGCTTTTTCCAAATTCGTTTGCTGAAGGAATTGATCTCATGAAACCATTGCCTAGAATATTCTGCATCTATCTGAAAATGCACTTCTGTATTCCTGCGAGTGACAAATTATTATTATGAAACCCTTGGTTAATTTCTTGTGCACATTTCTAAAAAACCCAATACATACATACATACATACATATATGTATGGTATGTATGTGCACATACATACATACATATATGTATGGTCTGTACGTATGTACACATATAGACATACATATACACATACATACCATACATATATGTATGGTCTGTTTGTATGTCTGTATGTGTACAGACATACATATATACATATATGTATGTATATACACATACAGACATACATATATACATATATGTATGTATATACACATACAGACATACATATATACACATACAAACATACATATGTACATACATATATACATGTATGCATGTATGTATGTATGTACACATACAGACATACATATATACACATACAGACATAAATATGTACATACATGTATGTATGTACACATACAGACATACATATATACATACATGTATGTATGTATACATGTATGTATATATGTATGTCTGTATGTATACATACATACAGACCATACATATATGTATGGTATATACATACATACCATACTTTCCATTGCACATACAGCAGGCCTCAGGTAACATCTAACATCTTTCTCCTTTGAATATGCGAACAATGGTACTGGTTAATCATTTTCTTCTGCATCTTTCATATTACAAAAATGTATGTATGTATGTATGTATGTATGTATGTGTACATACATACATACATATATGTATGTATGTGCACATACATACATACATGTATGTATGTGCACATACATACATACATGTATATATGTAGGTATGTATTGAAAGCAACGACAAGCATCCTCTACACATTCTTCTTATATGCCAAGTATCAGGTAGGTACTTATAGTTATTTTCATTTGTGCAGTATCTTCTTACTTTATACATTCTAGCATTTGTCTATATTTTTGTACTTTCCATTGCACATACAGTAAGCTACCATACATATATTTGTCATTTTACATTCTGTGTCTCTTGTTCATTCAACAAATCGATGTATATGTGTGTATCCTTTGCCTATCCTTTCAAAATGCAAACAATGGTACTAGTTATTCATTTTCTTCTGCATCTTTCATGACCCATTAAGGGTTTATTCGATGATGTCAAAATTATTACTTCTTGTTTATGAAATAAATCATTCCTCTTACACTCCTTTTTGCCATGTGTTGTATATATGTATGCATGTATCTATGTGTGTATGCACATACATACATACATACATGTATGTCTGTATGTATGTATGCACATACATACACACATACATATATGTATATATGTATGTATGTACATAGATACATATATACATATATGTATGTGTATGTATGTATGTACATATATACATATATATATGCATGTATGTATGCACATACATACATACATACATACATATATGTATGTGTGTATGTATGTATGTGCATATATACATGTATGTATGTATGTATGTATGTATGTATGTATGTATGCACATACATACATATATAGATACATATATATATATATATGTGTATGTATCTATGTATGTATGTATGTGCAGCTACAAAGACAGTGCGCGGTAAAGCGAATGAATAGGATGGGATACCCACAAAAAATATTAGTCATATGCATCAATCGGACCCCAAATGAAGATTAATTGGGGTGTAATGTGTTTGGTGTCTGGTGCTTTAGTAAGGAGATTAATATGTAGGAGTGATTTTTAATGGGCGCCAAAATGATTCTATAAGGTGCTAACATGAATTAGACCCATTCACTTTTGAGCGGATTTGAATGATAAAAGAGTTTTAATTAGATGTTAAAAGTGACACATTTAGGTGTTTTTTCTGCTTTGCAATGTATATTACTGATTTTCTGCAATTTATATGTATGTATATGTTTATATGAATACATGCATGTATGCTTATGTTTCTATGAATGTTTGCATGTATGCGTATGTTTGTATGACTCTATGCATGCATGCAAACCTGCAAAAAATCACAGATATATAAGGCTTCCCAAATGAACATCCAATCCAAATATAGTGCAGAATTCAGTCATATCATCTCTAAAAACCTACGTAACTGGCAGCTACAAATTCAAATGCTATAACAAATTCATATTTGAAACACAACAATCAAATTGAATGCATTCAATTGTCAGATTCAAATTTCTAAATAAGAGGGATAGCAGCCAGTGGCATTCACAATTTTTCTCCTCTACTACTATATTCGCAATTGAACTTGATTAATTATGTGTTGTTGTACATGCATTATTTCAAAGGTCATATGATGTTTGTATGTTACTAGCCTCGGTTGTGACTACCCGTGGTTGTAAATCTTTTCTTGCAGGCATGGGAGAACAAGGAGAGGTGGTGTAACAATGTTCATGGTGGGCAGTTTGGTAATTGTGTTTATCAACACACCAAATAATTAAGGATTTTTTGTTCAAATTGTTCTAAGTTTCAATTATTGTTCTATATTTTTTACCAACTAGTATATATTTTTATTTATTTCAATAACTATTGTCCATGTTTGTTTGTTGTATTATATTTGTTTGTTGTGGCAGGCATGTCAAATGGCTAGGAGGTTGTGAAGACCATGTCAATTTGTAAGATTACATATCAGGTAAAGTCTTTCAAGACTTTACTTTGGCTGTGACCCAATAGACATTGTGTTCATTTATAATGTTCATTTTTATTATTCATTGTAAACTTACATTTACAATTTACAATTAAATAAATTCCCAAGTGTATGTGTTCAAAAATTTATAATTTCAAATAGATTAATTTATGGATATGTTGCATATAGATGTATAGTTATATGTATGCATATACTTAGTTGTGTATACATATGTATGTATGTATGTATGTATGTATGTATGTATGTATATACGTACATACATATATATATATATATATGTATGCATGTATACACAACTAGGGAGGTTGTAAAGAGCAAGTCAATTTGCATGATGACATTTCAGGTCAAGTCTTTCAAGAGTTTACCTTGGCTGTGACCTGCTAGACATTGTGTTCATTTATGATGTTCCTTTTTATGATGATGTTCATTCATGAACCTGAACAATGGGATTTGATTTATGGTGGGATTTACTTATTCATTGTAAACTTACATATAGATGTATAGTTATATTATATATATATCTATGCAACAAACAAACACAGAACTTGAATAGACTAGTGAGTCATATTTTTAAATCACATCAATGATAGATGAATACAACAAACACAAAACTAATTTTGAATCACAAAAGCATAGATCATTAACTTGGAAAGAAGACAAGGAGTCTTCATATATACAAAAAACACATTGGAAAACATTGAATTAGATAAGTTGAGAACAGACTACCATTTAGTTCTACAAAATTAGACACTAGTATCGAAATGTTATCCAATGCAACAAACTAGTATCCTTTGACTGTCCAATATAATAGACTAGCATTCAGTTTTACAAAAAACACTCTAGCACACTTCGAGGTCAAAAAATTGACAACAAAAAATCCTAATCAGACATCCACAGATCTGATTATGAAGTGGTGTGTCCTTGGGGGTCAACTGACTCCGCATCAACTGGAGAAGATGTTGAGGACTGCGGATTGTTATGTATGGCACTTGCTATACAAGCAAGCAATGCATGATTTTCCTCTGGAGTTAGCTGTAACTGTGGAGAGCAACCTTTAGAAGACCCATTTTGTAGGCTGCTAAGAGCTGCAAAGGCTGGAGACAAAATGTTAATCATGTCCCTTAAAATTGGATGTTGACTTGGAAGAGGAGTTGTAGGAGTACTCTTACTTCTGTTTCTTTCTGCTCTTTTGCCTGCTTTTGGTTTTCCTTCAATTGTCTAGCAATATTTGCTTGCTCCCTTTGAAGCTCCTTTTCATGTCGCTGCCTCAGTTTCTCCTCTGCAATTTTTTGGTTTTTTGCAGCACGCTCCAATCTATTTGCCTCCCTCTATGCGAGGATTGCTTCTCTTTCTGCCTTCCTTTCAGCCATTTGCTCCCTTTTTCCTTTGTGCAATTCTTGGTTTCTTTGCTTTGTGCCTCTTGTTCATTCAGCAAATTGAAGAAATCATCCGATGTCAAAATTTGAGACTGCCTACTAAGGCGTAGGACCCCATTGCGACCTCTGTTAGATGATTGGCGCACTCGTTGCATTGGGAGTTGCAAAAAAGTGCTTCTGCTGCCTGTTGGTTGCTGATCATTGACTTGTGTGCATGGCACATAGTCAACCTCTTCATCACTTGAGTCATTACCATCGAGTCCATCCTCTTCATCATTTTTAGCCTCCCAATTTCTCCCAGTTGTGAAGTAATGGATGACATCTTCAGGATCAACATTTGGTGGTGATGGCATGGACAACCCTTCATCCACTTGAGTGAAATTGAGATGCACCCCTAGGTTCAAAGCTGCATCTTGAAATTCAGATGGCAGATTCAGACTCTCTTCATTTTCAGCTGCCTGATTACATGATCGAACTACTAGTTCTTGTTGAATTTCTGTTGCCTCAATGTTTCTGGATTTGGGGGAATGTTTGCATAAAAGGTATCCACAAACTGTCCAATCTGTTCCTCATTCCAACTTGCTATCCTCAAACAAGTCTCAGCTGCCATGAACTGTGCCTCTTCATCAGGTGTATCACCCTCAGTTTTTTCTCCCAATGTCGTTCCTTCCTCTTCAACTACAAAAGCTTGGCTTGGCCCCATATCCAAGTCAAGTGCATGTCGATCTAATGGGAAAATTCCTATTTTTCTAAAACCACTTGCAATGTTATTAGGAGTCAAAGCTTGTGCAAAAGCTTTACTGGCAAGTGTTGCCAACTCTTCCCTTCCAATGTCAAGCTGAGGATTTGTAGAGAGCCATATAGTCCTTTGTTGTTTGAAGTAGTTCTTAAATGGTGAGAACACACTAACATCAAGGGGCTGCAATTTGTGACTGCAATGTGCTGGAAGTGTGAGAAAATCTATTCCCATAGTCTTTGCTTCTTCAACCGTTTTGAATGCTACATGGCTGCCATGACCGTTAAAGATTAGAAGCTTTCTATTGGTTGGTGACACACCTCCTGGGACATTTTTTGCAAAGTGTTTTAACCATGCCACAAATAATTCTTTTGTCATCCAAGCATGCTCTTGGATTGCCATGCATGCCCTTGGCTCACAGTTAACAATATAGTTTTTAATGTTCCTTTTGGACTTGAACAAATAGTAACCAAGTATAGCTTGACCTGCTGCACTAACACAAGCTAGAATAGTGATCCATTCTCTGCTTTTAGCAATTAATTGTGGAACACATTTCATCCCTGTTTTTGCAATAACTCTCATTGCATAATTTCTGCCAGCTTGCACACCCGTTTCATCGCAATTTCATATGTTGTTGGGCCCATAATTAAGTTTGTTGTACAACTCCTCCAAGTTATCATAGAATGAAGAAACTATTTCGGGCCGCATCATTATAGCTCGATCTATGTCCACTCCTTCGAGTGTTTGAATTGTCAGATTAGGATGCCTTTGACGAAATCCAACCCACCATGACCTCCCTGGTATCCCATTTGTGAATGGGTTAGGCCTCACTCCAACCATGTGGGCCACCATTGACTTAAGCTGTGACACTTGAAGGCCATGGCCAATATTAGCCATATCTTTACACCATTGCACAATTTTAGCTTCTTCTTCGTTAGTCAGGATTGTTGGTGGCCCCCTCTTTTTTGTGGATGTCACACTATTGAGCCATGACTGCAAACTGTTAGGCGAGATTCCCTATTTGATCGATGAACCTCTGATTGTCATTAGATGGTCTTCAACATCTGCAATGGCTTTTTCTATGTCATCCATAGACCAACTTTTCATGCTATGATCTGGGGTTGTCACTTGGTCAGTAGATGGCGGTTCCATTTCTACGTCAATATTATGAATAACAGGTTCAAAACCATCATTTTCATTGGTCTGTTTTGCATTTTCAGAAATAACTTCCTCGTCCATGTTCACTGCTGGCTCTTCATCAACATCTGGAACATTGAATGTCACTACACGAGGTACTCTATTCAAGCGCCTCACACCCGATCTTTTCCTCTTGTTCCTTGGTGCCATGATTTTCAATGATCTTGTACATTGTAAGTGATCAAGTGTTAGAAAAACAATGTATAAACATTGCAAAACACAGGTATAAACTTTGCAAAATATAAAACAGATCTATTTTATCATTCAAATCTGCTCAAAAGTCTATGTCTAATTCAAGTTAGCACCTTATAAAATCATTTTGGTGCCCATTAAAAATCACTCCTACATATTAATCTCCTTACTAAAGCACCAGACACCAAACACATTACACCCCAATTAGGGTCCGATTAAAGCATATGACTAATGTTTTTTTTGTTGGGTATCCCATTCTTTTGCATCATTTAATTTGGGTTTACATATATATGTAGATATAGATGTATTTATATGTATTTGTATAAATATATGTATACATGTATCTGTGGATACATATAATTACATAGTTACATGTATGCATATATCTGTACATATACATATATATCTATATATACATAGATATATGTATGTATATATATATATCTTCAAAGCACATTGTATAGACTTGGGCTTTGAAAAAAGAGCAGAAGAAATTAACCAAGGGTTTCATAAAAATAATTCCTCACTAGTAGGAATACAAAAGTGCATTTTGAGATAGATGCAGAATATTCCAGGCAAGGGTTTCATGAGATTAATTCATTAAGCACACGAATTTGGAAAAAACCATGCAAGGGTTTTGACAAAAACATATTTATTTTTAATGGGTTTGTCGATTTATGCCCAAAGTGACCTAGGTTTTTTATAGACATGTGTTCAAACCCATGAAATTCCTGATCATTTTTGGAGACAAAATCATGAGACAATTGACTTTACCAGGTCATTTAATAATTTAAGCACAAAAGAAAACAAAATTCACTTTTTTTTAGGGTATGTATGTATGTATGTATGCAGATACATACATACATATGTACATATGTATATATGTATGTATGTATCTACATACATACATACATACATACATATACATACATACATACATATATATATATATATATGTATGTATGTATGTATGTATGAAGCTGCATACATACATACATACATACATAACTTCAATGTGGGAAAAGGAGTGTAAAAGGAATGATTTATTTCATAAAAAAGCAGTAGTAATTTTTCAATCATCGAATAAATCCTTCATGAGTCATGAAAGATGTAGAAGAAAATGATTAACCAGTACCATTTTTTGCATTTTAAAAGGATAGGCAAAGGATAGGCATATACATCGATTTGCTGAATGAATAAGAGACGCATAATGTAAAATGACAAATATATGTATGGTAGCCTGCTATATGTGCAATGGGAAGTAGAAAAATATAAACAAATGCTAGGCTATTGTATTGGACAGCCAAATGAAATGTATTTAAACAGAGTAATAGACGTATATATGTGTGTTTGTCTATGTATATATATATACACATACACATAATAAATGCATGTATATAGATATATATACACACACACATATACATATTAAACCCTAATAAATGACCAACCCTAACAAACGACCAAAAATAAACAAATATAAATAGGTACACATATAAGAAAAAATAAATAACAACTATAAACCCTGATATAAACACTGAAGTAAATGACAAATGAGCAAAAACACACAAATATAAATATAGGTACCATAGTTTGCATTTTCAATGGATAGGCAAAGGAAACACACATATACATCAATTTGTTGAATGAACAAGAGACATGTAATGTAAAATGACAAATATATGTATGCTAGCCTATTGTATGTGCAATGGAAAGTAGAAATTTTTTAACAAATGGTAGAATGTATAAAGTAAGAAGACACTGCATAAATGAAAATAACTATAAGTAAATACTTCAGACTTTGGATATCAGAGGAATGTGCAGAGGAATGTGTAGAAAATCTTTGTCGTTGCTTTCAACTTTGCTGGGAGTAACATGAAATTGTGAATGTTGCTGGCTACTTTCCCCCTCTTATTTGGGAATTCGAATCTGACAATTGAATGCATTCAATTTGCTTGTTGTGTTTGAAATTTGAATTTGTTTGAGCATTTGAATTTGAAGCTGCAAGTTATGTAGGTTTTTAAAGATGATATGACTGAATTCTGCATTACATTTGGATTTGATGTTTAATTGGGGAGCCTTACACCTATATTTAATTTTGCAGGTACCTACAAGAAATGAAATAAATACATATAGCTGCTAGGGAGTGTGTGAAAGATTGTGCAAAGGAGATTGTGATTATGTCATCTAAAGCACTAGTAGATGTGCATGTATACTTGTAAATATAAAATGTAGTGAGGGACAAACATTTGCAAGTGTGGGTAATTGTAAAAAGTAAATGATTTAAATGAAATTGTAAATGGGCCTTTTTATGTGCAAGTGGACTTCTTTTATAAATGCAAAGGCATGTTTAGCTGTGTACTTTGATTGGTGAGTGACTCATTCTATTATGAGCAGCTATTGGTGTTGTAATTTTCTATTTGTTAATAAAAAGTTTTTTAGTGGATCAAAGTTAATTTTTTTTGGGGGGGTGGAGTGAGCATGGAGGTGGGATTTTGGTGTTGTCACGGTAAAAGCAACAGGATGGACAAAATGGAAGCACGTGGAGCATGGGCCCAGGTGAAGTCCATGGTGCACATGTCAAGTCTTATGAAACAGTCAATGGTTTGGGCTATTTTAAAAGTTCTCATTGGTAGAACATTTAAGGTTAAAAAATATTGCCCAAAGCAAGGTTGATTTTAAATGCAAAGGGGGTGAATAAAGTGAAGAATATTTTAATAGGCTCGTTTAAATTTGGTTTTAAATAGTGGGTAGAAAGTTTTCAATATTTTCTTGGTAAAGTAAATAACGAAGCATGGGTAAGTTCTACTTATCCGAAAATATTTTCACAAGAATAATTTTAAATGATGTCAAAGGGAAAATATTTTAGGTAAAACATTTAAGTATTTTGGGCCACAGTGGAAAGCAAAGGTAGGGGGCCTCCTTTATTAAATTTAAATGTCTTCGTTGTTGGGAAATAACGTGAAAAGTCAAATTTTGTGTTGTTTTCATTGAAATGAAAATGTGGGTAATGTGCACGAGGGAATTTTGTCAAGTGAATTTAATATTCACTTTGTGGTGAAATATTATATGCTAGGCAATAAAAGGAGGTCACAGTTTAAAATATTAAAGTTATGAAACTTTAATATCTGTAGCAAATAATGTGCAGCAAATAAAAGAACAAACATGAGTAGTTCTACAGGCACATGGATGTTTTCCCAGCAGCAAGATAAAAAGAGCTGAGATTTCATCACATGGGCTAATTTTCAGTTGCTTGACAACTAACAGCAAGGGAAAATTGAAGGCAAAAGGTTTGTTACAAAGAGAGGCTTTGCAAATTTGTTGATCAATAGGAGAGAATTTTCCAGATGGCATCTATAGATCATTCTTCTAGAACATTCCATTCTTCTATTTCTTCTCTTCTTCTCTCATTTGTAAAGGGTTCTGAGATTAAGTTTTGAGGTTTTGAATTGGGTTGGGTAGATAGAAAATGTTAATTTTTGAGTCATAATTTGAGTATGTAAGTTGTAATTTCTGATTTTATGAACAAATACAGCTAGTTGATGCAAATAAATCATGAATATCTTCAAAGTGTTTGTACATTCATGAATATCTTCAAATTGTCTCCATACTTGTACAGTTAAATCAGATGAATTCAATAATACCAAGTATCTTTGAGTTTTTCATCCCAAATTTTATGAGATTGTGTTATTTGTTTATGGGTCTATTTCAAAGAAATAGTTAATAGGGTGTTGTCACAATAGTGGTTTACAATTCCTAAGAGGAACGAATTTTAGCTGAAATCACATATTTTTAGAAAATATAATGATTTAAGCCTTAAATATTTCTATTTTAAGGATTCCAATTGAAGAGGGTTTAATCAAATCACCTTAGATCAAACCCCTTTGGATAGAACCTCACTAGTTTTAAACCATACCTATAAATGCGTCTCCTTTACACCTATCAAAATGCTGATAATAAATCACTTTTGATTTAACTTTTTGGGGATCAAATGAATTCATTTAAAATTTATTTCAAATGATTATGGTATTCCTTAGAACAAGCTATCCATTGAATATAATTTTAATATGTTTTGGTTTTGTTATGTATTTGTTTTTTAAGTTTTATTAAACATAGGTTTTTCATTGAAAATGAATTTCTTTGTTCTTCACATGTGGAAAAATAGAAGATTAAAAAAAAATTGAAAAATGAATGCACCAGATATTGAAGTACTTGATCCAACAAAATAAATAAAATAAAATTTTGACATATACAAAAAAGTTACACGTTATACAGTTGCACTGTGTCTGAATTATAATTTGTTTGACTTTGAAACTTGATTAAGGAAAAAATATTCAATAAAAACTATCTAACCAAGTGGAAGCACTAGATATCAAAGTTACAAATCTAAATTTGAAAGAATATGAATTTTATCCTTCATAGAAAAAATTTATGCTATAATGGTGTCACTTTTAAAAAATGTTATTTTCTAAAAAATCAATTTTTGGGAGATGGAAAAAGAAGTGCAATTTGATTCCAAAAATTTTGAAAAACATATTTTTAGAATCTACAGACTAAATTTGATGAGACTCTAGTTTGCACCATCTTCAAATTCCTCACGGTTTAGCCGCTATAGGTGCCCGAATGTGAAGATTTAGTTAAAAATAATAATTTCAGTGTCCAGTTTGGCCAAAAATTGTAAACCACTATTATGGGATCACCCAATACTTTGAGTAGATAACACTGATTTCAAGTGTGCATGTTGGATTTGATAAGAAGAATTTGATTGATAATAGGAGAGGATTTGTTAATGTAAGATATTAATAGTTGATGCAAAGCATTAACAATTTAAATCCACTAGTTGAATTTTGTTTGTTGATGAATTCATTTTATGTGTTTGACTCCATGGCCCAGGATTAGGCACTGATTTATCTTGTAGTTTGATGCATCTCAGAAATAGTTTATAAAATCAAAATCATTTTAAATCCTTGTTGTTTGGTTGAAGTTTTGTGTCTTGCTTCCCAATTGTTGAGTTAGTATTGATATACCAAGAGTTTAGCCATATTTGAGGTTGTCAATGCTTTCCTTAGTGTATTTTAATGGGGAATTATCTGCTATAAAAAACAATATCTATGTGCAAGTGAATTAAGTTTTGGGCATTGTATAGGCTGACCCACCTTGGTCCTACAGAGCTAGAAGTGCAGAAGATCTCAGTTTTCAACTAAATCTTGTCAGTTGGCCAAATCCCCCATTGAATCTCATCATTAGAAAGTGGCTAGTCTATAGGATTCAATTGGTTTGGTTTGATTTGGAGCACCAACAGGACAAATAAGGATGCATAGGAATTTCATCTGAGCTCATGGGGTGGCCCATATGCTAACATTTGTTACAATGTCGAACATAGCATTTAGAATCCTTGTGGAGTGTGGGCCAATAGTAGCATGTAGTTAAGATCTTCTGAGCAGTCCTCTGGGTGACAAAATGTCCTTCGCAAGATTTTGTATGGCATGTGCAAAGTATGTCGAAGACATCGTCCTTGGGGAGACATCAACACATGATATTGTTAAGGCCACGATGGAAGAGAAATCCATTGATCTAGGTATAATCATCGCTGAGTCCGACCAACTTCCAGCATCCCCTTAGAGAGAAATGAGGTGACAACTTGCAGATGACTAAGTAGTTTTCCATGTCAGTGTACCATAGTGTCTTCGCAGATATCGCAAAAATATGTTCATCTAGAAAGGCATCATCAGCTACAACCGGTTCATCATCTCTTTGTTGTAACCTAGAGAAGAAATTTGCAACCACATTCTCACGACTAGGCTTGTCAAGTATAGTGATGTCAAACTCTTGAAGCAATAGTAACCATCTGATAACTCTATCGGTTACAATAGGTTTATTTATTAGAAATCGAATTACAAAATGATCAGTATGAACAAACACTTTTTATCTAGTAATATAATTACAAAACTTATCAATTGCATAAACAACAGCTATGAACTCCTTTATAGTTATCATATAATTTACCTCAGCCCCTATGAAATTCTTGTTGATGTAGTAAATGGAGTAGAAGGGATTATCTTCCTTATGTCCAAGGACGACCCCCATGAAACAATCTAAGGCATCGGTGTGGATATGAAAAGGTAGTTCCTAGTTCAGACCTCTAAGTACTGGTGTGGTGACAAGATTGTTCTTGATGGTTTCAAAAGCTTCTCAACATTCCGATGTCCTGTAGAAAATGACATCTTTTGATAGCAAAGCAAACAAGGGGGAGGAAATTTTACTAAAATTTTGGATAAACCTCCTATAGTACCATGTGTGGCCTAGAAAACTACACACATCCTTTTGGCTAGTGGATGTAGGAAAGTCCTGAATAATTTGTATCTTTTTGGGTCGACTTGAATACCCATAATAGAAATATAATGACCAAGTATTATCCCTTATGTCATAAGCATATGGCATTTTTCATGACTCAATGATAAATTAGTTTCTATACAACACCTAAGTACCTTTTCTAAAAAAAATTTAGCCTCTTCATAAGTATTACCGTGGACATGGTAAAATCATCCATATACACCTCAACAAAATCATTTACAAGATCCGCAAAAATGCTCAAAACTGCCCTTTGAAAAGTGGCAGGGGCATTACATAAACCAAACGAAAAAATGTTGTAGGAAAAAGTTCCCGGAGGACAAGTGGAAGTAGTCTTGTCTTGATCCTCAAGTGCTATGCAATCTAGTTGTATCCATTGAACCCATCTAGAAAAGAGAAAAACTTCTTACCTACAAGAGTGTCCAACACTTGATCAATAAATGGTAATAGAAAGTGATCCTTTTTAGTAGCTTTATTTAGTGCTCTATAATCAACACAAATTCTCCACTTACCATTTTTCTCGGGAACCGTAACTAGAGGAGAGGCCCACTGACTACCTAAAATAGGATATATAAACCCAACATTCAACAATTTTTGTAACTCCTCTTTAACTATTTCATGTAAGATGGGATTGAGCCGTCATTATGGTTGCCTAATTGGACGATTACCTTCTTCAATGTAAATATGGTGGGTGCAGGTGTTGGGGTGAATGGCATGCATGTCTTGGTATTCCCAAGAAAATGCATCTTTATTTTCTCTAAGCATGGTAATAAGGTCTTGGATTTGTTCAGTAGTTAATTGTGGATAAATATTAAGTGTGTGATTAGGAAAAATTTCCATAGCTTCTGATTGTGTTGGTGAATTAATGGCTAGTACTTGGGAAGTGGATTCCATATCACTAGAATTTCTAAAAGATAAAAATGAACTATACAAACAATTATGAGGTAGCAACTAATGCAATGTGACAAAATGTTGAATTGACCGTGAGCTACCTACTAATGGAAAGTTTCCAAAAGGACATTGAGTGTTTACACATGAATGGAGAACCATGCTTTCAAAAATTTCATTAAATGTATACCTATTCTGAAGGAAATTAACAAGAATACTATCTTAAATGGGTTCTTCAATATCTAATGCTTGATCAATTGTCAAGATTGGCAGAGGATCATCTAAGTCACTATTGACTCAAACTAGATCCTTTGTCTCCAACAAGGGTTGCGTTGGCAGGTATAGAATCACTTGTTTCTTGTGCTTGCCATTTGAAATGACCATGTTTCCTGACTGACAATTGATGAATACATTTGTATCTGCCAACCAAGGTTGTCCCAAAATTAGGGTATCCCCCTAGCTTAATCTTCAGCTACAAAATCACAAAGTCAGTTGGATATTCCCACGAATCAATAGAAAGGATTACATCTTCAATCATACCCTTTGGTTTAACCAAAGATCGGTCTGCCAGTTGAAGAACTATGGGAGTAGGTCTAAGTCCCTCTAGTGACAATATTTCCTTTGTTTCATTTTTCATAACATTAATTGAATCACCCAAATCAACAAGGGTATTAGGAATACTTACTTTACTAATAGATACCTTAATGATAGGAAGTTTCCTAGATCCGAGTACTTCAGAATAGTTATGTTCCTGAGCATAAGGTCTGCCGACTGTCTAATAACTTAGATGGTCTTCAGGTCTTCCTTCTTCTTTTGCTTCTGAGTATTTTAACATTGTTCCAAAAACAAAACAAATTTAGACCGAACTTTAGTCACAATTGACTCATGACCCATAAAACGGTTGTTGTCCTCATTCCATCACTGCTCCTATTGCTCCCATGCAACATCCACTTAATCATCCCCTGGTTTTCACAATTACAAGGATAATTAGTAAATAATTAAAGGTTTTGATATATTCTCAAGTTCCTATCTTCTCTTTGCATTTTATTAAATATCCCTACTCATTAACAAATAGTGATAGAAACTACAAGGGATTTATAGGAACAATGAGGTAAAAAGGTAGACAAAAGGGGTAAAAATAAAGACACTTTTATCCCTCATCAGTGATCTTGCTTCGTGTAAGCTCTTCTTCTTAGGGAACATCATGCCTAATGTCTCCAAGAGAGGACAAATCAAGAGTATCATATTGCCACTTATGGGATGCCTCACTTCGCATCATGCCACTAAGGGAAAGTTGTATGCTTAGATATATTGCACTCTTCGAGGAAATCAAACCCAATGAAACCACCAAGAAGGGGACGCATCACAAGAAACAAAACATCACACCATGAAATATGAAAAATGTCGAAAGATGTGTATTCCCACCACTTTAAAGTGGTTGCTAAAACCATTGTTGTGAGCTATTGTGTTAAAGTAGCCAATGTTTTCTCCTCAGACATGAGAGATTTTCCTTGAAAAAACCTATTCCAAGTCATATATTTATGAAATAAAGCTATGTCATGAGCAAGAAGGGAGGGGTTTCCCCCAAAAATACATAAGGGATCTATGGATTTAGGGTCGCTATGTCTTTTTTTACAATATTGTTATAGAGTGCGGAACTGTCATCATTCGCAAAATACTCATAGAACTATAAGAATGACACATAAAGAGCGAAAAAAAAAGAAAAAGAATTCTTTGGGTCAACATGGAAGAGACCTAAATGTCTCAACACCTTGCATCATCCCCAAAAGGAAAACATAAGAAAAATGACAAAGGATAAAATGTTTATGACATAAAGAAGAATGTGGATACATATAGATGGATGCACAAAGAGAGAGAGATATACATCAAACAAAATAGTATGAGGAATCACATTACACATGCAATCACATAAAGAAACATGAAAAAGAAAACAATGCAAAATACTTGTAAGGCACATGCGAATCAACCTATAGCAGATCATCCACATCCCAATCTTGGTTGATATAAAGAAAAGGTAGACAACTAGCCAAAGGGACAACAACAAGTGCCAAACTAGGGGAAGCACCAAGTTCAACACTCTTATTAGTATATTTTTTCTTTAAGATCATATAAGAGGAAAACAATGTATTCAACTCATTATGCACTTGTTCATCAATTTTTGCAATGTCAATGTCATCATCTAGATTAATCACCATAGGAGGTTGAATGATATTTATGTTAAAGGTTATTGTTTATGTTGCGAAAAGGGTATAGATTCATCATGCATTGCTTCAGGTAAGTTCATATTTTGATTTTCTATGTTGCTCTTTTCTTCTTGATTTTGTAACATATGAGCAATAGCACAATGTCTATGCCTACGCTCTTTAGCATTTTGATTTCATTTTAGTCTACTGTCAATTTGTGTTTGTGTAGAAGTGGGTTTATCAACCATAGGTTTCTTTTCTTCCTTTAGGGGAGGAATGGAAGGAGCCATAGGAGGTTTCTCAACGACTTTCTCTTTAGCTTTATAAACTTGCTTAATTTTAGTAGGAACAACATGATTGCTTTGGTTGTCTCATGGTTTCTTATAGGAAGTTGTAGGAGGTTTTATCATAGGTTGTTCTTGGATGTTTGGAAGGAATTTTGATTCAATCATTGTTTCATCAAGGATAGGTGTCTCAATCACAGGTTGAGGCATGTTTCTAAGGGAAAATTCTACTATACGCTTCACCTTGAACTTTTGATAGGATTCTAGAAAGAATTCCTCCCAAGGTGTAATAGGTTCAATAGGCTTGGGCCAAAAGAAATCCAATGAAAAGTTCCCTCGGGAAGACACATGATTAAACCCACTATGATGCACAATAAAGATATCATTGTGAAAGGGAAACTTTAAACATTTATGCACAACTGATAGGATGACATTCATGGAACAAAGCCATGGATAGCCTAACTTCACATGAAATTGGTCTAATTGTGGGATGGTGGTGAATGATGTTTTAATTAGAAATGCAAATTAACAGAAAATTCAACACAGTGAACAAAGAACACATAATTTATCCTTGGAAAACCCTCCTCAAGGGAGAAAAACCCAGTCAAAATATTTCTCTTATATATTGAATTTAAAGGAGCAGAAATCTACTTGCAATATTGACCACACACAAGGCCGATATGATGCAATAAAGAATTGCACCTCACTTATAGGAAAATACACAATTATATGATCTCTCCTTAATGTCGATCTGCTTTATGCAATAATATGATCTGTTGTAGATGCACAAACTCCTTGATAAGTGTGAATGTATCTTTAGAATAAAATAGATGATCAAATGAATGAGCATATCCTTCCATATATACAAAATAGGTGCCTCTTCACAAGCAAGTTGACTCTTCATAAGGGTTGGCCTCATTCAAGAACCAAGGTGACTTTTCATCTTGGGTCGGCCTTTAAAACAATATTTATATATCATTTATTATTTTGATTTTGAGAGAAGGATATCTCCTGCAACTAAAACATCAACAAATGAGACATTTAATGTTTTTGGTCCAACTTTTAAAAGGAGATCTATCAAGCCTATCGTAGGACAAGAAAAACCATTATGTGTCTTGATCCATGCTTTTGGTTTCTCATATTTATCTTGATAAAGTTCATACAAAAATAGGAATTCTTTACCGATCACATTCTCTCCACAGATGGGATCAATTAATATCCCAGTAGTAGGCTTGTTATTGATTATGTCATCTATGTAAAGAGGACCATTAGGTGCATGTTTAAGCATGTCCTTTTGTGAGAAAGCAATACCAAGAGGCATTTTGGTTGAGCCCTTACGAGGTTTAGCTTTGATAAAGTTGATCGAGGCATGGATGTTATTATTGTCTTGTTTGTTTATGTTCTCCTTTGGGAAGCAACTAAGGCTATTGAAAATTTGTGTTCTATTTCTAGTTTTAAGTAGTTTCCTTAGATTTTGTAAAATGGGAATCATGCTAACGTCCATGTAGTCTTGTAAGTTTTCTAGGGCATCATCTAGTCTTTTTATATCTTGTGAGAAATGAACATCATGCACATTGGTTGTAAAAAGTGAAGTCATGGGAAATGACATATGCATACTATGATCCATAGAGTGTTGATTATCAACACTATTAGGAAGAGAGTTAGAAAACCCAAGATCTATGGTGAATGGTATATCACGGGATGACATGAGTCTTGAACTACATCTCACAATAGTATTGCTAATATGACACAAAGTTGTAAATCTCATACAAGTTTTACAAACTTAATGTGCAAACTTAAAATGGAAAGAGGCTTGAAATGCAATACAATGACCTAGAATGAAATGTGTAAATGCAATTTTCAAATTCTAAACAAGGAAATTTACTAATTACACTATGTAACAATTTGAAAATGAAATGTTGTAAATGCAATTTTGTATTTAGAAAATGCACTAAATGAACCAAATTAAGCTAGATCTAATGAAATGAATGAAACAAAAAATTAGGAAACTGAAAAAAAGATCTAATAGTAGGAAATAGAAGCACAAAACAAAAGATTTCAATTTCCAGAAATTTAGATTTAGGTTTGATTAGGGACTATTCACCCTAGGGTGAATGGCTCCTAGATTAGGGTTTTGAAACTGATTTTTATAGATTTTTAAGCCTTTTCTAATGATTTTCAGATTCAGGTATGCTACAATAAGTTTTAGGTTTAGATTTTTATAAATGCAATGTGAAATGCAAGTTAAAAATGTGACAAAATGATGAATTACAATACGTAGTTTGATATGCAATTTTGTGTTCAATTTTCAAATGCAAGTTTATACTATCTAAACTAATATGCAAGATGAGTGATTTTTTTGTATTTTTTACATTTAAAGAATGCAAACAATGCAATTCTAAAACCCTAGATGAGATGCAAACTTTGAATGCAAACTAAGACACCCTAAATGAGATCAATTCAATGCAAATGAATGCAAGATCTAATGTAAGATAATAAAAAAACTCCTAAAATCAAAAAAGTACAATGTTCAAGAAGTCGGGCTCACCAAAATGAAACATAGAAAAATAGAGTAAACCCAAATGTGATTGATCAAATGGATGCACCCGATTATTTACTAGATGTTTCACTTGAAATTATGAGAGGTAAAATACATAAATAATAGTAAAATACATAAATAATAGTAAAAAAAAAACCTAACTATATAGTAGTAAAAAAGGAAGGTTTTCAGATGTTGAAATGATGTGTACCTTTTTTAAAATGTGATGTTTCGGGCCTCACTTATGACTCATTAGCCCATGGTGAATGGGTCCCTATTAGGGTTCTAGAAAATCAGTTTCAAGATCCTATTTTTCAATGTATGCACTCCCAGATCCCATGTGTTCCGCTCCCAAAAGTCAAAAATAAATTATGTAGTTGAGTTTTCGTGATCTCGCAATAAAGATGATAATTTTTAAAACTTTGCAACTTTGACAGTGTTTCTCTCCACTTGATCTTCAATCTAAAACCTGCAATCACACTTCAAGAGAGAAGAAAAATTGTTGATTGTTAGGGAATATTAGGGAATAGGGTCGTGCCTTGGTCAAACCCCATTTTGGTAATTAAACCTTGAATTGAAACAATGCATAAAGGAAAGATGAATGTAATGCTAATACTCACCAATCCTCAATTGAACCTTGGATTACAAATCAACAATCTAGCATGAAGTGGCTTTAAGGAATGTAGATCTTGATATTGAATTTGGATATGAAACAATGCTTTAATTGGATCGCTAATGATACATCAACACATTAGCTCAACAACATTCATGATGCATTAAATATTTGACATAATGATATATGACCTTTAATTACTGCAATAAACTTCAATAATCTACCCTTGAATGCCTTTGAACTGCTCTTGAAATGCTCTTGTAAATTATCACTTGAATGCTCTTAAGGTCACTTGAAATTGCTAGGTGAAACTATGCAAAATAACCGTATTTTTATAGTTAACTTAAGATTTAATCTTGAAATTCAAATAACACAAGCTCACATTAGATCTAGGATTTCAAATTATTAAAATCCCACTAGAAACACACCCAAAAGGGTGTTTCCTAAGTTAAGGAGGACCCATTCACCATAACTATGGGTCCTAGCATACTTAACTAGGACCCATTTTAGGGAATGTAAAATAACATGCCAAAAGGGGGTCCTAGGACCTAGTGAGGACACATTTGCTAGGTAGCGAATGGGTCCTAGGTCACTATCCTAAGACACAAACCTTTCCAAATTAAGTGTTGTGTAATATTATTAATGAGTTTTGGGCTTTATCCTTTGGAAAATGCAATAAATAAGGCTTGGACTTGAATTTAAGGGGCCAATTAAGCTCAATTAACCTCAAATCATTAATGAAATCCCTAGATTAGTGTGAAAGTATAAAGATACACTTTACAACACCCTAAATAAAGCACCATTAAGTCCATTTTATTAATTCATTCCCAAATTAAGGAAAAAGGGATACTTTTTCTATCACTATGGTAATAAAGAAGAAAAGGATTATATGTCTCGTGTATCATATGCCAATGCAGTAGGAAATTTAATGCATGTGATGGTATGTACAAGACCAAATATCTCACATGTAGTTGGTGTTGTCACTAGATACATGACAAATCTAGGTAAAGAGCATTCTTGTAGTAGTGAAATGGTTGCTTCAGTATCTTAGAGAAAGAAGTGATTATTGTATCACCTTTGATGGTTGTAGTGGTTGAGTTTGTGGTTATGTTGATTTAGATTTTGCAAGTGATTTGGAAAAGAGGAGATCTACATGATCAAGTTATATCTTTACTCTTACAGGGGGACCTATCTGTTGGATTCCAAAGCTTCAAGAAATAGTTGCTTTATCTACTACTAAGGTATAGTATATGGTTGTCTCACATGCATGCAAAGAGGCAATTTGGTTGAAGGGTCTTTTGGGTGAGTTCGGAAAAGTGCAGGACAAAGTGATTGTATTTTGTGATAGTCAAAGTGTTATACACTTGACTAAAATTCTAGCTTCTCACAATAGGACTAAGCATATTGTGATTAAATACCATTTTGTAAGATAGGTTATTGATGGAGGTGGAGTAACTCTTGAGAAAGTTCATACACTAGAAAATTGTGCGTATATGTTTACAAAACAAGTATAGTTAGGGAAGTTGAAGTGGAGTTTGACTTCACTTGGCTTGCAGAAAAGGTGATGATGGGCATGGGCAAGTATTAGGTAAATTCTTGTCAAGGTGGATATTGTTGGATAATGAAAACAATAAAATAGAAATAAAGAAAAATCTTATCTTTAGAAAAGATAAAGAAATAAAACAATAAGATAAACAATAAAATAAACAATAAATAAAGTTGGTTTTTTCTAAGTTTGACATAGGTTGTTATCTTGAAGATATTATATTATATATCTTGTTACCTTGAAGGAAAAATCATCGTAATGAATTGTAATTAAATAATAGCATTTGTGTGAAGATTGTAATCAATTTCTCTGAGCAATAAGAATACCAATACTTTTCCCTGTGGATGTTTCCTTGACATATTGTCAAGGTTTTACCATAAATCTATGTCTTGTCCATTATTCTATTATTCAATTTCATTTTCTTCATTATTTCATTGCAACTAACTTGTGCTAAAATATTATTCGGTTTGTGGGTTTTACATTTTTGTTTCTACAATAGGTTTAAATGAATATAAACCTCCAAGAATAGTCATACATTCAATCAATATAAATGAATTTCAACCTCTATACTTAACCATAATACATTCAGCTAGAATAGATTTATAAATTTATATGTGCAACCATGAAATAATAGTTAAAATGGATTTAAAACCTCTAGTTCCATAATAAAATTGGCTAAAATAAATTTAAAAATATTTATGTACAACCATATTAAAATTCATTGAAATTGATTAAAACCCTCTATGTATAGCCATAATTAAATTGGATAAATTGAATTTAATAATCTTTATATACAATTCTATTCAAATTAGCTAAAAATAGTTTTAAAATTTGTAAATCCATATAAAATTTGTTAAATGATTATAAAACATATATTTTATATATAATTATATCAAGGATAAAGATAAATCAATTTATCTCATTATTTATGCTTAGGCCATTCAGGCATTTTGACAAACAATTGGAATGCAATGTTCCAACTTCTATATGTTAAGAAGTTTATTTGTTATTAAAAAGATTTGAATATCTATAAAAAGTCAACTCATATCTACATATAATCAACCCATGATTGTTTGAAAACACCCAAGCATATAATATACACACATTGACATGTGAAAATTTTGTTTATACAATATATATGTGAAATATAGTCATGGATGGTATTACTTGATAAAATATCCAACATATTAAACATCTAGTAATTGCAACCTTAAGAAATTCACATACTCATAAAAAATGGCTCGAAATAAATCTCTAGTTACAATCTTTATGACTTCTCTTTGTTTCTTTACTCTTCTAGTTCACCCAAGCTCCCCAAGATGCACCTCCTTCCCTTTTTTTATTTTCTCCCTAAACTAAAGAAATCCAAAATCCCCTTCTTCCCAAGTGGCTATCACAACCTCATGGGCTCCATGGCTGACCGTTTCCTTCAATATTTCAATAAAAACCAAAATAATCCCTCCTATTAATTGAATGCATGAAAATACCAAATTTTTTTTTGGGTTTCTAGCCTTTGGGTCGACCTTTATTTCTACAACAAACCTACAATCTTAGGGCTAAACCAAATGCCCATCCCCCATATTTTCTCATAGGTTTTCTTAAAGAACCCAAAAATTTCAATGAAATATATGTTTTCCAAAGTAGCTCATCAAATAAGCATAGTAAAGCTAGAAACTATGGTTTTTAACTCCCTTAATGTACTAAAAATCACATAAATAATTTACTAACAATACAATACAATAATATAATTTACTAACATAAATAATTGAATGCAACAACCTTTTAAGGTATAGAAATCATGCAAACACTCAAAAGAAACCATGACTTCCTACCCAATATTTTTGACAACACTCATTATCATATTATCACATTACAAATTCATACAAAGCTGTGGGTTCTCAAAAGGTATATACAACTTCTCCATTTTCACAATCTAGCTCCCTCTCCAAGATGCTCTCCCTCTATATGCAAGTGTGAAATATCTAACCTACATTTACCTCATGCTAATAGATAATAGTTAGTCTACATCAACAATAGGTTCTTATAATCACAAAATAGTAATAATAAATAAAGTATTAGCTACATAAGATTTATGATAATGACCAATTACCTCCTACTATTCATCAATCATTTAAAATTATATGCATGCTAAACTATCATAAGCAATCATATATTAGTCAAAATATTTAATAGTTTGCATAAATATTCTGAATAATATTGATGAATAGTGAACTATTATAATAACATATTGATCATAATATCATCAATTTAATACATCTTATTTTACCTTAAAATACTCAAAAAAATTATCATTTATTAAATATTAAAACAATTGTGCCCTCTAAGAGTAAGTGAGAACAGGATGTGACAAATTACATGTTCCCTATTTACCTAGACATTTTTTTGTGACTATCCCCTACACTCTCCCCCACATAAAATAGGTGACACCCTCAACACTAGACCATTTGATGTGAGTAGCATCCCTTGTTGCATCCTAAGTTCACATTCATCACCTCTAGGTCATCAACACCCTTTCGTTCTGCAATTTTATTGCATAACACCCCATAAAAAAAAACTCCATGATGTTATTCCAAACACCCTAGGTTATCTTAGCACTATACTGTCATTGTTCAAGCACTACTATATTCGCTCCCCTCAATGCCACTTGAACTTCTCAATCACTCTTTGTAATCTTTGGGATAAATAGACTCCTCAAGTTAGACCTATATCCCTCTTATCTACCATGGGTCACCCAAGATCCTCCCTAAGCAAGATTGATGCCCAATTCCATGAAGTTGGCTAAATGGACACTACATCTTATCCCACATACGCTAGTAAGTGGATTCCTAATCCTTTGCATTCCCAATATTATAGATTGCATTCTCAATATTGTAATATTAATTTGGTGCCCAAGACTGACTCACCTAACCTCATCTTACTCAAATGGACTTTCTTTTGTGTTAATGCTTACCTTACTAAGCTCCCTAAACTTTATCTCTTCAAGTCCTCCAAGATACCCCTTGCATCTTAGAACCTAGTTCGAATCTAGTAGTGGTCCCATAACTACTCACCTCTAGATCATACCTTCAAAGGCCTCAACACTTGTTACCTCATAAGAGAAGGCTCCTTCTAATGGCAACATTTCAATTAATGGAGATCAAACCTTCCATTATGTTTCCAATGAGATCCTAGTGCTTCAATTCACTGACTTATGAGAGTCCTACTCTCATCTTCCAAAACTCATGAGCAGCAAATCCCAACTCATTTGATTTACAATATTATTTCCCCCCACTTATTTTTTGATTCTCAATCCATCCCTAATGGATCTTGAGACAAGTACCACTTGTTATGAAGGCCAAATGCATCATCATACTTTTTCATGATTTCAAGTGCCCTTAGTGAAATCCCTACTATTCAACCAAGCCCCAACTCAACAACCAAATCTAAATTTATATCCCAATTTTCAATCTGATGTCAAGTCATAGCTTTGACACACACTTACCCCTCCATAACTCAAATACTACAATTGTCTTCCATGACTTTGGTGTTAATCTTCACCTCTCCAAAGCTCTTACTTTGGCCCTCCAACAATTTTGTACCAACTGGACCACTTCCCTACGTAACATTGAACATATTATTGATATTACCTTGTGGATTGAGTTATTTAAGTGACTGAACTACACTTTTATCTTAAATGCTCCCCTAACATCCAACCAATACACACACAAAATTGTATAGAATGCACTAGACCTACTAGCTTGTGCCCCTAATACTCAATTGCAAAGCTTCAATCTCCCTTGTAGCTCAAGACCCCACTCTTGCATCACACTTGAATACCACCGAAACCATAACTTAGTTTTGTAGGCCCCACTTTTGCTTTGGGTACTAAGAGTTCATACCTCTTAGTCTGTTTATTACGCATAATGGACTTGCCACTTGGCTTGTACTCTTTGAATATCTGCGAGCTCTTGTGAAACCCTGTCCAACAAAGTCACTTCAAATTCCACATGAGACTCGAGACCATGGACCTCTTCTAGCATCCTTTGCATTTAGACAAGCTTGAGTGCGTGCCCTTCACAACAACCAACTTTCGAAAGCACACTTCCAAACTTAACAAATATATATTGCTTCTCCAAGAGAATCATTATCTTGGGGTCATCCAACTCAACAAGCACCTTTATCATGTCGACAACTCGCACATGGAGTCATCCCATGCAACATCGAATTACTTCGCTTCATTAGTTCGAGACTCCGGAATCACCCTAGAGTCATCTCAATGGAAAACCAAACTACTCCACTTGACTTGTTAAGGACTATTTGTCGGCCTTTGCAAGAAAGCTCATGCAAATCCCTAGCATCCGTGTAGAACGCTGTGCAATGTCCCAGATCACATTCCATGTTCCCTGTTTAGCTAAATATTGTTTGAATGACCATGCCCCTACAGAAGGGGCGAAGAAGGATCAAATTGAAGAAAATTCAGGACAAAAAGAATAAGGTTGTAAAGTTTACAAATGGCCAGATAAATTGACAAAGAAGGTGCAGGAGCTCTGTGTGTTGTGCGACGCTCAAATGGGTGTCATTATCTTTTCTCACGCCAACAAGCTCTTTCATTTCTCCAGTCCCAGGTGGGTCTCATTATCTACTTCTAATTCTCACCAAAAGCTCATACCAGGCAGCTTTCGTTATAGTAGCTCGCTATTATACAAGGTGTACTGGAGATCATATGTATCATAGATAATAGAGTAGAGATTTTCTTGCGCCGATTTAGATTTGGGAAAGAGAATGGAAGGAAACAAAAACGTGAGAGAAAAACCTGTCTCCGCTATTATTGCCTTGTGTCGAAAAATCTTTAGCCTAAATAATATTCACCTACAAAAAATGAAAGCCGTCGACATGAACAGATAATTTCTTAGGGAATAAATTTGACGGTTGATTATGCATGTCAAGCAAATTTCTCGTGTCGAAAATGTTTTTGTTTTAAAATCTCCCCTTTCATTGATACAGGTCTAAATACTGTGCAAATACGGCCATACAGCTATCAGATTTACTTGGAGCCTTTCAGACGAACAACAAATGGAGATTTTCCATCTATTTCCTGAGATTGAATAAAATGGTGTTTTTGTGTCGCGTATTTAATAAATGTGGAAGATCTCTAGTTGTTTGGGAGATACACTCTTTAGAGCTTTTTAAATTTTATATAAATGTTTTTTTTAAAAGAAAGTTTTCAAACTTAAAGATTATTTCGAATATTTTTTAATTGTAAATTTATCAATTTTGAAGCTTATATTTAGTTGTAATCATAAATTTAATATTTTTTTTTACATAAATTTTTAAGAGTAATTATTGTTATTCATTGTTCTATAATTCTATTTTTATTTTTATTTTTTTATATATAAAGATTCAATTATAGAAATAATAATAAAAGATAATATAGTCATTTTTTTATTTATTTTAAAATTCTTAGTTTTTTAATTGTATGCATAATTAAAAATTTATGAATAATATTATTGAGTGCATAGCTTTAATATTAGAAGAACAATGACATAATCAAATACGAATATTTCATTTGAAATTCAATCTATAGATTTTTTATTTTTTTTAACTATAATACTAAGCTTACTTGGTTGCATAATTAGATATTAAAATCACAATCTTTCCATAGTCCAAATTGAATTAATAAATGTTTTTTCTAGATTTGATCATGTAGATTTTATTACCAATGCTTTAGATCAAACTCCATGATCCATCATCAGGGTATGAAAGAAAGAGGAGAAACATGAGGATTTTAGCAGACCAAAAATGACTAAATAGATGGAGGGAAAAGAGGCACAAGACAAATTGGCACAAGAACCTAGGAGCTAGATGAGATGGATGAGAAAGGAAAGAAAAGAATAAAGTCGTGCTAATGTCAAATTATTAGAAGTGGATAAGAAGGAAAATACTCAAGAAATCCAACAAAATCATAATGGACAAAAGGGAAACTGAAGCAAATGAAAAGAATTAAAAGGACAAAAATGTGACAAATTAACCTTGAAACAAAAAAAAGCATAGGAAAGAGAGAATGGAAGTAAAACAATGTAATGCCACTTTCTAGAACATTTCTTATTTTTTTCCTAAAACAATATTTCTAATTGTAAACTGATAATTGCATTTGTATTTATAAATATAACTTAATCAAAATCATGATTTTTTTTTATAATATTTAGATTTTTTCACTTTGACATGATTCTAAAAATGATCTTATCTTGATTTTCTGCTATGTTTCTTCTTCCAATTGCAACTATTTTTCCTTAAATGTTTGTCCTTGATATCTAGACAAGTTCTGGGTTTTCACCCAATGAATTGATAGGAGAAACTAATAATTTTCGTCCAATAACTTGATAAGAGAAATTAAGGGTTTTCATCCTTAAATCTCTTAATTTTCCTTGGACGGTTTTTTCCTCTTTGGTTGTAATTTTTACTTGCAAAGTCACATAATATTTATTCCTAATTGATTAATCTCCTCTTCTCATTCAATAATCTCTCTTATATATCTTATTTCTTCATGAGATGCAACTCGTCATATGCCCTATGACTTCTAATAAGCTATACTTTTAATTTTAATTTGATCATTCTTTAAACCTAATCACAAATATCTTAGTTTAGGCACTATTTTTAATCTCCTTTAATTACCTTTCTGTAGCGTAGTAAAATGCATGCCCTTGCTTTTTCACGATTGTTTGGGCCTGCCTTACTTTATTTATCCTCATTTATGGCTTAATTGGTCCTATTTTGTGTCCACAAGCCCTATGAATTACTTCTTTTTCTAGCTAGTCCCAACATTCTCCAATGCATAAATGATAATTTAATGATTTCATCAGAGTGTCCCTGATTTTTTGGTCAGGACTAAAACACCACCTAGGGCATCTTTGTCCCTTAAAGGTCCCAGGACCCTAATTTTGAGGCATCCTAATTGGGCCCCTTTTTGGTTTTTGTGCCCCAAGTTTTTAGGAATTGGGACTAAGACGCCACCTAGGGCGTCTTAGTCCTCCTTGAGTCATTTTCAAGATTTAATTTCAAATTCTGGCAAGATTTAGCCTCCTTTATTTAATGAATTCATATGTTGGCTTGGTGTGATGTAATTTCAGGATATTAAGCATAAGTATAAATACAAGGTTCCTTCTCTCATTTTTTCCCCAACAAGCTAACAAGCAATCTAAGCATCTAAGCATTCAAGTATTCAAACATTTAAGAGAATTCTATCAACGATTTGGACCCATCATCAAGATTCAAGCATCATATCAAAGATCTTCTTGCATCATGTGTGTTATTGTGCTAACATTTGTGATGTAGGGTTTTGATTCAAGCAAACAATTCAAGATCATATCTTTGGTTCAAGATCCATATCCATTGTAGCCATTTCACACAAGTTTGTAGACCTTATTACAAGGGTTTGGTGAGTTGTAGAATTGCTTGTTGTTCATTCACCATTTTCTTCATTATTTCTATTTCATTTCAAGGTTTAATTACCAACAAGGGGTTTGACCAAGGCAAACCCCCATTCACTAACAAACAACAAGTTTTTCCCATCTTCCATATTTGTGATTGTAGACTTAGGTTGAAGTATTAAAGATCATTTGGAGTGAAAAGTTGTAAAAATTACAAAGTTGCATTGCAAAGTTATCATCTTCACGAAAACTCACCTACAGGATGAATCTAAAAGTTTAAGAACCTGAGATTGGAAAGGAAGCAAGTCCAGACCTTGGAGCTCAAGATCACATTCAAAGTTTTCAAAAATTTAGAACGGAACTAATACACAACCTTGGACGTCTTAGTCCTCTCGAGCATATTTTTAGAGATTACTTTAGATCCATTTCTGACATTCGAAGACTCCGCATCTACCTAGAAAAATAGCAACAGGACTAATATGCCACTTTGGGCATCTTAGTCCTCCATAGCACTTTTTGGCAGCTTCTTTACATTTTTCAAAATCCTCATATCTCCAAATTTCCTAGGTACACACATCCTAACTCCCTATTGCATAATTCCATTATTTGCATCTCTCATTTAGCTTGCATAACTAGGTTTTGTAGGATGGATATTCATATGTCTTTTCCAAGCATTTTCTTGGTGGAGAACCCCTTTAAAGCTGAAAAAAGCCCCCTCCTAGGTCCTCCTCATTGAAAATTGACTCACCTTGTGAGGTTGTTATTCAATCCAATTAGGGCCCATAGGACATCCTTGAGTGATTAGTTGGAGAAAGAGGGACATTGTATGTCCATTTTCCCCTTCAATCATTTTGGTGAACCTGAATTCTTGAGCATTCATCTTCTAATTTGGAATTTATTAAAATTCTAGATCTAGGTTACTTTCAATCTTTCATTGCATCTTGCATTAGTGAAGGTGCATCTAGGGTTTGCATATTTAGTGAAATTGCATTTAGGGTTTCCTATATTTGCATTAGTGAAAGTGCATATAGGTTGCATTTTTACTTACTTTCATCATTTCATTACATTCACAAAAAAAATGAAAGGTGCATTGTTCATCATCTTAATTGCATTTAGAAACATTCTTATTGCATTCAAAATTGAAAAAAAAAA
Source organism: Sequoia sempervirens (assembly GCA_007258455.2). Taxonomy (NCBI): domain Eukaryota; kingdom Viridiplantae; phylum Streptophyta; class Pinopsida; order Cupressales; family Cupressaceae; genus Sequoia; species Sequoia sempervirens. The sequence continues at coordinate 77,239,931 of VDFB02281492.1, read as the reverse complement.
ATTGCATTTTTAATATTGTATTCAATTGCTTGTTCCTAGTTACTTTTTATTGCACTCATTTTCACATTTTTTTGCTTCTAAATATTAGCATCTTGAATAGGCAATCTACAAACACTGTAGACAATCCAAAATTTACTATTTTTTTGAAAAAAACCTCTGCTAGGACTAGAATGCCCTTCCTTGTGTCTTTGTCCCTCTCAAGGTTTCTACCTTAGAAGTCTCTCTCTGTTGTTTATTGTCTATTTCACTCCTTGGAACTTCAAAATATCACCAGGAGGACCAAGACGCCCTTCCTGGCATCTTAGTCCTTGTTGAATTTGACTCTCTAGTTTTCAGGGTTTCAAATTGCTTTTCTGTGTTTCTGTGGGCTGCCTTCAATTTTCTGTTTCAATTTCTAGAATTGTTGTTATCTCAATTTCTTTCATTTCATGTGCATTTGTTCAATCTTGCATCATGGATATGTGCTTTGGAAAGTTGTGGATGTCCTTGAAATCTTTGGTAGATGTGTCAAATTGTGCTTTTGGTAATGACACTAATGAAATTGAACTCACTCATGCTCACTCAACTCCTAATGCATGTCCTCGTGATGTTGACATCATTGGAGAAAATGATGACAACATGAATAAGTTCATAAATGATTGTCTTGATAATATTGAAGCTAATGCATCCTTCTATCCATCAATGAAACAACCAGATCCTCCCCCAATACCACCTCTTAAGATGTTTGGTTACTTACATCCTGAAACCAAAGCAAAAATTGAACCTAAGTTCCCTACAACAGGTGAACCTAGATCCTCTAAACAAGAAAACACAACCATTTTATGATAACCAAGTAACAAACACTCCAATCTTGACCTAGAAGAAACATATGGAAAAGGATTCACAATATTAAGCAAACAAGGATGCAATGCAACAAATGAACATAATATTCACCAAGTCCTAGAACATCTATCAACCAATGGAAACACAACAAGGTTAGGATATCAAGATCCCCCTCACATTACACAACCTCCTCGAGAATACCTAAGACTTTGTAGTGATGGTACAGTGATCTTTGATCCTCACCCTAATATATGAATGTCCTTCCTAAAGAAAAACCAATGACACATAACAATGACAAGGATGATAGGATCACCTTAGGTCCTCCCCCTCCTCCAACTAGAGAAATTGGCGAATCTAGCAAACATAAAAGACCTTATAAATTACAAAAGCTACAACCTCTTCATCCACCACTTGAAAGTGAAATAAAACTACAAGTGCTTCTCAACAAAGGATTCATAACATCACCACCTATGAATAGACTAGTGATTTATCCTAAAGATGCAAAAGTTCCACATTGTGCATATCATTGAACTCTCAGACATAGTACTGATGAGTGTTGTGCATTCAAGTTAATATTGCAAAACTTTCACTTTGATGGCAATGATTGCCATCAAGTGATAGCATAACTTATCCTTTTCTACCCTCTTGTCATGTAATAGTTGTAGAATACTCTATTCTCACTATTACATGACCCTTCCCATCACCTACCTCGGCCCATTCTTGTCTTGAATTTAGTGGGGACAAGAAGTAGATGGCCTTGTCCTAGTAAGGAATTTGTTGTTGTCCCTTAGGTTTGTAATCTACCTTTCGCTTGGCAGGCAGACGACTTGCTTTAGGTTGAATCGCATGTGCCTTACTAGTCTTTTACATTTTCTTTCTTGTTTGCTTGCATATGTGTAACATGATCCCCCGTGATGTTTTGTTTGATGTTTCTCTCTCTATGTGCATTCCTCTATTTGTACCTTCATTTTGCTATATGTCATATACTTTTTCCCTTTCATTGATCTTTTATCTTTGCTTTCTTTTCATTTCTTGTCTTGTGTTTTCCTTTTGGGAATGATGCAAGGCGTCAAGACACCCTATGTCTCTTCCAAGTTGACCCAAAAGTCTTTTCTTTGTTTTCGCTCTCTTTGTGTCATTCTTCTAGTTCTATACATATATTTGGGGAATCATGATAGTTCCGAGCTCTCTAATATTATTGTAGCAAAGACAAAGAAAAAACTCTAAATCCATAGATCCCTTATGTGTTTTTGGGGGGCAACCCTCTTTTCCTTTTTCATCTTTTGGCTACTTTAAAGTAATTTCTCACAACATGGTGTTAGAAATTTCTTTAAAGTGGGGGCATACATTGGAATTATTTTATCATGATTTCTTTTGCAATTTTTCTTTCCACATTCCTTGATGTGATTTTCTTTCTTTATGCGATGTCTTTTTCCTCTTGGTGGTGTCTTTGGGTTTGACTTCCTCTGAGAACATGATATTTCCTTGTCCTCTCTTGGAAACATTAGATACAATGTTCCCCAGGATGAGACCTTGCACTTGTCCTCTCTTGGAAACAAGATGAGACCTTTTGTGCTTGTTCTCTCTTGGACGCATTGGGTATGATGTTCCCTAGGATGAGATCTTCTATCTATCATCTCTTGGAGATGTTAAACACAATGTCTCCTAAGAGTAAAAACTTGCACGAACTAGGAAAAATCCCTTTCAACATCCCTCTTTCTTATTGCATTCTCCTTTTTTCCTTATAAAATTCATGGAGGTATGGCTTTGATATGGACTTCTTAGGGCTCACCTAGTGAACAACTAGCTTCACTAGCCCTTGTGAGCATGCATTTTTTTACCTTATTAAATTCATGGAGGTAAGGCTTTGATATGGTCCCTTAGGGCTCACCTAGTGAACAACTAGCTTCACTAGCCCTTGTGAACATGCATTTTTGTACCTTATTTAAGTCATAGAGTATGGCTTTGATATGGTCCCTTGGGGCTCACCTAGTGGAAACCTAGCTCCCACTAGCCCTTGTGAGAGTGTGTTTTGTTTGCATAGTGGACAATGTGCTCCACTTGTAAACACTTTTTGGACAAATAGCCTAGAACTGGTCCACCGCATTGGATGGCCAATTGAAGTTTGATTCATTGTATTTTTCCTTTTTCCTTTTTCTTTTTCCTTTGTTCATGTCTTTGATGGTGTATGTTCGTGATCTGGTTATGGCTTCATATATCATCCACAAGCATGTTCCTTTGTGCCTATGTTGGTTTTCCATAGGATCTTGATCCTAGTGGCTTGCACACCCTCTTGATTATTCTCATCCTATCTTACCATCGTTTGTGCATTGGAACCCCTCTTGATTGTGTGGTTGGCTACTTTAGTGTGATTTTGAACCAAGTTCATCCTCTCACTAAAGCGGGGGCTAAATGTAGTGTAGTAAAATGCATATTTGAAATTCAATGTATAGATTTCAATCCCTTTTTTAACTATAAACTAAGCTTACTTGGTTGCATCTTTAATTAGAAAATATTTTTTCTAGATTTGATCATGTAGATTATATTACCAATGTTTTGGATCAAACTCCATGATCCATCATCAGGGTATGAAAGAAAGAGGAGAAATGTGAGGATTTTAGCAGACCAAAAATGACTAAATAGATGAGGGAAAAGAGGCACAAGAGAAATTGGCACAAGAACCTAGGAGCTAGATGAGATGGATGAGAAAGGAAAAAAAAGAATAAAGTCATGCTAATGTCAAATTATTAGAAGTGGATAAGAAGGAAAATACTCAAGAAATCCAACAAAAACATAATGGATAAAAGGGAAACTAAAGCAAATGAAAATAATTAAAAGGACAAAAATTCCGACAAATTAAACTTGAAACAAAAAAAAGCATAGGAAAGAGAGAATGGAAGTAAAACAATGTAATGCCACTTTCTAGAACATTTCTTAGTTTTTCCTTAAACAATATTTCTAATTGTAAAATGATAATTGCATTTGTATTTATAAATATAACTTAATCAAAATCATGAATTTTTTATAATATTCATATTTTTTCACTTTGGCATAATTCTAAAAAAATCCTTTCTTGATTTTCTACTATGTTTCTTCTTCCAATTGCAACTATTTTTCCTTAAATGTTTGTCCTTGATATCTAGACAAGTTATGGGTTTTCATCTAATAACTTTATAGGAGAAATTAATGGTTTTCATTCAATAACTTGATAGAAGAAATTAAGGGTTTTCATCCTTAAATCTCTTGATTTTCCTTAGACGGTTTTTGTCCTCTTTGGTTGTAATTTTTACTTGCAAAGTCACATAATATTTATTCCTAATTGATTAATCTACTCTTCTCATTAAATGATCTCTCTTATATATCTTATTTCTTCATGAGACACAACCCTTCATACACCCTTTGACTTCTGATAAGCTATACTTTTAATTTTAATCTAATCATTCTTTAAACCTAATCACATATATCTTAGTTTAGGCACTATTTTTAATCTCCTTTAATTACCTTCCTTGAGACTAGTTTATGTATTAGAAAATTACCTTGTCTTGATTGAATGTCTTATAAATCTGCACATGCAATGTTTCAGGTTATTGAGCAAATTTCTCAAAATGTAAATTGGCTTATTTTGAAATGAGGCATTACAGTCTTCCCTTCCCAAAGATTTCTTGTCATCAAGTAATGTTGGTTCAACTCTTAGTTTTTCAAACTAAATCATTTTTCTATTACTTGGATCCCAAATCAACCTTGGAGAATTGTCATTCCTAGACATTGATACTCCTTGTGATGTGATTAGTTTCTCAACTCAACTACCAATATAGTCCTTTAATGGGCCTTAATTTTAATACCATCCTCAAAGTTATGAGGAATTGTCCAATATTATTCTAGCTCGTGTACTTGTATTTCTCAATAAATCTCAATAATGAAACTAAGGGCTAGAAACTGGCAAGGTTCATAATTTAAGATAGGTTTTCTTTCATCCTCAAAGAGAAGAAACAAAAAGATATTTTGCAAAAGCATAGTTTGAAACCAGGTAAAGGAAGTATCAATCCTAGGATCAATTTCCTTTGTGGCATCAATTGTATCTACAAAGAATAGATTTGGTTGGCCAAACCTTTGCATTGTTTCATGGATATCTCTTTGATTCAAAGTAGGAAAATGAGATTTTTCATTATTAAGATGAGGATTAGAGACATGTCACACATCTATGATCTTAAATGCAATGTTCTTTTTCTAAAATGATTTTATATCATTTTGGTACACTTTCAAGATTTTCACGTTCTCCAATCAACCCAATCAGAGATTTTTTTAAAATATCACAAAATTATTTTATTATTTTATTTCTACCATGGATCTTGGGTAATGAATACAAACTCTTATTTGTCATTGCTAACATTCAAAATAATAGCACAATGTTGCATCTTCTGTTATGATGAATTGTGAGATTTTTATGACTACCAAGATCTCACTCCTTTGTGCAAATCAAATTTTGTAGGAGTAAAGGAATCTAGATTTCCTCCACTATAGGTCATATATCTCACTTCTTTAAGCATCAAGCTCCTCAAAGTGAGTATATCTATTTTATCTTCAAGTAGGGTGGGATAACAACCTAGTGAATGCGCACATTGTTCTCCAATGTTCAAGTTGGTCTCTCCTAAATCAATCATGTGCAAACCAAAAGTCTCCTTCTCATGACTATAAACTAACCCATCAATGAACTCATCAATCTTGGAACAGGGGAGGTCAAATATTCGCTAGTCAACCTCCATTTAGTTGGTGTGTCTCATCATTGAATTTCCTTGATAAACTCATAGTTCCTTGTCATGGGGATCAATATTAGAAAATTCATTCTTCACAACATCACATGTTCCAATCATTTCCATATATTAAAATTCATTATTACATGGTTAAATTATTTTCCTACTAGAAAATTGGATGGATGTTTCTTGTGCATCACCTACTATTATTGACACATTTTTAACACATAATATTGGCTCTTCTTCAATGGGATTAGTGTTTTCTTATGATTCTAATTCTAACCTTTCTTTTTTTGTCACTAATGATTCTCTTGGATATTGCTCCTTGATATCCTCATTAGCCATTTTTCTTTTGTACTCATATAAACCTATTTTGTTGGGAAACTAGTACTCGAGTGCCTCCAAGTATTCATCAAAGGGATCACAAGCTTTTGCATGATCTAGAAAAATTTGATATCAGTCAATAATTTAGGGGCCTCTTGTTGTACAATAATTCTTGCATAATATCCATGTTTTCTTCCTTTTGTAGACATTCAAGTCTGTTTTACTAGAATGTCTCCAACATTTTAGCTTTACCTCACAAGCTAGAGAGACCAAAGCTCTTATACCAATTGTGATGTCTCTTTCTAGAATTTTTCCTATTTTTTCCTTAAAACAATATTTCTAATTATAAAATGATAATTGCATTTATATTTATAAATATAATTTGTAATCAAAATAGTGAATTTTATTATAATATTCAGATTTTTTCACTTTGACATAATTATGAAAATAATCTTATCTTGCTATGTTTCTTCTTTCAATTTGTAGCTATTTTTCCTTAAATGTTTGTCCTTGATATCTAGAAAATTTATGGGTTTTTATCCAAAAACTTGATAGGAGAAATTAATGGTTTTCATCTTTAAATCTCTTAATTTTCTGTGGAGGGTTTTTGTGCTCTATCACATAATATTTATTCCCAATTGATTGATCTCCTCTTATCATTAAATTATCTCCCTTATATATCTTATTGCTTCATGCCCTTCATACATCCTTTGATTTTTGATATAAACTATAATTTTAATTTTAATTTAATTTAAACCCAATCATAGAGATATTCTAGTTTAGATGTCATTTTTTAATCTCATTTAAAGTTACCTTCCTTGTAACTAATTTATGTATTAGTGAATTATATTCTTGTCTTGGGTGAATGTCTTATAAATTTGAACATGCCATGTTTTGGGTTGTTGAGCATATTTCTCAAAATATAAATTGACTTATTTTGAAATAGGACAATATAAACAAGGAAACAATTTTCCAACAATTAAACATATACTATTAGCTAACAAATTACTTAGATAATAGAAAATGACTCAAAAGATAAAAGAAAGCTATAAATAAAATATGATAATAATTTGATACACAAAAAGATAGTCTTTGAAAGTATCATATATATATGCAAATATATTATCTTATAACCTATGGAAATATAATATTATAAGATGATAATTAGAGAGATAATATAAAAATTAGAAATCTATGCAATAATATATAAATTATGTATTTATTATAAAATAATATATGCATTAATTATATTATTAATTATCATTTTATAACTATTAAATATTTTTATTTATAGAAAATTATATATTGGTCAATATCTCAAGAATTTTTAGTCTGGCATAAGGCAGGTGAGGCCATAAACAATAGACCTCACCCTCAAAATGAATGTCCAATATTAACATGAAGAGTCCAAATCTGCAAGCAAAGTAGCCTAGTAGGGGCACAAATCCCACAAGTACACTAGCCCAGCAAAGGTTTGGATCACATAGTCACTCAGCATGAACACCAACAACATCAACATGAAGATTCAAACTTGTGAGTACAATGGATCATCAAGGGCACAGTGCCCATGATCACAATGGCCCAACAGAGGTTTGAATCTTGGTGGTCACAACAATGACATGATTTGACCATCACACTATGCCATGAACAACTTATTATAATTGATATTATAAGATGATAATTATAAATATAATATTATCTATATTACCTTATAATAACATATTAGGACATCTTATTTATAGTTTTCTAGTTATCGTACTATAGCATATTATAGTGGTAACTATATGTAAGAGTGAATGCACACAAGAAAAATAGTCAAATATTAGAGTATAATGCTAACTATAGCTACAAACAATATTATTATAAGATACCTATATTTAATATTAAAATTAAATAAAAGGAAAACAATAAATATGTAGTTATAAGATGGTAATATCTAAAACATGCATTTATTATAAGATAATATATGCATTTATTATAGCTATAACCAATTTAACTATAAGATACATATAGATTAAATTAAAATTAAATAAAGGGAAAACTATAAACTATGTATTATAAGAACATAATTTGAAAGACAATATGCATTTATAATAAGATAATATAATTTTCTCACTATAATATGCTATTTATACATGGTTATGTTTCTTTTATGCTAATGTACACAATTAGTAAGCTATAATATGGTACCTCTAGCTACAACAAAAGAAAAATTAAAAGAGGAAATTAGATAATAAAATACATAAATTATACTTAAAAAGAATCCTTTCTAAACAAAAATATAACTATAGACCACCACGCTATAAAAGGAAATTTAAAATATTATATATGCAACACTATATTATTAAAAATCATATATTATAAAATTAACTATAGCTAGATTAAATATTATTATAATATACCTATACATAATAGTAATATGAAATCAAGGGATAACTATAAATATACAAGCTATAAAATTAAACAAAATTAAGATATTTTCCTCACAGTGATTATAAGAATATATCAATATATAATAAAGATATATAAATATTGCTCGAAAGGAACTTTAACTAAGCCATAAAAATAAGAAAAAACAAGCATAAAACTCCACATCAGCTTGAGATAGATGAGAAAACCTAAGGAAAGGAGGGGAGATGAGGAGAAGAGGTAAGGAAAAAGAATGGGAGAAGACCAAAGATCTTCAACCTGAGGCCAACCACTAGTTAGATGGAGGGAGGAAAGCACCAAGAGAAGGGGGGAGCAAGAAAGAGGAAGTGAGAACTAGAGAGGAGGGAGAAACAGTTTCTTAAGGTGATTCAAAACAGGATGCCAAGTGAAACTTAAATTCCAGCCATAATCTAGGTTTAGGTTGGAGGGGTGATTATGGATTTTCATCGGGTGACTTAGAGATTTTTTAATTGCAAAGTAATCACAATCACAAGTATCCATATATATCATATGAAATATTATATAAAATATCCAACTAATTTGTGACATGACATTAATATTTTTTAAGTAACAAAGTAATCTTAACCAAGAGTATAAGAGTATCCATGTACAACATATGAAACATTCCATAGAAAACATCTAGTTGATTTGTGGCATAAAATTAATATATAATTATTTAAACTTAACTTTGATGATTCAACCAAAGGGAACCCAAGTTGGGTGGATGGAGCTGGCATAATCTATGACCATAGAGGGAATATGATCCTTGCTTATGTTGTTAATCTAGGTATGCGAAAGTGGCGGTAGCCTACCATGGGATCCTTATTGCTAAGAATGTTGGAGTGTCCACTCTAGAAATTGAAGGTGATTTGATAAACACAATCATGTCGTTGAGTGGCTAGGTGACCCATTGCTAGATCATATGGGACCCTATCCTTTTAGCTCATTATGTCTTAATGAACCTTGGAAATTCTAGATTTTCTTACATGTTTTGAGCTGGTAACAAAGTGATGGATGCTTTGGTAAATCTGGGAGCATATACAAAGAAGATTACAATTTGAGATGATCTCTAAATGATCTCAGAGTACATGCATGAGCTCTTAATTAATGATGAAAAATTACTACAATTTTGTGTTCGATTTGAACTCCTCATTAGTTCATATTGACAACTGGCATGGGTTGTGTATTAAGCAATCTTTTCACCCTGTCTCACTTTTTCATAAGTTAAATCTATCTATGTTTGTGTATTGTAATTGGTGCTTCTATATAATTCTCAACTTTCCTCTATCTAAAAGTGTCTACTATCATGGGTTGTGATCTCATCCAAGAGAAGCCTACGTCCTGTGACGTTTGGAAGAAGGATAAGGATGTTTGAACTATCCTTCAATAGGGCAAGCTAGCTAATTATATTGAGGGCATGGTAAAGCATGACGCTAACATCTCCATGGAATTTTGTAACCCTTGGAAAGATGACAATATGGTTGATGGGAGCTACACTTTCTCTATTAACATGGAGCTTATCGCTGAGGTCGTTGGTCTTTCCTTAGAAGGGACCTATCTCCCTAAGAAACCTAAAGGCCACTATCAAAAGGAGATGGATATATTTTTGAAGAAATGGGAGAAGATTAATCATCTACATAATGGATTCAATAGAGATGACCTCCCAATCTAGTCTGGAGTAGAATGGTGGAAGTTTTGATGAGATATGTTACTTAGGAATGTAGGTTTAGGTGCTTCCATGTCCACCTTTTCCCCATGCTCAATCACTTCTCTTATAATGTGAAAATGAATTTTGGGTTCAGGATAATTTCCTCTCTTAAACAATCTATTAAGGTTGTTTAGGATAAGGGGAAGAATTTACCCTTCACCAGGGGTTGATCATTAGACTATATCATTTCAAGGCAGGGCTTTCCCCCTCTTTGTTCTCTGCTAAGAAAACAACCCTCATGGTAAGGAATTTAGTTAAGTCTTTGGAGGGCCTCCCTTCTATCATGTGCCTTGGGTCGCTATGGTCCCCAAATTCCCAAAGGGTCACTAGAGCTAAAGTAAAATCCCCTATTTTAGAGGTCCCTACCTCGATTTCTAAAAAAAAATGTTTCATTTTTTGACCCCACCCAGATCTCTATTTTGAATCATTCCAAAGATTTTTGGTGTCCCTTCCCCAATGGTTCCTCTACTAGCTCCCCTATTTGGGATGAATTTTTTGAAGCCTCCAAGTCTCCCCTTTCGACCAACCCTCCTAGCCCTTAGGATTCCCCTATCCTTTGTGTTAACTTGGACAATGCCCTAGAAAACCCTCCTTTGGATGTTGTTGTTTGTGCTAGTTGCATTCCTCTGAAACTGAAAAAATTATGATTTGAGTGAGGTTGTGAATGTTTAGAATGATATTCTGAAATGGTTGCTAGCCCAATTAATGATGACTAAAGATAAAATTTGAAATATGGAAGAGAAGGTGCTCAACTATAAGGATGCCTAGTTGAGTGAAGTTGATGACGAGGGTCGTTTTGCCCTTCTGCCTTCTCTAGCTAAGTCTTTTGATAAGTGGGCCAATTGGGAAACTGAAGCTAGTCATTGAGTGGGAATGTTTGGTAATGGTTTTGGGTTTATCCTTTGATTTTTGTTGTTTTAAGATTCACAGTTATGCCTTGTGTAAAGTGAAATTACATATTTGAGAGTTTATATTTATATATTGACCAATGGAGGTATACATACAAATGTATATATGTGTATGTGTGGTTGTGATACACTCATACATATGAGTATATGCATGCATGCATATACATAAGTAGATGTACTTACACATACCCATGTACAGATATACCATGTGCATGAGAATATTGATAGGGTAAATATGACATATATATATATATACATTCTATATATATATATACATTATATATATATATATATCCATTAATAAGAATGTAAATATATGTGTATATATGGATGTTGAGATATCAATATATGTATATAGTATATAAATATATTAATATATATATATGAGTTTATATTAAATACATACATATTAATATATGTATATATATATTTATAAACGATAGTATATGTGTGATTGGAAAAAAAATTATTTAATAAATTTATATATATATAGAAGTTATATTACGTATATATATATATATTATATCAAAGAAAGATTTTATGTATATATATAATGGTAACATTATAATAAACATATATATTATTATATATATACAATATGGAATGCATTATAAAATGTTTACAAAGTAACATAGGGGGCATATAATGCACAACCCATAATAGTAAACATGGCTTAAGTTAAATTCAAAAATGAAAGAGTAAAAGCTATGTCATATTAATTGCATGGAAGAGGATGTAACTCCAAGCACATAAAGTTAAAAGAGTTAAATATATGGAAATTTAATGATACAAGATAAAGTGTTAACCTGTGCTAAGGAAGAGGCATACATTTCATTTAAATATTTCTAATAATATAAAAAGCAATGCACAACATGTGTGTGTGGAAAAGTTCAACACCAAAATAGTAAATGGAAAGAAAATAGAAGTCTTCAAACCAACATACAACAAGGAGACTTGGTATAAATGAAACTAGCTATAATATATGAAGGTAGTCAACTTGTAAATCAAATAGGAAACATATATTAATGCATTGTTGAGCCTTGACTTAGTAAAAGAGTCATGTTATCACAAGAATGAAGTTGACTTGGCCATTCTATGAAGTTGGAAATAAGAGGATTGTTATGTGTTGCAATATGAGAATTTTATTCAGCTGAGTCGATGCATTTGATAAGGAAGGTGGTAGATTTGTTAGCTTGTTTGTAGCCTTTGGATGCTCAAATTTTAGTATATATAGAGGTGCTTTCGAGCTACCATTTGTTACACTTTTCATTCTAATTTCTCTCTTGTTATTTTTCTATATTTTCTATGCAAGTGAATTAGAGAAGTTTGAGAGTTAGTGAGATGATTTTTGATTTTGCAATTGTAATTGTTGAGAGAATTAGAAAGAGGCTAGGAGTGGAGGATAGGTTGAACTTAGAAGAAGTAGCAAGCGGGCTTGTGGAGTTGAGCTAGGAGGAAGTAATATTAGTTGGAGCTTCTAATACAAGCATGTTGATTTCTATTCCTTTACTATTTTGTGATTGAAAGGTTATTTGATTATGTATGCCTTGTTTGGAAAGGATTGGTTTAAATGAGTGTTAAGTTTCTTTTGTTGGAGTAATCATGCATTAGCTATTAATTAATTAATTTTTAATTTATTATTATTCTCATGCACTTAAGCTAAAATTAAGCATGATTTTATGTTTTAAGGTTTTTTGTCCTATATAGCACTCAACCCTCAATGTATTATCAATATGGAGATTATTCTTATCTCTTGAACTCTCAACCTTGAAGGACTTTTGTTTTCCTTGAAGATTCTTAAGGTTCTTATGTAACTTTTTCTTGTTGAGGAATATTGCACATATTGTTTGCAGATCTCTTGTGTGGAAGGTGTCTTTTTTCGTTGTTTGATCCTATGGCTCGTGTTTATCACAATTCTAACTATTGTGAACTTGAGCTATTTCCTAGTTGGGATAATCTTACATGATTCTTGGTAGAAATATTGATTGGTGAAACCCCTGTATTTGAGGTTTATATATATATATTGTATCTTGGAATTTGAGTGGTTGTGTTGCTATTTGAAACTATACTTAGTTTGTGAAGACTATATTAATATTACATTGAAGTGCTATCTGGAATTTGTTAGCTTATGAGGCTAGGAGAACCTCTATGGATAATGAGGTTAGTAATACAATGAGAATAATGGCATGATAGGCATGTCATCATTGATTGGTTGTGATATCATGCAAACCATATTGATAGTCTATACTTGATTGATTACTCATATCTCCTTGAAAGTAGGAAGAGAGTATTTTCCCTAGGGTTAGGGTGTATACTTGATTGTTATATCAATATTCAACATTAGGGTTGAAAATTTTACTTTTTTATTATGTTACTTTCTTATTTTTGATTAAGAGTCTATTCCTATTCACGAAATTCAAGAAAAGGACTCAAGTTTCAGCAAACCAAAGTTGTATTGAGAAGAGGACTTATAGGTGCATAAGCAAAAAGTCTGCATAGGTTAATTTCCTCTAGAATATATACAAATATAGTGAACATTGTAAACATGTGAATATTTGAGGTATATTGAAAGAGAGGTTTTATGATTTATTTATGATCACTTGGTCATTACATCACTTTTGATTGAAACCCTAGGTTGAGAATAACCTATTTGGTTGGGTTGTTTACTTGATTATTGATTGAAGCAAATAGGTTGGGATTAACCTATATGATTTGATTGATCATTTGATTGTTGATTATATCTTTGATTGAAGTCATTTATTATTGAAGATTGTACTTTTGATTAAGGTCATTTATTGATGAGATTATACTTTTGATGGGAGTCATTTATTGTTCAGATTACACTCTTGAATGGAGAATTTTATTGTTGAGAATGTACTTTTGAAAATAGAGTCATTTAATGTTATGACATTATGTTTATCCATGTAGATAACTTGGTTATTCTTGAGGTTAAGATAATCCATGGGAAAAGGGTGTAGCCTAGTTAGTCAAGTTATTATGTCATCACTTTCTTTCTAGATGGAATTTATGTAAAGAGTATGAATGGTCATAAACCAAATTGAGCTAGAAAGGTGGGTGAGCGTGTGATAGGTCTCCACTCTAAATCTGGGTGATGAATACTTTGGCCAAATTATTGTAAGTTGTCACTATTTACACTATCAATTCACTATGATCTAGGTTTGCATACTAGGTGGGGCTTATCATACATGTAGGTTCATAGCTACTATATGGAAGAGCTCTAGATATGTAGGACACAACACCATGCTTCCGGAAGGCTAGTATTATGAGGTTACCAAACCAATCTCTTCATCAAAGGGTGCAACCATCTTACCAGTTAAAGGTAGATGTGTGGGGGACTGGAGTAAGTTTGTGGTTGGTAGAAAAGTGCTTGAGTGATGCTCTCTCTCATGCAGATTGGCAGCCAAGATTTGAGGATGTATGCACAATATTGGGGACAACTAGAATGTATGCACCAAGGAATGAGAACATCTAGAATGTATGAACCAATGTTGGGACACCAGGACCATTTGCATCTCTATATCAATAAGCTCCTAGAAGCTATGAATTCATGTATCCATCTCTATGGAAGTTGTAAATGTGAAATGTTATCACAAAATTATGTAATATGGAATCATTACTTGGGTTTTTGTAATGTTGTGATTGTAATGCAATGTGAAAGTTTGGAATGAGGTTATTTCAAATGTGCATATTGATATTGAATTATAAAAGAAAAACTTTATTGCTATATTTTTTCACATGTGGGTTAAAATATGGTAAAAATTAATGGGTAAAACATTGGGTATGTTATAGAATGACAAGTATTTCATTGTCCTACAATTTAACATCATTATTGTGTGTGTAATGTCCTAAGTTATTTGTTGCATTTGAGGCATTTTTAGTATTAAATGTTTGCACGAACTCATCAATCTAATCCTTATTAAAAGCAGCTAGTCTCGGGAAATTTTTCGCTGCAATAAACTATGCATCATCCTCGACTGTCAGGGCATCAATTTTCGCTCTGATAGTGGTTACTTCGTCTTGAACTGTGAAGGTTTCACTTGGACTCATATCTTTTTCAAGTTCACTTCGATTCAATGACCAAATTCTTATTCTTCAAAAGCCACTTATAATATTACACAGATTCAATGCCTATGCAAATTCTTTACTAGCAAGAGTTACCAACTCTTCCCTTCCAATTTCAATTTGGGGGTGGGTAAAAATCGATACAATCCTTTTTTTTGAAGTAATTCTTGAAGGGAGTAAATACACTAACATCTAGGGGCTACAACTTGTGGTTGGTATGTGTAGGTAGTGTGAGCAAGTCTATGCCTATACACTTTACTTCATATATTGTCTTGAAGGCCACTCAGTTACCATGATAGTCAAAGAAAAGAAGTGTTTGGTTTGTTGGTGAAACCCCACTAGGGATTGATGTTGCAAAGTGTTCAATCCAATTGAAAAATAATTCTTTAGTCATCCATGTATGATCTTGGGTTTCCATGCATGCCCCTGGCTCATAGTTAGTAATGTAGTTTTTCATATATCTTTTGCACTTAAACAGATAAAAACTAGGTATATTGTATCCCGTTGCATTAAGACAACCTAAAATAGTGATCCACTCTTTGCTTTTCAAGATTAAGAGTGGTACACATCTTGACCCCATTTTTGCAATAACTCGCATGCCTCAGTTTCTACCAGCTTGCACACCTGTTTCATCACAATTTCATATTCTACTTGACCAGATAGTGGTGCTCATTGTACAACTTCTCCAAGTTGTCATAAAAGGATGACAATTTGGAGCGTCATAGTATAATTTCTCTATCTGTGTCCACCCATTCTATAGTTCTAATTGTTAAGTCAAGATGCCTTTGTTGAAAACCAACCCACCATGACCTCCTTGGCACCCAATTTGTGAACAAGTTAGGCCTTGATTCAATCATTTAGACCACAATAGATTTCAGTTGAGATATTTGAAGGCCATGGCCAATATCAACCATGTCCTTGCACCATTTGGCAATTTCAACATCTTTTTTAGATAGAATGGTTTGTGGCCCCTTCCTTTTGGTGGTTATATCTCCATAGAGCCATGCCCTCAAACTACTAGGCTTGATTCCCCCACTTGATTATTTCACCCCTAATGGACATATGATTATCTTCAACATTTTATGTTGCACTTTACATGTCAAAGATAGATGAATGAGTTGTCGAGAGATTTGGGGACCTCAAGTGCATGCCAACTAATTGACGTTCATGTGAACAGGTTGTTCCAAACCTGATTGAGCATTTTGAATAGCTGATTCAAAACCCAAATCTATAGTTTTGTGCTCTGCATTTTCAAAAATATCATCTTGGTGGATGGGGATTGCTAACTCTTCCTCAACAAATTGTGGAATATTGAACGTCACTCCATGACTCACTCTAATTGTGTGCCTTCCACTTGATCTATATCCCTTCTTCCCTCATGCCATGATTTTAACTGAACTTGAATGTGAAGCAAAGAATAGCACTACTAGCTCATGTTATACATATAAAACCCAAAAGTATAATATGTTATACTTTTCAGAAAAGCATCAATATGTTTGAAAATAATAGAAACAAAAAATAGACAAGGTCAAAAAAGAATATATACATACAAACTAACAGACCCCTAGATAGAATGGAAACAAAAGTTTTAAATAATAAACTATATGATTATACAACCTATTTGAGTATATATCATTAAAAATCCAATGTGGTTATGATAATCAAACCCTAGACAGTTTGCAAAATGATGCAAGAAAGATAAGAGTATTGGGAAAAAATAGATTCGCGAGCACCATTGTGCGCAAAATGAAATGAGAAATGATAGGTTGACGTTACTTGAAACCATGACGACTATCCAATAGACATATGTTATGGTGGAGACATCATCCGACCAACAATGATGCATGATGAGAAATGATGAAATTGGTCAAAAAACTATGTAAAATTATCCCCTAAGCAAACAATTTCATTAATTCAAATGGGGGTTTTAGATTGTAGAAGGTGAGTGAATTATACTTCTAAATATATGTTACAAATAAAAGTTACAAAGTTCATCCTATATATGTATGCTAATTTGTTGTATGTGCAATGGAAAGTAGACAAAAACTAACATAGTTTACAAAAAATATATGGTTCTATGTTCTTATTGTAGTGTCGAGAAATGTACTCCTTTACATTTTCACACTATGTTTGGGTCACTTAATTAATTGAGCTTAATTAAGCCTCTAATTGGCCCTATTATGCATATACAAGCCTAATTAATTGCAATTTTTGAAAGGGGAATCATGATTTAATTAACGCAGTTATCATTTTTAAAACCCTGAAATGAATAGGTCCTAGCAATTTAGGTTAGGACCCATTCACCCTTGGGTGAAGGGGTCCCCTTTAGTTGCTTATTTCAAATTTTAAATATGTTTTTGGCAGCCTTTTTATGATCCTAAATTCAAATTCAAATGTCAACTTGTAATGTTTATTTTTTGGGAAATTAGAAATTTATCTATAAAAGCAAGGTCTTTTTATCAATTCAAATCCTAGAATTTCATAAGCACAAGAAAGAGATTATTCCTAAAGCAAAGATTATTGTCAAAGGTGTTCAAGAGCAGATTTATCAAGCATTTTTTGCATCATTTAAGATCTCAAGCATCATGTCAAAATTATCAAGCATCATGCATGTTTTTGGAGCTAACATTATGATGTAGGTTTCAAGCATTGAATTCAAATTTCAAGCATCAAGATCAACATCCAATCAAGCCATTCATGCAAGATCAAGACCTTGGAGAGATCTAATAAGTTTTAGTCCCTCAAGGGTTTGGTGAGTTGCAACATAGCACTTTTTCATTCATCATTCCTTTAATGTTTCAATGTTTCTTTATTCAAGGTTTAATTACCAAAACAGGGTTTGACAAAGGAAAATCCCCATTAATCAAAAAAAAAATTTCCCTCTTATGTGTTTTGCAGATCTTAGGTTGAAAAAGGATTGAAGATCTATCAAAAGAGCAAAATTGCAAAAGTTGTCAAAGTTGTGGTCAAGCCACGAAAAATCACATTCAGAATTTATTTCCAAATTTATGAATGTGAAACCCCAAGGAATCGAGAGTGCAGACATAGGACTAGAGGAATATGAAAGTAATTCTTCAACCCCTATAGCAAGACCCATTTTCCCTTGGGTGAATGATTCCTAGGAGGACACTTAGCACGGGATTTTTATCACAAGTGCATGAAAACAGGCCCTTCTCAAATCTGCAATTGCTTTCTAGATTATGTTAGATTAAGGTTTAATGTAGAGGTTTCATGTGTTACATTGCACCATTGCGTTAATTTAGTACTTTTTATTCATCTCCAAAAAATGCATTTCAGGTTGATTTAACCCGTCCTAGGTCATAAAGAAAATTGCAAGATCTCCACCAAGGTTGACTCACCTAAGGGTTGAAATTCAATCTTGCTCTAGGGGATCTCTTTTTCGTAATGAAATAAGGTAAACTGTAGGTGTATCATATCCCCTTTTGTTATCATTATTGATTCACCACATTTTCTGATGTTTCACTTATGGACATCAAAAGGAGCAATTTAAACAATGGTAAGACAAATATTAAAAATGAAGATTTATGCTCATGTGTTCTATTTGCAATTCAAAACTTGAGAGATATAGGGTTTCATGACTAAAAAGATAGAAAGTACACAAATAGATATATGTAAACATATCTCTCTCTCTATATGTGTGTGTGTGTGTGTATTTACAATTCAAAACTTGAGAGATATAGGGTTTCATGACTAAAAAGATAGAAAGTACACAAATAGATATGTGTATATGTATCTCTCTCTCTCTATATCTGTGTGTGTGTGTGTATGTATGTATATAGATAGATTTATCTTTTTATGAATATCTATATGTACAATGAAAAATTAAGTCGTTAAGTAAAGAATAAAAGTTACAAAGTTCATCCTATATATGTATGCACTGCTCTATTGTATGTGCAATAGAAAGTAGACAAATACTATTACAGTTTATAGAAAATGCATGGTACTATGTTCTTATGGACAACTAAAGGAGATTAATTTAAACAAAAGGAAAATATAAAAAATGAAGATGTATGTTGTGTTTAGTTGGAAATCCAAATATAATAAGAAAAGGTAAGACCAAAAGTTTGGGTTTACAACCAAAGGTAACAAAAATTTAAGACATGGATTAGCGAATCTATTTGTGCAATAAACTATCTTGCTAATTGGGGTTTGCAACGAATAGGGGACACTATCTCGAGAGAATGTGCCACTCGATGGAATGGGCTTTAGGAAATTTTGAAATATGATATGGAAATTTTGAAGGGGTAAATGGAGATGTAGGTATGCTGATGTGTTCAGTTTTCAATCCAAACTTTAGGGATACTACACATTTCCATGACAATATATATATATATATATATATATATATATGAATGTATGTATATGTAAGTATATATACATTTATGTGTATATATATCTTTTATATGTACATAATATAAATATGCAAACACACACACACACATATATTTATATATATGACTTGAATATATAATGAAAATGCAAGCTCATGTGTACACTTTTATGAATATAAAGGAGGCTTCTATGAATTAGCCAATAAATATATACACAATTTCATGAATATAATGGAGGCTTCTATGAATTAACTAAAAAGAGTAAATAAAGACACAATTTCCTAAACTTGTAAATGGGGTTTTCGAAGGAATAACTTGTGAGAAAAAAGAACCCTCATTTATTTATAACATTTAAATAGATACTTCATGAATATAATTTTTAAACACACTTTATTAGAACCAAAATTTAACCTAAAATTTTCACTAGTCCTCGCCACCTCATTATGACCATTTTATTTTACACCATGTACATCATCCCTCAGAACCATCATTTTTTCCTAATAGGCTTAAAATTATCATAATTATTATTTCCTTAAATTTGTTCCACTAAAAATATTATTCAAAAATCACCTTCCCCATAGTCACTACCTTGACACATACATCCCCTTAAGTCCATTAATAGAAACACTTTCGTTGAAACAATTCCATTTCAGGGAGATCTACACTGTAGTTTCTCTGATAAGCCGTTAAAACAAACCAACATAGAATATCAGGGAGACCACCACACTTCAAAGTGACATGTTCTGAAGTCTCTCTGACATCCCAAATAGGAATATTTCAAAGACACTTAAGTGTTTCGAAGGGAAAAGACAGTTCGTCTCTCTAATGAGCTAAAATGCAAGATGCCAAATAAATATTGATATTTCAAATATGATAAATTATTTTTGCATTCAGGAAATATAAAAACATCTCTCAGACATAATTGATTATTATGCAATAAATAATGGACAACTGGAAAATCCAAGACTTGGTAGATGCAGTGACAGTTTTGAAGAGACATTGAATTATCAAGCTGAGAAATGTAAAAGTCTCTTCAACACTACAAAAATAGTTGAGAAGAAAATATTGAAGAGACAAGCTTATATCGAGAGGACATTGATAAAAGTCTCTTCGATCACTCTGAAAAGATAAGAGATACAAAGAATGTGGCAAAGTAACATTGGGGCAAGGATTTTGAGGAGACCATAGGATATTAAAGAGAAGTAATAACATGTCTCTTCCAAACTCTGAAATAAGGAATAAAGGAAAGAAATATCAAAGAGAGGAGCTCATATCGGGGAGGCATAAATAAAAGTTTCTCCAAAACTCCAATAAACAGAAGGGAGATGATTGTTGAAGGGACATTGACATATCGAAGGGAGATGGTTGCAAGTCTCTCTAAAACTTTGATAACCAAGAAGGGAAGAATATAAGAAAAGTGGTAAAACCTAGGATGAAGTTTTTAGAAAGACCATACAATATCAAAGAGAAGTAATCACATGTCTCTTTGAAACTTTGAAAAAGAAACAAGGGCACAAGCATGTCAAAGGGAGAACAAGATATCGATGAGAGTATACGTAAAGTCTCTTCAACACAATGAAAAAGTATCTCACTTGGCTGACATGACTGGTGTGGTTTCAAAGAGATAACTAACATTAATGCCACCATCAATTAGCAAGTTGGCAGGGACAACATTTATGAACCAGATTCAATAGAAGTGTGCCAAATCTTTATATATCTTGCTCGTAAGATGTCAGAGTCTTAATGAATTGACGTTGAAAGTTGAGGATGTGGGATCAAGCAATAGTGAGAAGCTTGGAGAATGTGACACTATTTCAAGTACTCAAGACTCGGCTGAAGAATTTATCAGAGTTTATTTGAATTGTAGTAGAGCTAGGGTTTTGAAACATGGAAGGAATGCTAGAGAAACCCAAAGTGAAAAGACAAAAAGAAAACACGAGACCGCTAAACCAAGATTTAATTGAACAGTGTACTAATCCTAGACCAAAATCAAGATGAACAGCTTAGTTAAACCCTTCAGCTGAGAAGTTAGAAGATAAACACAAGACATTAGGAGATGTGTGGACTCCACAATGGGGATGACATATTCATATATACCATTATAGAAAGAAGTATAGGCATAATCCTGTGTCAAACCCATGGAATATGAATCTAAGAGAGCTCTCCATGCCTAATGTGTTTATCAATGTGGAATTAATCAAGGTTTTCCCAAAAATGTATAACCCTAAAACGAGGACGATTCATTCACGTGATGGGTCACACTTTCTCCCCATCACCAGAGAGTATATTGCTATAGTTTTTCAATTGGATACATCTATGAAAATTCCACTAAGAATTACAGATCTTTTGGAAGAATTCTGCACCATGGACACAAGCTACAAAAGATGGAAATTTCCTTTACATAGACCCTGGGACACAAGGGGTCAACTCAGAAGATTATCTAGTAATGAGCGACCTCCATTTTTTGTTGATTTGTTTGAAGAATATTATCAATATACATATTACTCAGGTGGTCAAGTATTGG
The DNA here is from genome assembly GCA_007258455.2 of Sequoia sempervirens. Classification (NCBI taxonomy): domain Eukaryota; kingdom Viridiplantae; phylum Streptophyta; class Pinopsida; order Cupressales; family Cupressaceae; genus Sequoia; species Sequoia sempervirens. The sequence goes on along the minus strand of VDFB02281492.1, from coordinate 77,218,029 downwards.
GAATAGATGTTCCTACTGAAATGGCTATGGCCCCTATGATTTTGGTTGTAGATGTTCAAAACCAAGATGCTAGAACTTTCAACTATGTAGAGTACTTGGCAGAGGTTATAAACAAGTGATGTAATTAATTTTAGACAATATTCTTTGCTAATGCACATGATCTTATATGAAGGACAATCCATGGGGATTTGGGGAGAACTAACAATTAAGGACTCGGATGAAGATAAGAACATAAGGCCAGTACAAATGTGGAGTTCAATTTGGGATAGTAGATGTGGGAGGTTTTATTGCTTGTACTTCGAAGAACACTTTGTGAAACCCTTATACAAATTGTTTGGTCATCATTGTGATTATAATTTGTCTCCTGAGATACAAATATTTCTTAGACCCTAAGAGAAAAACCCAACAAGAAAGGAAAACCACAACTGGGGATATTGGCACACCTATGAGGATTGCATTATGATTAGAGTATATGGGTTCAAGGTAGCTCCATTCCTTCTTCCTAGAACAATTCCTAATAGGATTGCATATTTAGAGATAGTAGGTAGTTCATTTATTTGGATTGTATGCATCGTAAGAGTTATGGAAAGTAATCTCTCATGCCTTCAACTTTATGTTTTGGTCATTTTACTATTGTTTCTGAAAAGGGATAAAATTTTGTGGGTAGCAAGATAGACTATTATGGTATGCCAAAAGGAAATAAGAGGGGAAATTTTGATCTTGAACATTTCATTCATAGTTCCAAAATGACACAGAAGTTGAAAAGATATGAGCATGAGTTCTTTGTAGATGATATAATTAGAAACTGAGATGAATCTCAGGCAATGATAAGAAAGGCTGCATATAGCAAGGTAATGATAGCAGAGGCATGGAGGAAAAGAAATAATCCACTATATATAGAAGCATTTCATGAAGTGCAAGACCCTATGGAAAGAATCGAGCAATTAATCCTACATGAAGAAGAATTGACCAAGGATGTACCTCTCATAGCTTTTGAGAAAAGAAGAGGTGCTTGTTCTAGGAAACAAGCTAAAAAAATAGTTCCCTTAAGTCATTCATCACCACATCTCACTCTGGATGTTAGCTTCTCAGTTAACACTCCCATTACAATTGAAGATAACATTGAAGAGGAGGATGAGGTCACACAAATAATTGCTCCTAGCATCCCATAATATGAATTACCACCAGGAAGGAGTATAGTCTCATTTGAAGCCTCAGTTACTCTTTGATGATGTAAGACATTGTGCAAGTCAAGAGTTAATTTGAGATGATGCATTTTTTCAAAGCCCTTTAAGTCATTCATTTATGAATACAAAGGAAAATTAATAAGAGAAAGAATGAATGAAATTAATCCTGAGCAAGAAGTCGAGGCTCCAAAAGAATTACAAGAAGAAGTTTCAATGAAATGAAAAATATCACCCCTGAAAGATGACCAGAGCTGTTACAGGAGGTTGGGGTCATGCTTCTTCGAGGATGGGATATCAGTTCAGCTAGAGTCTTTAACAATTTCATGAGGAGGGAAAATAAAACCTTACAGTTGACAAATGAAGCTAGTGACAATATTTAGACTGGCTCAAGGTATAATCTGAAGAATGCTACTTTACAAATTTGGGCTCTATACCTACCAGGGAAGAGGCCAACACTTATTGATAATCCCAATCAATTATTTGGTCATCTTTTAGTACAATCAGTGGGAGATGTAGATCCTGTTGAGACCACTGAATTGAATGTAAAGGTTACTAAATTCAGTAAGGCTCAAATTGAAAAATTGATAAGAGATAACAAGTGGCTTTCTTCTAAAAATGAGAAATTAAAGTAAGAAGTGATTAATTATAGAGATAAGTTGTCTTCCTCCTCTAGCCTTTATTCTCCATTGGTAGACTGTGAAAGAAAGGTACTTGGAGCTATGTTTGAAACCACACATTGGAAGCGAAGGTATGAAATAATTCAATAAAAACATGAAGAATTAAGAAAGGAATTAAAGAATACTAAATTTGAAATGGCTTCAAAGTTGGTAAGAAAAGGATTTGAAAAGATGTTCAGGAAAATTGATAAGGTTTGGATTATCCACAGTAAGAAATTTGCAGCCTACCAAGAACATAATAGGGTATACAGTAGAATGAAGGAGATAAAGGAACAAATAACAGCCAAAGAGAATATTGATGAACATGTGTTTCAAGAGTACAAAGAATTGACGAAGATGTAGGACCATTTCCACACCATACTAATGCAAGAACTTGGTGATTTCAATTAGTCTTTGAGTATGGCTTTACCAAACTTCTTCGGTGATGAAGGGAGCTAAAGGAGCAAGATATATGGAAGAATGAAATCACTCAATATTTACTAGTGGTCCTTGATGAAATAAACGACGAAGAGAGAGTAATGGAGAAGGAACATATACAATTGGAGCAAATTTTACTCTCGAATTTGTTATTAAAGATATCATTAGTAATGCTGATACATATCCTAAAACAGGATATATCAAGAACCTATCTAAAGTCAATTTGTTTATCTCTCAAACAAAGTGAGAAATAGAAGATATCAAAGTTTCATAATTATCTGATGCCTTATCATGGAGTATGGACCTTTAATAGATCTTTAGTGATCACGGGTCCTGATGAAAATTAACGAATCATGGTGCATCACAAATTATTGCGGACTTCACAGTTTTATTGTTTATGTCTAATACAGTTGTGTAGACATGAAAAATTGACATCATGCATTCCTCATATTTAATTAAATCATATTTTTCCATCAATTAAATAAATCAATTTTATTTGAGTAATCTCCTAAGTTATCTCTTTAATTAAATAAATCAAGTGTATTTAATTAATCTCCTAAAGTCATCCATTTAAATTAAATAAATTCATCTTTATTTGATTTAACACTAACATCATCCTCTTTGATTAAATAAATAAAATCTTTATTTAATTAAATCTAAAATCATTTTCTTCTCATTTTGATTTATTTTAATCCTAAAATCTAAGTCAAAAGTTAAAATCACCTAATCTCCTATTAAATTAATCAAATCCTAATTAATTTAATCCTAATCCTCTTTTCTCTAGCTTTTGCAACTTGCACAATAAATCAATTTATTTGATTTATTATTTCATCTAATTTCATTCAAAAAGGGCATCGAGATGGAATATTCTTCAAGTTTGAATTTTCCCTCCCATATGTCTTGTCCTCCAACATGGCATTAACTCCTCTTACATTGTCTCTTACATGTCTCCCATTTGGCATTTAAGACTCTTTCTCCTCCCTCCAACAAGCCATCTTTTGAATTTCAAATCTCCCCCTCTTTGGCACATTGATTGAAATGTGCACAACCTTCATCCTCTCACATCTTGACAAGTGGCATCTTGTCATTGGCTCATGTTTAGTCCACATCCTCCATGTTTTGCATTCTTCCATCCTTCTTGGTTATAAATAGAGGCCTCCTCTATTGTATTAATCCTCCACAACTACACAATATTCTCCACAATCTATGTCATTTGAATTCACATCCATCATCTAGGAGCTTATCAAGGATAGGGAAAGGGCTTCTTTCCACATCAGAGAAGCACCAATCCACTATGGGATAGAGTTTGATTCTTGCTTTCTTATGCTTTCACTTAATATATTTGATGTCTTACTTCTTTGTTTGCATAGGTAGCATGATTCAATATTTCATAGGGATGCTTGAGTTTGCTTATTTTAAATTGACTAACAATGTTAATAGTTGTTTTTTTTAAGTATTTGAAAATTTTAGCATCTACAAGTTGTTATCATTTTAGCTATGAAACAACACAACTTTTTGTAAAAGCCTAAAGCTTGTAGCTTCCCACATATATAAGGGAAACCAAGGCCTAATTTGAAAAAGATATTAGATTAGGATTATCAATAAAGTAGCAACAATATTAGCATATATATTTTACAACATAAAAGACTTCTTCTATACAATGTACCATTTTTTGAAGTAAATAAAATGAAGATTTTTTTACCGGGTGGCTAAATTTTGGTGTTAGTTGTTTGTTGTGAATATATGATTATCTGGTTGTCTCTAGTTTGATGCTTTCTTATTATTTAAATTGGTCTGTCAAGCTCAATTTATCAAGGCACATTTGTCATTCTTGTGTGGTTTAGTTAATCGCTCTCTTCAAAAGAATTAAAAATCCTTTTAATAAATCACAGTAATTGGGGAGTATCATTTGGATCGATAAGAAGAGCACTATAACTAATAAAATTATCATGCTATCTCAAGTTTGATTCTATCTCAATGTTATTTAAATCAAAATAATTTGATTTTTCAAGGAACACTTGTTGCTTTTGTGTGATTCAATTAACTGGTTTCTTGAAAGGGATTAAAATTTCCTATTAGCTAATCACAATAACCTGAAAATAATTAGTTGGATTGATAAAAAGAGTCTAGTAGTTACATCCTTGCATGTTTATGCCAGTCATAAATAGTCACAAGTGCCAAATAATTTGAATTGTAGCTGGTAAGTAAGCCACATATCATTCATCTCTTGAATCCATTAGCCCAATAGAAGTAGGCACTAGTCATACCCATTTCATTACAACATTCTACAAAATCTTAATTATACATTTGCATTTCAAATTTCAGCACTAGGAGTAGGAGTAGCCATTGAGTTTTCATCTATTCCACATTTTATACCACTGTGGGTAGATCCATAAATCCAACTAAGTCACACAACTTGTTTAAATATGCTTTAGTTATCAAGGTTCACCTGCCTAGGTTTAGCAAAGCCTAAAGTGCAGGGAGTCATCAACCACATAGGTTATCTTCATTCATTAGCCCAAAAATGTTGTAAGTTTGATCATAGAGCCTGACATCCTCTTAGGATTTACAACACATTTTTGAGACCTAACACACTTCATGAAAGTAACTTTCAAACACTGTACCAACCTGAAGATGCATGGATATTTGAAGAGTGTGCAAAGGTTGCATGTCAATATTCTATAGTATGTAGAGGATATTAGCAAACAAGAATAAGTGATATTGATGTTGGCTATTTTCCCTCTTATAGAATAATTCAAATCTAATAATTGAATGTATTATTTTTTCTTGTTGTGTTTCAAATATAATTTTTTTTTGGGATGATCCAATCATTTGAATTTGTAGTTGTCATTTATGTATGATTTTTTTGTTGAAATGAGTGAATTCTCCATTATATTTGGATTTGATGTTTATTAGGGGATCTTTATACCATTAACTATTTGTGCAAGTACCTACACTGAATAGAGTTAATACATGTACATGTGACAGGAAGTATGGGAGATTGTGTATTTGATAGCCCATAAAATTGATAGGAGCTTCTCATAATGGCAAATGACTTGCACTAATAACTATGCATATGTATTTTTAATTTAATATGTAATGAGTCTAGCACCCTTTGCAAGTGGGGGTATTTGTAGACATAAAAGATTATTATAAATTGAAAAAGTGGGTATTTAGGAGCAACTTGTCTTATATTGTAAATGAAATTGTATGTGTAGTTGACTACATACATTGGTCAACTACACATTTACATGTGTACATGTATTGGTGCATTTCCAATATGTTATTAGACTTTTAAAAGTTTTTTAGTTGGTCAAATGCAAAAGTTATTTGGGGGGTAAAGTGAGCAAGGAGTGAATGGTTATTGGAACACAGGTGGTAACTAGGCCCCTTCCCCTATTTTACTAATTTTATATATTCTAAAACAATTAAATTGTGTGTTTTCTCTTAGCATACTTTTAATTGATTAAATTTTATTTATTTACATAGTTAAAAAACTCAAATCTATTTAATTGTACTTATAAATATATGATTAACTCTTGAGTCTAAATTAATATAAAATCACACTATATTATATTCTATTTATAATATATATCTTTTCATTATGATTTGGAATATGGGGGTTCTTTTGTAGCACAAGTAAAAGTCAACAAAAATGTTGTTACTATACCTTTTGCTTTGGAAATGGTGTAGATTAAAAGTAATTCTCAATTAGCCCAAAACTAATTGTTGCAAATATAAATACTATTATTCTCATTAATATGATTGGAAATGGGGAAACCCTTATCTTTTATGGTAACATTATTTGAGACATTGTGGAAATTTAATTATGTTTATAGGTGTTCCAAAATTTGAATTGTTAAAAAATTACAATTTAGGGCTTATTGTTGAGGATAAAATAAGTATGTAAATTTCTAGGGTTTTTTTCATATATTTTTTTTGCTTGTCATATCATTTATAGCAAATCAACATAGGAGTTTTTTATATCCTTTGTATTTTTTGTATTTCTAAAGTTTTCATAAGCTTTTAGTTGTCATATCCTGTATTGTAGATCAACACAAGACTTTTTACATTACTTGTATTTATTTAATGTATATATTATGCTAAGTGTGTACATTTAGACCTTCTAATAATATGATTATGCTTATAATGGCCACTACTACATCATAGTAATTTATTGGTGCAATAATGAATGCTAGAGCTAGTGACCATAGTACCTAATAAAAATTCTATTTTATTCAAATATTTTAAGAGGTACATTTCTTCCTCAACTTAGTTTAGAACTAATCTTGCATTGACCTAAATTCTATATTTTTGTGTTGTCATTTCGCCATTTTATTGATAGTTGATCAAAGTTATTTGAACTAAAGTTTTGTGTAGTTCCTTGACCTTGTGTTATATTCCATATTTTGTGTCTTGTTTGAGATTTATCTTCATAGTCATGGGAGCCTAGTTTATGTGCTCAAGTCATTTCCTCTAAGTTAGTATGTTTTATTTCTAATTGGTTGGTGACTTCTTATAGACTATAGCACATAACTTAGTGAACATCTTCCTTTTAGATGGTGATCAACTATCGACATTTCATTCTAACACTTTTGAAATGTGTGGTTACATATGTTATTTTTACCCTATTATGGAGTGACATTAGCTAAATCCTTTGTTGATTCTTTTGTTACTCAATCCATTTGACTATGACATGGTGGCCAACATTCTATTATATGTTATGGGCTTGTGTGTCTTGAATTCATTGTGTGAGAGTATGTGCATATGTTGATCGGCTTCATAATGGTATAATCTTAGTGTTTAAGTTGGCCAAATGGTTCATGACTATATGGGCATGACTATATGGGCATGACTATGCTTGGTAGAACTGGTTCATTAAGGAAAAATGGAGGGGTGATGTGATTATTTTCTATAAGCAATAGTGAAATATCTTTGTGCATGTGTGAAACTTTACCTAGTTAATTAAAAATGGGGTCCTTGATCTTCACAGATCAATGTGTCATTAGATAGATACAAGGAAGTTATTTAAGTGAGTAATAGTGGTAAAATACATGTGGTGCCATTGGTGGATAGATGAATTATATGCCACATGTATTTCTATTGGTTCGGTGATGAAAACATGGATGACCCCAATCGTTTGTGCTATGTGGACTGATGGTAGAATGTCACATTGCATGAGTATGAAAATAGTGATGTGTTAGGTAATCCATATAGTTGTGGGATTAGGTATATTTTTATTCCTTCATGGTAATAAGAAATGGGCCTATGTGTTTAATTCAAACTAGAAATGACAAAACAAATAAAGACCAAAGGCCCTAATGTTTGCTTCCTCTATTCATCCTTTAAAAAAACTATTGGTTTATAAAGAGGAACACAAAAACAATTATGGTGTGAATGGAAAATTCCTATTGGTATGTTTGGACCAATGAGAAAAAATTATTAGGGGTCCTTCTATGCATTAGCAAATAAGTTAGTGCTATGTCGCCTTTGACATGTATGGTGGGCTAGTTGGAGAATTATTTCTAATATGTGTGCTCATAGGCTTTTTTGATGGGATAGATTTATAGGTTGTGCATATAGATGGAGGGTCATAGTGCCAAGGTGGTGTTTATTGGCTAGTGAGGGATGAATAAAATATGACCATATATTGGTACACACTAAAGGATGGTGGGCTTGCATATATTTCTTTCCTTCATAGTATTTTTGAACAAGGCCATATGTTTAGCTAATGTTGAAAACAACTAAACATAAAAGGCTAAACCTTATGTAGTTGTTTTCATGTTGAGCCTTGCTTTTTAGTGTATCACTTCAAAGGAGATAAGAAAGGGGCATGTGCGGGAAGAGCGATGGTTTTAATTTTTCACCAAATGATGATGGAGAGAGCAATGGCGAGGATTAGGATGGGGATGCCAATTCCCATTTTGTTTGGCTAAAGATTGTTGTGTAGGGTGGTAGTGTTCTTGGTAGTGTCATTTTGGTTGTGGACGGCTCTCTTGTGCTTGTTGTTTCTCTAAAGCTTTTTCTTTTGTGTGATGTTGTCCCTCACGCGATTGGCTCTCCCCCTTTAGTGTGGTTGGTGCAGTGGTGGTTGGGTTTTTTGTTCTGGGGAGTGCCTTGTTTGGAGTTGTTTGTGGCTCGGTTGCTTGTTGGGTCTATTTTTTTGTAGAGCTATGTTTCTTTTGTTGCTGATGAGGATAGTGTTCCTCTTGATATCATGGTGGTCATTGCTTTGTTGTAGAGGTATTTTCCCCTTCTTCACTTTGAGCCTTTGACCTTTTGTGCTAGAAATATGGTGTTGGGTGTGGAGATAATGGATGATACTCTCATTCTTGTTTGTTGGTGATCTAGGGGAGTTGCTTGTCTCCTCTTATGTCATGTGCTTCTCCCTCCTTAATGGCAGTCTGATGAGGCATTTGTGGTGAAGGAGGTGCTTCGTTGGCTTTGTCTCTTTTGTTGGAGGTTGGTTTATGCTGTTGTTCATACCTTCCTTTGGCTACAGTTTCATGACTATTGCTAGTCTATTATGGTTCAGGGCCTGCTTGGTTCCACTTTGGTGCACTGTGGTGTTGTTGGCTTGGCCGCTGGGTTTGGGTCCTTTCATTCAACATTTGTGTTGTTGTGGGTTTTTGTTGTGCTCGACGGAGGTGAAGGTGGTGTTCTCAGCCTCTTGTATCCTCTTTTTTGTGATTCCCCTACTAGTGGTGGGGGTCAGTTCATTGGCCCTTTGCTTGTTGTGGGGTGTGATTGGGGCAAGGTGCTTCTATTGGTGTGTTATGATCGATGTGTGGGAGCTTTTGTGGTCTCATTGCTGACCTATGGTTCTTCCCCTTTCGTGGGGTCTGGTGGGTACTTTTGGTCTCTTGAGGTTGTGCTCTAGTTGAAGTTTGTTGGTTTCTCTATGGTGTTTTCCTTAGGCCTTGTCTAGTTGGCTTAGATGGGTGGTTTCTTTAAGTTGTTGGATGGGTTGCTTTTTCCTTCTTGTATCATGTTTCTGATGCATGTTATGACAATGAATGTGATCCCTTCCTTTCTACTATCATTGGTCTCTACCATGTTCTACAACTAGCTTCTTTTGAGGTGGAGTTTGCTTCTATTGAGGGGGAGCCCTCTCCTTTTGAGGTGGAGTTGGTTGTTGTTGAGATGGCAAAGAGATCTTTCCCATCTTACGAGTTCCTATTGAGGTGGACCCTATATGTGTGGGCGAGTGGTGGCTTTGGTTTGGATGGTTTTCATTTTTTTTGCTCCTATAGAGGGGAGCTCTCTCCTCTTGAGGTGGAGTTTGGGTTGGTTTACCAGGTGGGTTGGTGCTCCAAGTTGGTTGATGCTTCTCATATTTCAACTTTTCTCTCTATCTCTATTTTTCCTTCTTTTTGTGGCTAGGAGACTCATGTGAGGTTGGCTTGCTATGGTTTGGTTGTTGTAGTGTTTTCTCCTATACTAGTGATGCCCTCTCCTATTGGGGTTGTGCCTGGTTGGTTGGTGCATTTTGAAGATTGTTTCTCTATAGCTATGGGAGATTCTTACCCCTCTTTTATTTGGAATCTGGTAGGCTCAGTTTTGAGTGATAGTTTTGCTATAGTCCAGTTGGTGTAGGTAGTTTGTGGCTTGGTTATTTTTTTGCAAGACCTTAGGGCTTGCTATGTTGTGGGTTGCTTAGTACTATTGCTTTCCCCAAGTGTTTAGTTTCTCCTGGTTTCGGTGCTAGATTTGGGTTGTTGGTATGTCTTTGTCTTGGGACTATTGTTGGTTTTGAGTATCCTACCACGCATGGTTACCTGGTGACCAGGTGTTGTTGGTGTTTCTACTAGGGTTGGGTTTTTGTTGTTTGGAAGTGTCCTTTTCTTTTCTCTATAAAAGGTTCTTGGTTCTTTCAAAACCTTGCTTACCTTATAAAAAACAAAGGGGCATCTGCAAGTGCTCAAATTATATTTATTTATTCAAGGACCAATGCATAATTTTTCTTAGGGGTTCATGTATGTACCAATAAATGTGATGGTTCCATGTGATTCTACTAGCCCATGTAGTGAAATTTAATTGGTGGATCCATAATGTTATTAATTTCTTACTAGATTAGTAAAACAGTGAAAAAAAATGTGAACAACTTTGCTAGCTATGTTAGAGCCTTGGTCATTGATCTTAATTACATCGACCAACAATATTGATCTCATGCCACAAAACAAAAGGTTTAATAATGAATATTTTAGTCCATAAAACTTTCAAAATGGAAAGCATTATATACAATAGTGTTTTTTGCTACAAAGGAATAATATGAAAGGGTAAGTGATGTGTGATGGTTGATAATTTTAATGGAAATCTCAAGGTTGGTAAAGTGATTAGAATTGAATAGGTGGTGAAATTAGTGATGTGGGCACCACCAATTTGGACAGATTTAATTTGGTTTAGCTATGTGTAATGTGTTGGGGATTAATTAACTTGATAAATTATTTTGTTGAGTGTATGTGTAGAGAGTGGAGCTAGAGAATTAAATAAATACCAAACCAACATAGGCAAGCTTTTTAGAATTTCATTGGATACAAGAACCAAAATGAAATAGAGGTTACAAGAGTTTGTATGTATAATTAAAGGGAATTCCTTTCAGATATTCCAATTTAGAGAAGATTGTCTTGCCTACACAACAAGATACAATCTTATATGCTCATTATGTTGATGAGGAGATAATACTTGAGTGTACCTTATTGTGCTTAGGATTGTAAAATGATCCACCATTTAGATTGATATACTGCAATATTTTTATATTGATTCACCTTTTTAAAAATAGCTTAAATTTGTATGTATAGTAGGGTTTTTTCAATAACCAACATATGACCTAATATAGCACTTGAATATTAGGAAAAGGGATACTTAATTAATGGGATACAAGTAGCTATTAGGGGTTGAGAAGCATGCCTAGAAGGGGGTGAATGATTATAATGGAATTCTAAATACTCTACTTATCAATGTCTATAATTCAATCAAATGTAATAAAATTCACTATGCTAGTCTTTATAAGGTCATGAAGCTATCCTTTTTCTACACTACATAATCTTGTGTTGTCTTAGAACCTCATAATTTTAGGGGAACCTACTTCATCTTAAATATAATTGATCTCATATAGCATCATCCTATGGAATTCATTATTGTCATTGATATCATCTAAATTTTATATCTACATACATGGAGAGGCAAACAAACTCTTCAACTAGTTGGTTCTAATGGCTACAAATACTTTAACACCTATATCATTAGTCAATAATTAGAGATATAATTAGTACCATATAAATAATTATGGATCATAAAGGTAGATATCTTCAATTTAATTACTAGAGTATGCATAACTCTACTCAAAGGCCAAGCTAATTATCAGGCTTTCTTTTCCACTTGATCACTCTCACAATGAGGTACTCAACTTCATAGGGGTGTTAGTGACATGTGTGACCATTCTATGGGTTTCACCTAATCAAATCAATTTAGAACATTTTTCATCCTAAGTAATTTTATGTCAATCTATATCCTAAGCCCTTCTCATTTTGCATACCTTATGATCTTACATATTATTTACACACTCAATTCTAGACCACTCTATCAAAATTGGACTCATATGTCACTCATGCATGTACACATTGTAATATAATTTCTATCATATAGATCCAAATGGATTCATATGCACACTTAAAAGGCTAAAACCGCTTCATTGATCCCAAGAACAAGTGAATAAGGGAACACCTTGTAAAAAAATCCATAGTATCTAGATATTAACTAAGATAGCCATTATCCCACTTTGACAAGGATGACTACCATTTGGCTACTAGTACCACCAAGATCACCATCATCCAACTTTGAAAACAAGTAACCATGAAGATTCACACTACATAATTACAATTATATAACTTCACTAGGGTAGCAAGACTAACTAGTAATGTTCAATTTCTCTTCGACCACCTACAACTTGTGATAGTTAATTGAAAAGCATGTGTACCATTATATTACATGCATACTACACTTACATCATAATCATATACATAAAGATCATATTTTCCGACTTTGACATCACACAATAGGCACAATTATTACTTTTGAAAGTTAAAAAAGATTGGGCTTCAAGTCAAGTAGATATATTATCCAAATCTTCTTTAACTCTCCCTAAATATTTGATACACTAAATAATTCTTCTCATCCAACAATATTATCCTTTTAATGAAATTTTACAATTTCAAAATACCTCCATTCATTGTTTTCCCTTGATAATTTTAAAATTATTTTCAATTTTTCTTTTCTCAAGCTTATTAGGGAAGTACATTAATTTCTTAGAATGATAAGCCAAGATTTCCCTATGTCATGAAATTATTTCATTATTTAGGACTCCCTATGTAAGACAAGTACTTGGACCCATTTTGTTAGTTAATCTTCTAGTAGTGTGTTTGGGTAGTTGTTTCCACCTCTCTCCATGCACACAAAATTATATATCACATAGTAAACTGTTTAAGCTCTTCTACAATTTCATTAATAGTTATTTTCTTTTCCTTTTTTATAAATTTATTATATCAAATGACTACAACAATAAGGGGTTGTAACTTAGATGGTTGAATACAATTAGGAAGGATATTGGTGTGTTCCTTGATTTTGATATCTACCAAAATCCAAATCCCCTAGAGGTGCAATATAAGGTATGACTGTTGAGACTGCGCCTCAAATATTATGGTGAAATGAATATACCTCAATCATTAACTATTAGTTGAAGAGATATCAACTTAGACTCAACTCCCAATACCAACAAATTACAATCTAAATGTGATATAAAACCTTTACAAAAAATAATAAATTATCAAAATTGTTTACTTTAATCATCACAAAGCTCTAAGTATTTGGTTGAATGTATTTGGGCCTAACATTTTGGCTCCATACACAATGTTGGTGGGGACAAGCTTTCAATACATTTATTTCTTTTCTTAAAATTCCTTTCATAAGTAAACAACCAATACACAAATATATACAAAAAGAAATATTTGGAAAAATAAGCCCGATCTATGAAGCCTTAGTTTCTTGACTCAGTTTTTATAACATCAAGATAACATTAAAGAAATCTACATAAGTGCACAATAATTATTTCCAAAGGCCATTCCTAATCTATGAAAACCTCTACCTTTGGGACTAGTCTTGTACAATATAAAGAAAAAATAAAATAATGGATACCTAGCATAAGATTTTATTGTGTTAATGGAGGTAGATGGCCTATCGTGAGGCACATATGAAGAGCTCCTCTGCTTCTATTATTTTCACTCTCAATTTTCTTCCTCTTCCTAATTCTTTCCTTGCATTTTTTTCTTCAACAACATGGTTAGCTGGAGTCATTGTCCACCAGTTAAGCTGGTATTCACCCAATAACCACCCTAAATCTAAAATTGCAGTATAGAGTAGGAGTTATGTTTAGTTGTTCCCAACAAGAACTATATGCATGGAATCACTCAAAACTATTGTAAAGGCAAGAAACATATGTAGACCCACCACCCTTAGTACCTAGCAACATGTCACCACATATCATTCATCCTTCACTAGTCACTTAACACCACCTTGACCATGTGGCCCTCTAGTCATATGTACAACCTATAGACTTCTACCATCATACAAGCCTATTTCAGACACATATTAGAAATAAAGCTCCAATCGACTCCACTATATCTGCCAAAGATCATGTGGCCCTCACCTATTTGTTGATGCATACAAGGACCCCTAAGAAAATTTTCTCATCTTTCCCCCCATACCAATATGCATTATCCATGCACCCAATACTTCTATTTCCATGGTGGAATATAAGAAGCAAAAATGAGGACATTTGGGTTTTAGTCGTTCTATCATTCCCATGGGAACCAAACATGTAGCCTCATTTCTTATTATTGTGAACATGCATAAAACATATATTTGAATTTTTAATTGTGTAGATTACCTAACCCATCACTATTGACTTCATCATGTCACTTGACATTCTACCATTAGATCACCTAACACAGACTTTCTGGCTGGTCTTCACAAATACTTAGTCTTCAGTTCTGATCACACAGCTACTTGATAACAGGGATATTCTTTAAGTTTCTTTTTTATGGTTTGCAGAGGCTACGCTCCGTATATAAATTATTCAATACCAAAAATATGCCAAAAAACAAAACACCATTTTATTCAATCTCAGGAAATAGATCCGTACTTTCCCTTTTGCCCACAAATCTATTATGGAAATTTTTCTATAAATAACATAATTTTCTATTATGAAGGGGAAAACTCCATTTGCCGTTGGTCTTAAAGTCTCACGTTTTTGTTTCCTTCCATTCCCTTTTACGGGTAAACGGCCCAAATCAAAATCAGTGTAAGAAATTCTGTAATCTATTATCTATGAAACATATGATCAGCTTCAATGTAACTTGTAGAACAGCAAGCGAATATAATGAAAACTGCCTAGTGAGAAGCAGGTAATGAGGCCCACCTGATCCTGGAAAACTGAGAGCTTGGCGGTGTGAGAAGAAATAAAACATTGACAGCTCCTGCGCCTTCTTTATCAGGAAAGCCTGATTTCTGCCAAACTTAACCACCATATTCTTTTTGTCTTGAATTTTCTTCGCTTCGATCCTCCTCCTTTACCAGTGAGTTGATGCTTTGACGAAGAAGTCTCCCAGGAAAAACATGTCTGTAAAGACTGAAGAGTATGAAAGGACGGTGGGGCAGTGGGTAGGTGCTCTTTCACAACGGAATTCAATCCTCTTCACAACGACCCCTAAACACCAAATTTAATTGGCATAATGCTCAGAAACCCCAAATTTATTTAATAAAACACATCATATATTGAAAACAAGACATTTTTATTTAATGCATTTAGATAAATAACTCAAGCACTTCATACGAATTGAAATTAAAAGAACTCGAGCACTTCATATGAATTGAAATAATTTTCTCTTAATAGATAAAAGTGGCTTATAAGAGAGATAAAAATTGAAATAATTTAAGATAAAAGTATAAAAGTGGGTGTAACACATTAAGAAAGATAAGAATTGAAATAATTTTCTTTTAAAAGATAAAAGTGGGTGTAATGTTATAACATAGATAAGAATTGATTTTTTTTTTTTTAAAGATAAAAGTGGGCGTAACATGTTATAAGAGACAACTTTATTAAATTGAATTATATGGTTAGATGTTAAAGAAGGTGTTTTTATGGAGATATGATAAAGAGGTGTTTAAGTAGTTTTCTAAAGAGAGATGTTATTTATGTAATTTTATGTATGTGTATATTTAACTAGCTATTGCGCCCTATGCAATGGGTATGCTGAAGAGGTGTGGAAGGTGAATTGGGGAAAATTTGGTTTTTTTTGCACACAATTGTGTAGTAAATGAGATCAATTGATAGGTCATTTTGAAAATGATTTTAATATTAGTATTTTTTTATTTTTTATTTATTATAGAATAATATTAGTATATTTTTTTTTCAAATTTTATGTATTAACTATTATATTATTATATAAATATTTATTATTTATGTCATTATTTTATGTATTTATTATTATATTATTTGGATTTAAAATGAGTGTAAATATTTTAATTAACTCATGTTACACAATTTGTGTACAAATTTAAGCAGGTATATTTTTTCAAATTTTATGTCTTAACTATTATATTATTATATAAATATTTATTATTTATGTAATTATTTTATGTATTGCAACAATTTAAGGAAAATTCAATGTGATGCAGGGATGATTGGACGAGTCTGCATGATGTTGATCTAACAACAATGCTAACTAGAAGATGGACAAGACGCAAAGAGCCATGGATTTTCTAATTAAAATTGTCAACCAAACTATAAATGAACCTGTAGTATTAAATGCTTTGACTGACTAGTACTAGATCTAGTCGATGTTGTAGAAAGGGTATATTGGTAGATTTAGAAATGGTACCTATCATAGATTTGGCAATACCCACTAATGTATGCCATGTCAAATGAAAGACAAGCATAACTCCAATTAAAGCCTGCAAGTAGACTCTAACAGTGTCGTAACTCTGATTAGGGCAAAAAATTAAATATGTTGATGTGAAGGATTAAAGGTTAGACTGCAGAAGTATCCGTATATGAAAGTTGACGAGGACGAGACCAATAGCGGCGGGGAAAGCAAAACTGATAGTGCCAGGGAAAGTAGAAAAAACATGGCGAAATGATGGATGACTGAGATTCATGTTAATCATGTCAACCAAGCCCTATCCTTCATTTTGGACCGTTGACAAGCAAAATAAGCTCTGAAAGCTCATATAGGACACGCCTTCAGCGTAAAAATAAAATTTATATTTTAAAATGTTGTTTTAGATTTTTAAGAATTAGACATATTATAGGGGAGATAACTTTATTAAATTAAATCATATGGTTACATCTTAAAGGAGGCGTTTTTATGAAGATATGATAAAGTCAGTGCAACATGTTATAAGGGAGACAACATTATTAAATTGAATTATATGGTTAGATGTTAAAGGAGGTGCATTTATTGAGATATAATAGAGGTGTTTAAGTAGTTTTTCTAAAAAGAGATGTTATTTATGTAATTTTATGTATGTGTATATTTAGAAATAAATTTTATATTTTAAAGTGTTGTTTTATATTTTTTAGAATTATAGACATATTGTAAGGGAGAGAGCTTTATTAAATTGATTTATAGGGTTAGATGTTATAAGAGGTGCTTTTATGGAGATATGATAAAGTGGGTGTAACATGTTATAAGGGAGACAACTTTATTAAATTGAATTATATGGTTAGATGTTAAAGGAGGTACTTTTATAGATATATGACAAAGAGGTGTTTAAATAGTTTTTCTAAAAAGAGATGTTATTTATTCAATTTTATGTGTGTATATTTAGAAATAAATTTTATATTTTAAAGTGTTGTTTTAATTTTTTTGAAATTATAGACATATTAAATGAATTTGATAGTTTAAGATTCTAGTAATTGATTAATCTTTTGGAAATAATATCATCTTCTAGTTGCAATAGAGAATAATTTATTGTTTATTTGTTCATCTTATTTTACTTTCATGTGCTAAGATCACATTTGATTATTCTCTACTTTACCATTTTTTTCGTCATCTATAATAGTTTTTAATAAATAATAGCTTAATTTAAATTTTAATAAAATATATAACTTACTCATAAAAATCAAGAAAATATATATTAACAAGTTTATTAATATCCTTTTATTGCACAAAATAAAGAAATAAATTAAATTAGAGTAGAATAACTTATCTGTTTGTTTTCATAAAAATATAGTAAATAAGATCATATTCACTTAATATGTTTTTCTTCCTAGTCTTTTAAATGTCATTTGTGACTTGCTTGCAAATATTAAGATTATAGGTAGTAGTAAGTTTTACTATTATTATTATTTTTCTTTTATGAAACAAGAAATTTAGAGTTGGTAAGTATGAATCTCTTGCTTTTTTTCAAGAATGTATATCAAATAGTTTAATTTTTGTAAATATTATTCTTCTCTTTTATTTCCAATCAGTTAAATCCATTATCCTAATATTTAAAAAAAAAAACTTGACTACTAAGACACCCCAATCAAATTCTTAAACATGCCCTTTTCTTAAAATAGTAAACATTTCATTGCTAAACTATCTTATAATATTGTGACCAAATAACCCTTAAACCTTGGGGAAATAAATCAATCTCCTTTCAAGAGGGTAATTAGTTCTTAACACCTAAGGTTGACACATACAAATCTATTCATCAAAATTTTATACTAGGAGGGTTGGTTAGAATCCGATTTGCTTCATAGCAGTTAACTTTTCTAGAGGGGATGCATGGGTTTTCAAGAAATGAATATTGTTGCTACATTCGTATAGCTTACCCATAAATCGATTCATTTTATCTCAATCATAAGCCATGTATACAAAATGACCACTCTGAGTGTGAGGGAATAATCCTCTAAGCATATCCATTTCTAGTTAACATTTGCCAAAAAAACTTGATAGTTTCATCTAAAAAATTTAATGTAATAAAAATCATACAATTGAGAAGCATGTTTATACAAGCCCAAATTTGTCACAAAGATATAGCTTGTGACATGTGTCCCCTATGCATTGGATGAATCCTAAAATGTCTACTACCTTACCTTACTTATTAGGTCAATATCCTCCTAGATTGATCTAGAAAATAAATTACTAAATTACTATAGGTTTCCCATTGACCCCACAATCATGTATCATCAATTTGACACTTTTTATAGAAAACTTAATGAGTCAATGAGTCCCATCAACACACATGATTGCAAAGATTGTATATCTTTTTTGGTAGATCCATACCTGCCAAAAAAAAAATGTGGCTATTAAGATATATATGAGTACATTAAACTCACATATATGTTAATTAGGAACCAAATCCTTACAATCCCCATGTTTTCTAAAGCACAGATGAAAATATCAATTGAGAAGAAACTAAGACTAAAAATTTATGCTTCAAAATAATTATCTTTACTAATATTGTACAATTATATATTTTAGTGCTAAATTAATCTCTCATATGATATAAATTACTAACAAATCCAATTTTTTATTTTTTTTAAATGTTCCTAAATTTATATCATATATATTAAGTAATCAAGAAAAATCAAGAGCATTTTTCATATTACCCAACAAGAACTTTAAGGAATCAATTTCATTTGAATAATTTATTTCATGTAACCCCTCTTAATACTATGTCACATATGTCTCCACCTTTAATTTATCAACCACCTTTAGACAACACATAAATTTAATCATAATATTCCTATCAATGGCCAAAAACATACTCTTACACTTCCAAATTTCTAACCATCTAATCATAAAATCAAAAGATAGACATCAAAATTAATCTCGTATCACAAATTTAGAAATTAAAAAATCTCAATAAAAAATTAAAAACTCAACAACAATGTGACAATCCTACAAAATAGAGTCACTTCATAAATTATAAAACAAGAAATCATCAAGACATAAAATTCAATCACCAAAGACTTGATTCAAATTCTTAAATTACCCTAAACTTAGAGACATGAATTTCCAAATGAAAGTGAAAATAAGCATAAGGAAAATATTGAAGAAAATCAATTCTTGTAGCGATAGTTAAAGAGCATATTGATTATTTCTTTAAAACAAAAAGGGATTGACATTTGTGGCTATAGCACTTCCTAATTTTCACACCCAACATGATCTTGGTTTGAGTATTAGCATCTCATTTCATGTTGAAGTTCACAATATTATTGACATCAATATGATATTTATTGTAATGCCCCGCCGTGCGAACCCCAAAGGACAATTAAACAATAATTACAGCACCAATTTTTTTTAAAAAAAATTTTAACGAAACATACATGTAATTCACATTAAGTCATGACATGAATTTCATTTAAGTAGATTCATTAGCACATACATCCCTTGGGGTACACGAGGAGTCATTACACGACTTAGATCTGTACAACAACAATAAAGATTAAAATCCCAAAGATATAAAGTAAACATTAACAAATATAGCACATACATGAAAAATTCATTGATGAGAAACCATCTGTGTACATAAATACCACATATACAAGATTAACTTAACGCATTGATTAACAACTACCATGGCCAATATCCACACAGAGTTTAACATTACATTACAGTACAATGTTTAAGAAGTACAATGATACAAAAGTGTTCCAAATATGAATGGAACCCATACAACAAGATAACATGATACAAGTGACCAGTTAAATACACAATATCATAACTGGCTCCAAGACAGATACAACTTTGGAGTCGCCACAATAACACCAATCCACACCTCTCGATCCTCAACTGGGGAACCCAATGAGGGTGTTTAGCACATTCCACCTGACCATGTGAGTCTGAAGACCCACCCCCCATGCTAGGAGCTAACAAGAAAGAGACCTCTTGACCAAGAACATCCAAATCAGGAACCACGAGACTCAACGTCATACAAAAGTATCATAAAAACTCAAGGATTATAATGACATAATCAACAACATTTAAAAGTCATCAAAGTAACTTAAAATCATAAATCTCTTCACATAAATCAAAGCAATGACCAGTAGACAAGTAACCAAAGGATGACCATGAAACACTTCCAAATCAACTGAATTACTAAACATAATACAATTCCAAATTTGCAATTAAATGATACAATAACATCATATCACAGTACCAAAAGAGTACAAGGTCATAAGTCAAATATCAATGAGATCATACAAGACCACAAAGTACACCAAAGATGTATCAAGGAAATACTCCATAAATCAATATAAGTCCATTTAACATCAATCTAAACCAACTCCCATAACATACTTCCAGAGGAACACAATAAAGTAAAACACCTGGGTAACTAGGGGAGAGTGTCATCGCATGGCTTAACATGGACTCTCCAGGCTACCTATTGCAAGGTACCGCCTCCGTCTATTGATGAATTATCCAGGCAACCAAGAACTAGGAACCGCCTCCATCTATGGTTATCCAGGCTACCTATCTCAAGGAACCGCCCCATAGGGTTGCTCATGCGGAACCGTTAACCTTTCATGAAGACAAGGAAACGATCTTGCCAACCACGGCCTTCTCAATCCCCTTTAGCCTATGATAGCACTAAAAGGCGGATGAGGCATCAATTATCTTTTTAATGTGATTCTACCCACCCCCTAGTTAATTACTTAGGTTTTCACTTATTAATCACACTCTAATGAGGGCTATCCTGGCGCCCCTTTGTGCACCGACCACCCACTTAGAGCCACTCTCCCTAGTGACCCAACAACATCAAACCAAAAACAACCAAGGGTTGTACCATCATAATTTGAACAAAGAATCACAACATAAAAGCGTGCGAGGCATTACCCATCTCGCTAACAAGTACAAAATCAGAGTCTCAACAATTCTCGTACAACCCTTTCAAAATCCAGATACCAAAACACTTGCCACTTCAAGGCACATAAAAGAGAGAACATTAATTGACAATCATCTCATGCCTCTAGAAGTCCAAGAAAACTACCCAGGAACTCACAAACAAGGGTAAGACAAACAAAAATGAATTTCCAAATAAATTCTGACACAAATTTAAAGAACAAAAATCCCCTCAAACTAAGATTAACTCAAGCAAAAGTCACGTCAAGATAGAACCATCAAAATGAACTTGACGAATAAAATCACCTCCAAAACCAAGCAACTTAGAAATGATAGACACATTGAAATGAAACATCAAACCAACCTTTAAACACATGAATACACTTTAATGAAAAAAAAAACCATAAAAAAATGACAACAATCAAATACCTTTTATTCATTCGTTTAATAAGGAGTAATTTTAAAATAACTAAAGAAGTTATCTGCCAATAAATTGAACTCATTTAAATTAAACCACCTATCAATATCATAAGGAACACTTAAATCTTCATTAACTGTCTCTTAACACATTCATTAAGAAACCATAAGAAAAAAATAAAAATAAAGGACTATAAATCATAACCACGAATATAATTAATCTTTCAACCTAATTTAATAACTTTTCTCTTACCCAACTATAATTGATCCAATTCCTTTATGTTCTAACTTAACATTCTCACAGATGATCCATACCATCCAATATATTTCCAATTCATTATTACATGAAACAAATTAACCATCTATCACTTTACTCGCATCAAGACTTGACACACAATTAAAGCTAACATTTTTCCTTAGATAGAAGGAGCAAGGATAGAGTGTTGGATTGGTAATGATAATAATAACCTCAATAGAAATGGATATAAAATTGTAACAAGGCAGCGTTCTTAGAAGGAATTAAGTTTAAGCCATTGGTACCAACATAATTTGGTAAGTGATATTCTATTTGATACTAATCTATTTCCGATAACTATATAGATATGAATATAGATAATTTCCAATGCGAAATAAACCTTAAATTAATATTATGGTAGGTGAATTTTAAATTCAAGAATAAATCCTATCACGATCTTTTAAATTCCATACCCTAGCTATATCGTTTAGTTCCAGGTTCTAGCACCCACTCTGCCACAATAAATTTATACAAATGATAATATTGGTATATATTTATATATATATGCGTGCATTATTAAATTACACATTATACAAGAGATTCCTGAATATACAGTACACAAAAAGACAACGTACTACCTTTTACCTCCACTGATTTAATTACATATGGTCAATAAAAGAAATCTTATTACTATTCTATTCCCTATCAATGATGCAGAAGACTCAATCGATACATTAGTCATAGACGTTGGATGCAGAAGAACAAGGAATGAATGGAAACTTTAATCACCAGGAACCAAGTATAAATCAAATGGCAGGGAAAGACTCTTATTTCAACCAACCCTCTCACACGAGATCTCATTATTCTTTACTAACATAACCACAATAGTTATCTAACACATACTTTTGACATTAAAAAATTTCAATGCAGGAGAATAGATATCGAGCATCCGTAACAAGTAAAATACTGAAAATGTTTGTATTTGACAATACTTTATTTCCAAGTGCTGCAATTGCGATAGATTGTTAGAAGAATCAAGCAGGCTATGTAAACCTTTGAACTTTCCTATTATGTTCTAGTGCATGGCTGAGATAGGTTGACAATGAAGACAAAGAGATTATTTAAACCTTTAAAAATTCTTATTATGATCAGGTGCGATGGCTGAGATAGGTTGCAAAAAGAAACAGAGAATTTATTTAAAACTATACACCCTACCATGCTCAAATGTGTCGCTACTACAGGTTGACAATGAAATCAGGGGATTATTTAAAATTCTACAGCATTCTATTTTCAAGTACCGACGATGGGCAAGTTGCAAAAAGAATCAAGGAGGCTACTTAATTTCCTACACCTATGCAAGTCTAAATGTTGCAGCTGTGACAGGTTGCCAATGGTTTCAAGGAGACTATTTAATTATGTACAATACCCCAACTCTAAATGTTGCAAATGTGACAGATTGCCAAGCATTAGAAACCGAATATTGAAATTTGGAAATATCGCCATCTACTTGCATTATTGACAAATCCCAAATGTTATCCCCAAGACTAAGGGAAGGAGAAAGGTGAGGTGCAAATGCATGACTTAAGAGAAGGAGAATTAATGTACAACCTTTTCTTTTTGAAACATATTAGATGGCTACAAATTCTTTGTGAATAATATAAAATCCTCCATCAAAATTCCATGGAGCAATTTTAAAATATGAAGTTTCATATCGCTGGAATGCCTAAACTAAAATTTTCAGAAATAATGAGCTCAAAGATAGAAATTCATTTGTTGTGATGCAATGCAGAAAGAATAAATCTTTAATCAACTGTTGAAAAGTGTGATATCATATATTTCGTCTGCACTATTTTTTTTTTTTGTTCTGTCATCTTTCTACACAGATACTTGGCAACGGTGACCAAAATAAAAATAGCAATATATGCAAATTTTACTAGCAATAGGAAGAAACAATAACAGGCCAACCGAAGGAAAAGAATAGTTTATGATGCGTTTGATTGTGCGATTTAATCAAAATGAAACATTTAAAATGGTCTGAAGATTTGCACACCTTTTGAGATCTGGTTTGAGCTTGTTAACCCATCAGAGGCAGTAGGATTTACCAGTACAAGGCAATAAACCCTTGGCTCGAAAAGAACTCTAGTCGCGCGGCCCATACTTCCTCACATATTCCACCAATATCTCATCTTATACTGCCATCCATGGTCCTTTCCTTACTGCACTCTATCCTCCACCATTATTATTATTCCCTTTGCTATTGCTATTTATTCTAGCACTTTCTTCAATGTCGTTCATGACGCTCAGGAAGGGTTTACTGGAAATGGCTCAAAGCTTCTCTGGAAGATCGAGATCACCCTAATCGAAGGGTTTTATAGATTGAAATGCATCTTTCCCTTTTTGCATTGGAATTTTCTTTGCAAACAAGAAATTTGGGATTAATTCTTCAAACAAAAGTTGACAGATTCTGAGTAAATCTTGCCTGATTTGCACCCCAAGCTTAATCAATCCCTTTGATACTATCCTTTGATGCCGTACAAGAGTAGCCTCTCTTCCCCCTTATTTTATTTCTTGGTCAGTTACAAATCAAGAATAAATTTCTAACCTCTTGGTATCTCCCCCTTTCCTCCAAAATAATTCCCATTTATAATTTGTTTCCTGGTGTCTTTTCCACTCCCATCCAGAAATCGTTGCACTTCCAACAGTTACGATTATATGCCAGCCACTACCCCTATTCATTATTTTATAATTGACTCCTTAATATATGAACCAAATAGATCCACTATTAAATATTTAATAAATATTTAATAATTTAATCTTTCTTTTAGTTACAATAGAATATATTTATTTTGAATAAATATTTTCACCTTAATTTATTTAAACTTAAGTACAATTTTAATATTTAATCCTCTCTAATATTTTCTCACTTTTAAATTTATTAATTGAATTTAATCATTAAATGATAATTATCTTTCCTCATCTAATCCGATTACTTTAAATAACTAACTCCCAAAGATAATTCAATTAATGTTTATTAGTGAATCTAATTCTTTATTTAATTCTAGATAAAACAAGTAATCCTATAATTAAATTTACTTTATTAATCAAATCCAAGCATTATATTAGTGTTATCTCATAACCTTAAATAAAATCACCACATCATCATGACATTACCAACAACGACTTACTTGACATCAACGACAATTGAAACGGAGGGCACTACATTTATGGAAGATGATGGTCCTAATTTCACTACTCAAATTAATGATTCAAATGAATCAATATATTTAATGAAAAACTTGAGCAAGAGAGCTTAGATACACCATGCTTAACACAAGAACACAAGGGGAGCTATGAAAATTCATCCAAATAAGAAACAATTAGAAATCTATGATATGCCTAGGGATTAATTCCTCAATCATAGACTTAAGCTTAGTCAAATTTTCACTATGGACTTTGAAATTAAGGAAATAACAAGGCTAGAACAAAAAAAAGTAATGACATGATAATTTTAGGACAATTAGGATGCTTTATCAATCTATCTCTTCTCAATTTGTGTAGCATTGACCTTATAGAGAAACATAGTGAGATTAATTATCAAAGTTTTCTCATGGTGCTAGATGTGTATGGATAACTATAAGAAGGCCGCCCTTGATAAATGAAAGGTGGATTTTTTTTTTGGGTTCCTCTCTTAGGGTTTAGGGCCTAGAAAGGACAATTTTCACTTTCACTCAAGAACAAACCCTTGAGATCTCCTTGCAAAGGAAAAAGAGATCTTGCAAGAGGGTTGTTCTAGGGGATGAATAGGATCTAATAAGTGGTTCACCACCAAGTTTAAACTTTGAAAAGATAATGAAATGCAAGATGAAATATAAAACCTTAATTTAATGCAATGACCTAGAAAATGCCTTAGAAATGCAAATAAAATAGAATAAAAAAGTAGCAAAATGAATGATGTGCACCTGGAAATATGGAAGTGACTAGAAGAAACTTTGAAACATTGGAGAATTGAAATTTTTGACCAATTGGGACTCATTCTCTAACCAGGGTGAATCAGTCCTACATCCAGGTTTCTGCACGCGAACTTGTTTCAAGAAAAAGGGTATTTGAGTCTGTAAATAGATTTGGAAAACAACTACAGTGGGACTCATTCACCACTTGTGGTGAATCAGTCCCTTCTGCTTTTCTAGGAATTTAAAGTTCTAATTTGAACTTCAACCCCTGCTCTTTCCTTCCAACATGAATTCCAAATCCAACTCTGTGAAAATACCTACAAAATAGAATATAAATTGATTTTCTAATGGGGGTTTACCTTGGCCAAACCCCTAGTTTGGTAATTAAACCTTGATAGAAATAATGAAATGTGCTTGAAAACACTAACCTTAAGAGTATTTAAGACTAAGAAATCTGAAACATGATGCAATCCTATTCTAATGTTTAAGAATATGATGCAAGAATGGAAATGTGAATATTGATGACTCACTTGGAGAGACCCCTAATCACCCCAAATGAGCCCTAATGATGTGTCTACCTTCCTTAGGTTGAATGTAGAGTGATAATGGAGGATGGAATCACTTAGGAAACGAGTCTTTAGGCTTGGCTTGATGACTAGTTGCATCTCCCAACCTAGAATACATCATGATTCACCATAGAAAACCATGATCAACCCTTGACAATCCTAGATCTTGAATGAAAGTGAGCTTGAAGACTCATAAAAACACTTTTTAATGTTGCTCCAATCCTTCAACTTTGCTTTCTCTTGAAACTTGAATGCTCTTGTGAAAGATTCTCATCATTTTTCTCTTGAATTTTCTCTTGAAAATGCTTGCTCAAATTGCTTAGATAATAAAAATGGCTTAGAAAATTTATTATATAGGAATTAACACCTAACTAACTATTATTTAGATCTCAAAGGGTGACATCCACCAAAAATTTGAATTAAAATGGTGAAATTCCCACTCAAAATTAAAAAAGACCCCAAATTGGACTCATTTGCCACCCTTGGCGAATGGGTCCCACCTAAGGGGACTCATTTGCCCAATGTGGCAAATGAGTCCCATGTTAGCTTTTTGAGGTGGGTTTTTGGGATTTTTGGTGTTTTAAGTGATTTTGTCGAGTTTTTAGGTGAAATAAGCCTCAAGATCTAAAATAATGGGTCTTAGGGGTCTATTAATGATGATTTTAAAGGGTAATTAATGCAAGGGTGCCAAAATAGGTCCAAATTAAGTGTGAAATTGCCTCACTTTCAAGAGCGTACAAATTTTCTACACTACAATAAATATGAAAAATCAAAACTCTTTGTGCTAGAAAATGCATGTGTTAGACCTAATGGTGTTTTTATTAAATAAATAAATACATATATATATATAGACTGTAGGAATTAGGTAGCACAACACCCTATAAATTGTAGCGTGCTTGGTAAACTTTTAACTTGACTAGTGGAACTGGCGCGACATGTCCTCTGGTACCACAAGGGTGGGGGAGACTAGACCTCGTGACCAACCTCCTGCAACAGTAAATATTTAGCCAGCCAAGCTAGGGCCCCCACCCTTATTTTCTTAAATATATTATTATGGATATGGATGAAGAAAAAAAAATTATATCATGAGATTGTAGAACCCATTCTTTTTTATCTTGAGGATGATATAGAGACACAAAATTTATCACATCCTTTTGAGATGGTCCAATCCAATGAGCACAAGGCTAAGCATGAGGAAATTAAGGATAATTCAAATTTGAGTGACATTGTGATACACACAAACTTAATCAAATTAACGATCCCTCATTCTTCTAATGACATGAATGTAAATGGTGAATGTGATGATATTTAGTTTAGTCATGAGCTAGGCAAATTGTTTGGAAATGATAATATTGACTTATGATATGATGA
Organism: Sequoia sempervirens; assembly: GCA_007258455.2. NCBI lineage: Eukaryota > Viridiplantae > Streptophyta > Pinopsida > Cupressales > Cupressaceae > Sequoia > Sequoia sempervirens. The sequence continues at coordinate 77,190,319 of VDFB02281492.1, read as the reverse complement.
CTATAGCTTATATTTAATATGTAAAATTGACATATAATTATAATAAAAATCTCAATATCTAGGTAAGTATTATGCCATTATATTTATATGAGACAACTTGATGAATTTTTTCTCAATTTTTATGGTGACTATGTAAATATTGTTTAATTTTATTTTTTAATTACGATTAACATGTCTTTGTCTTGATTGATGAACATTTACTTCATGTGTAGGGCCAGAAGAGACATGATGTCTATGAGATTATATACATTGTTTATTAACAAATAGTGGTGTATGGAAAACACATGCTCCCATCCAATCATAATCAAAATAATGGAGCTACTTTCTTTAACCCGTCTATATTTTCTCGTGATTTTTAATTTGATTATGATGTCTTGAATTAGAAAACATGCATTTGGATAGAACATGATAACAAGTTGAATGATCTTTTAATTGTTTATCCTACATGATAGGGACACAAATTTTGATTTTAAATTGTATAAATTTTTACCATCTTTATATTCAAGGTGGTTCTTACCCACCTGTATACCCAAAAATTCTAATTGATCTTGCTTAAAAATTTTAAAAAGAAAAGTTCAAGAGTAACCTTGAAAACAATTTTCTCAAGTCTTTGAGTGTATAGAGTTTGGCTAGGTTAAGAAATTTTATTTTATATATAGTTTATGTGTGTTTCCTACATCTTTGGTTTCGTTTTGATTTTTTTCTAGTTTGTTCTATAGCATTTGCTTTGTGTCTTGTCAAGTGGCATCAATACACTTTTTTGAGATAACATTATATGATTTTTTTAATTCATCTTTTTGGTTTATAGAGAGATTTTAAACAAGGTGAATCTATCTTTGAGGCTATGTTGGGTTTATTTGAGTCATCTTTTATTTGTCAAGTATGGATGATTATTTTTTTAATCTAAACATTTTTAATATCATATGGTACCTTCTAGTTTACTAGGGTGACCTATTTGAGTTTTATGTTATCATTTTTTTGTACTTCTTGATCAATTATATCATGTGTATCAATGGTGGTCCCTAATCTAGGTAGTGAGCTTCATTGCTTGTTGATTGATCTAATACATTCAAAGGAAGGAAAATGAGGAAATAAAAGAAAAATCAAGAGAAAAAACAAAATTTAGCAAAAAAGAAAGAATTAAAAAAAAAAAAACTCTAAGTGATTCAAGTATCTCTACTAATACTATAGATTTTTTATTAATATTAGAGCTATGCCTTGAATGGGACTAGATGTATCTCCATTAAAACTATGGATGCCTAGTTAGCAATTAAGCAATGCCTCAAGATGTGTTAGGACCAATTTATTTATTCACTTGATAACATTTTTCACATTACCAATCCTACTTGATTTCAAAATGGATAAATGAATCATGTGCACACATGATCAAATTGTCAAAGCCTAGTGCTTACTTTCTCTAAGTTTCTAATGTAATTTGGATACGATCAACATTAACTATGCCATGATTTTATTCTATTTGTTTTTTTTTTGGTTTTAATCAAAGAATCTAGATTATGAACATCTTTCAACATTCTCCCTTAAGATCCACTATTTATTGCTACTTGTGCAACATACATTTTTTGTTAGAAAAGTATACCCTTGTTTTTTAGATCTTTGTGTTAATAGCATTTTGGTCAAACCTCACTAGCATGTTATTTTGATTCATCCCAATTAGAGCAAATGTTATTAATGAAGATATGCAAACTTTGTGTTTTATTGTATGGTTTCTTTTATTCTTAAATTTTTTTAGATTGTTCTTTCATTGCACTCTATGTCCTCTCATAGTCCATACCACTTTTATTTTTTAAAATTTATATGATTTAATTCACATAATTTTCATTTTCATAAATCTTAAACTCTTTATTAAATCTATATTTTGAAGCTGAAATTGTTTAAATCATCCATATGTTTTAATTAGATTTTCTTATATTAATGTAAATCATAGATAAATAATTTAAAAAGTTAAGAAAAATTGTATTATTTAATATAATATATACTTGAATTTAGAATTTTAGTCTACCTTTCCTAATAGGTTAGTTTTAATTTCATCACATTTATTTATCTTATTAATTTATGTCTTAGACTAGCTATAGATGAATATGGTTATTTTCAAAATGAAAATTCTTCATTGGAGGCATTTCATTCATGCTTATGAGATATGATTTGTTAATGGGTTAATAGGTAATATTTCTCTTTTAAGAGGTACGTGGAAAAGTCATATCAAAGGGAGACAAGTTTACTTAATGAGGACGGAGGCATATCAAAAGGAGACAAGTGTATTTAATAAGGATGGAGACACATTTCCACATAAGGTACGTCATAAATTTAAAAGGAGACGTCTATTAAAAGGTATGGAAGTACTTAAATCTACCTCAAGAGAGTTGTTTATAAAGATAAAATCTTGGGAGATATAGATGGACAAACGCATTAAAAGGAAAGCTAACGTAGACCGTGAAAGTGGGTCTGACTTAATCAAGTACAAGTACAAGTGGATGGGCCCCTAAGTAGGTGTCTATATGTAGATGACGTTCATTTTTAGAGATAGATATATGTAATTTTAGATTTATAGATAGATTTAAGAAGTTATAGAGAAATTATTTTTTTATTAGTTATAGTGATAGAGGTAGTTTTTTTTTTTTTTAATATATTTAAAAAATAATTTTGTATTAGAGTAGTGTTTTAAGGGTTATGTTGTGATTTGAGAGATATAATAAATATATTTTTATTTAATAAGCTATAATTTTTGAATTATTGATTTTTTTTTGTTGATTTTGGATTTTTTCAATATATGAATATGGTGAATGATAGTTTGTAATTTTGATGGTTCTTCTCTCCTTTACTCTTTTTTTACTTTTTGTTCTTTCTTTACCATCATTTAGAATAGATTATAGTTTAGTTTTAGTTTAAATAAAATTTATAATTGGCTAGTGAAAATAAATAAAAAATATTTATTGACAAGTTAATTAATATGTTTTTGTCTTCACAAAACAAGGTAATAAATTAAATTAGATTAGAATAAATTCTCAATATATTTTCATAATAAAATAGTAAATAAGGTAGAATCTAAATCATATATTTTTCTTCCTATTCTCTAAACACCATTCATGATTTGTTTGTAAAGATTAGTATAATAGGTAGCAATAAGTTTTTACTTATCTTTTATTTTTAATGAATCACAAAATTAATTTAGAGCTTCTTAATATAAATCCCTTTCCTATTTTCATAAATACACACATTAGATATATTATATCTTGTAAATATTCTTCCTCTCTTATTTTTCTAATTATTTAAACTCATTAACTTGATCTTTTAAAAAAAACTGACCACTAACACACTTCATTGCGATTCCTAAACATGCCCTTTGATTAAAATAATATGCATTTCACTATTAAACTATTTTCAATCTCAAGACCTAGAAAGCTTGAGACCTTTGAGAGATCACTCAATCTCCTTTCAAGAGAAGAGTTTGTTCCTAAAAGGCAAAAAATTGCCATTGCTTATGGTTTAGGACATAGAACAACAATCTTCTTCACTCTCATTCAAGGAAACCCTAGAGATATCAATCCAAGGATGAAGTATGAGAAATAGATCTTGTAATAGAGTGTCCTAGGGTCTTATTAGAGACTAAAGAGGGGTTCACCACCAAGTTAGGGCTTGGAAAGACTAATGAAATGCAAGACCTAATGTTTAAACCTAGTGCAATGTAGAACTTCACTAAATGACCTAGAAATGTATGCAAAATAAAATAGAAATTTGATAAACTAGAGATGTGCACTTGGAAACCTATAGAGGCTTGAATGGAGTCTTGAAATGCTGGAAACAATGAAATTAATGCAGATTGGGACTCATATGCCAGACTGGGCGATTTAGCCCTAGATTAGGGTTTCTACATAGGAATAAAAATATGGCAAAGAGATGTCTGGAACTCTTAGAAAACTACAACTTTCACTATACTAGGACTCATATGCTAGAAGTGGCATATTAGTCTAGTTTTGCTTTTATGGAGAATTAGGATCTAAATCTACTCTCCAATCTTTTTTTTTCCTTCTTGACCTAGTTTCTCAAATTGAATTTGAAGATTCTACTTTGTAGGTGTCCTCCAATGAGTTTCTAAACTACGTAACAACTTGAATGAATTTACAACTTTAACAAATTCTTTCCAATCTATCTTCTTAGAAGGTCTTCAACCTAGATCTTCAAATCACACACTAAAGAGAGAGGAAATATTGTTTTGTTAGTGGAAAGGGGTTTACCTTGGTCAAACCTCATTTTGATAATCAAACCTTGTAATCAAATAAAGGAATGATGAATGAACAACATGCAATGTTACAACTCACCAAACCTTAGCAATAAAATGTTGCAAACATGTATGAAGTGGCTCCAATGGATGTAGATCTTGACTCTTGCATGAATGTGATAGATCTTGAATTGAATGCTTGCTTGAATTATAAAACCCTACATCATAATTGTTAGCTTAGAAAAAAACATGATGCATGATGACTTTGACATGATGCTTGATACTTGAATAATGCTCCAAAACACTTGATAATCAACTCTTGAAGACTCTTGAATGCCCTTGTAAACACTTGAATCTTCTTGTGAACTCTCAAATGATCAATTTTTCTATAATGCATGAATACTCAAGTTGCTAGGTGAAAAATGAGTGAAATAACTTTTTATTTATACTTATTTCTACCGAATTTCTTGAAATTACAACACTACAAGCCAAAATCAGGGAGGATAAAGTCCTACCAAAAATTGCATTTAAATCAGGTCCTAACTTGAGTGGGACTCATATGCCCAAGGTGGCGTATGAGTCCTAGTGGCTCAAAATTGGGGAACACACTCCAAGATAGGTCTTGATTAATGTGAAATTCAAAATCAAGTCCCAAGACCTAGGTGGGACTCATACGACCAAGGTGGTGTATGATTCCCAAACCACTAAATCTAGGACACATGACCCAAAACACTGAATTATGATTTCCCATTTGATAACTGTCGGGATTATCTTTGGAAAAATACATTTAATAAGGCTTGTGGATGCAAAATAGCGCCAAATAAGGCATAAAGAAGCCCAATTAATAATAAAAACCCTAGATAAGTTTGAAAGTGTGGTACAACACTTTACAACACCTTAAATAAGACATAATTAGGTCCATTTAGTTTACAAGGGCCCAAAACTTAATGTGAAGGTGCAAATATATACACTTTACAATATAAATTTAAGGCAAAATTAGGAAAATTTAGCTTAAAAGGGCCTTAAACCCAATGTGAATGTGTAAAAAACATTACAACACTAGATCAAGGTAATATTAGGTTTATTTTAACATTAGTCATTCCCAAATTAAGTTTTCAAATGTAAACAGTGATATTTTTGACACTACAGTTCCTAACTCTTGAGATTGATGTGTGCAATCTACTAGTTAACAAATATTAGGTACTTTCAAGAAAAAAGTATTGTGGTCCATGTTATACAAATAAATTATTTCAACATATTTCTAATTTATCATTATTCATAGTGTGTTTTTAACACCTTCCCTTTCACAAGATTCATAATGATCACATGCCTTTCGTGACATACGATAACTATTTGGTTTTAAGCACATCCCTCAATACTCTAGTGATGCATCCAATTATGATGATACTCCATATTATTCTTGATATTGGTAGACCTAATTATGATAATATCCCTCATATAGCTCATGGTAGTCCTTTCTTTATATACATTTTTCATTTATAACATCCCACTTGGGCTATTAAAATTAGACTAATTTTTGTACCAATTTTAAGTTACTATATCCATATTAACTACATTAAAGGAATATGATTTTATTATAAAATAATTCCATTTGATAAGTTAATCTAAGTTATTCATTTTTGTCTTGCTTGGTTCCCTAAATAGAACTCTACCTCAAGCTCAAAAAATTCATAATCAAGTTTTCATGTATTTTGGTCTTATTTATATTGCTTAATCACAATAGGTGTTGGGAGTTTCTAAGAATTATGGCCTAATAATTTTTTGATGAGAATAAAGATCAACAAATCTCAATGTTTCTTTTTATAACTCATAGGTATCCCCTATCCTCATGGCAAGCACTTAGATATGTGACTCAGCCTAGAGATCTCAATTTCTCTTGCCTTGTGCTTACATTTTATGTTGGGTTTTGGGGTGGGAGGTGAGCTAAGTTGAGACTAGTCCTTTGGGGGCTGCACAACATGGCCTAGGCATACTACAATTAGGAACAATCAGTCAGTGTGAATCAAATGTTGGACCTACATGGGAAGAACCCAAAGCCTTAGTACAACCATGCCAGCCATTCGAGCTGAGTGGGTTACCCCCTCAAAGTTTAAAGAGATGTTAAAGATTGTTTTAACCTTGGATTTTTGTCAATAATTGGATCCAATTCTAATCCAAGGAATGTTGTCATCAACAAGTGTTGCTAGAACCTTTGAGATCTCGTGATTGTGGAAATTTATTGATCTATTTCCAATTGTAGGGACCTCACTATCTTAGGTGGTGGCACAAATATATCAAAATTAATTTTGAGTTATTAATCTTGAGCTTACAACTTAGCAAGATGACAAGCTCCTCTAATTTTTCTTGACATAGTTTTCCTACATCATCAATGATATCATTGACCTGCTAAGGTGAAATCCCACAAGTTTCATAAAGATAGTATTTTTTATATAGCATGATGTGAATATGTGTTAACATTTTGAACCCTATCATTTCGAAGGAGTGGATAACACTTTTGATCTCAGGTGATCCCACAAAGCTGGTTTACAATTTCTAGGAGGATCTAATTTTTGCTGAAATCACATATTTTTAGAAAATATAATGATTTAAGCCTTAAAAAGTTCCATTTAAAGCATTCCAATTGAGGAGGGTTTGATCAAACTACCTTAAATCAAACCACCTTGGATAGAACCTCACTAGTTTTAAACCATACCTATAGCAGTCTCCTTTACACCTATCACAATGCTGATAAAAAACCACTTTTGATTTACCTTTTCGGGGATCAAATGAATCCATTTAAAATTTATTTTTTGTAAGTATTTAGTCCTTATTATAATCATCCCAAAAAGTATAATTTTAAATAAATTTTATTTTATTTTATATTTCTTCTGAATGTAGGTTTTTCACAGAAAATCAAGCTCTTTGTTCTACACATGTGGAAAAATAATAGATTATAAAAAAAAAATTGAAAAATATGAGTGCACCAGATATTGAAGTCCTTTATCCAACAAAGAAAAAAAAAGAATTTCGATACACACAAAAAATGTTACGCATTATACGGTCACGCTATGTCTGAATTATAATTGGTTTTACTTCAAAACTTGATTAAAGAAAAAATATTCAATAAAAAACTATCTAACCAAGTGGAAGCACTAGATATCAGAGTTATGAATATAAATTTGAAAGAATTAGAATTTTATCCTTCATGGAAAAAAAGTTATGCGTTATACGGTGAGCATCACTTTTTTAAAATGTTGTTTTCTGAAAAAAAAACTAGTTTTTGAGGGAGATGGAAAAAGAAGTGCAATCTAATTCCAAAATTTTTGAAAAAAATATATTTATAATGTATAGAAAAAATTTCACAAAACTCTAGTTTGCATCATCTTCAAATTCCTCATAGTTTAGGCACTATAGGTGCCCGAAAGTAAATATTTAGTTAAAAAAAATATTTCAGTGTCCAGTTTGGCCAAAAATTGTAAACCACTATTGCGGGATCACCCTCTCTTTAGATTATATTGAGCATTATATATGTTCTCATTTAATAACTCTTGTATTCTCAATAGAGCATACTTAGATAAATATCAACATGTGATTACACAACCATTTTCCAAGCTAGATGATTAGAGGTCCCTTGCAACCCTATGGGATGAGTTCATAATGTGTTAAAGTAGGGTTGTGAGATAGGTTGGTGAAATGACGGAAAATGGGTGAGAGATGATTTTTTATGGTTTAGAACATAGAGAACACCCACTTTTCATTCAAGGATAACCTTGGAGATCTCAATGCAAAGGAGAAAGAGATTTTACAATAGGACTATCCTAGGGTTTGATTGTAAACTAATGATGGGTTTTCCACTAAGTTAATACTTGGAAATACAAATGCAATGCAAGATGTAATTCTTAACCCTAATTCAATGCAATCTTTCACTAAATGACCTAGAAATGTAAATAAAACAAAACAAAAAGCTGCAAGATGGAATATGTGCACTTGGAAACCTAAAGATGACTAGATGGGGCTCTAAAATATTGGAAATTCTAACTTTAATGCTGATTGGGACTCATATGTCAGGCTGGGTGAATCAGTCCCAGATTTGGATTTCTTTACAAAAACATGAATCTGGCAAATGGGTATTCGAATCTGTAAAAACCTAAATTTTGACCTAAACCAGGACTCATATTCTAGAATTGGCGAATCAGTCTAGTTAGGGTTTTCTAAAACTTCAAGGTCTGAATCTAGTCTTCAAGGTCTTCTCTATGCTTCAAAATTGATTTCCAGATCTAAAACCCTAATTTACAATCTATAGAAGTCTTCCAAGTATCTTCAATGCAAGGTGACAACTTTGACAACTTTCTCCAAACTTTCTCTTCAATATGTCTTCAATCTAAACATGCAAATCACACACTAAAGAGAGGGGAATTTTTTTTTTCGTTAGTGGATAGGGGTTTTCCTTGGTCAAACCCTATTTTGGTAATCAAACCTTGAAATGAAATGAAATGGGAATGGAGAATGACAAATGAACAAAATATGATGTTGCAACTCACCAAATCCTAGCAATGAGAGGTTGCAAACATGTATGAGATGGCTCCAATGGATGCAGATCTTTACTCTTACTTGAATGTGATAGATATTGAGTGAAATGCTAGCTTGAATCATAAAACCCCACATCACAATTATTAGCTAAAAAACAAACATGATGAATGAAGACTTTTACATGATGCTTGATGCTTGAATAATGCCCTAGAAGATGCTTGATAATCTGCCCTTGAATTCTCTTGAATGCTCTTGTAAACACTTGAATACTCTTGTGAACTCAAACTTGCTATAAGGATGCTCATTCAACTTGCTAGGTGTAAAATGAGTGAAAGAAACTTGTATTTATACTTAATTATGCAAGAATTCCCAAAAATTACAACATTACAAGCTGACATTAGATCTAGGAGGATAAAATCCCCCCAAAAATTTGAATTAATTTTAATTTTGGGCCACACAAGACTCATATGCCCAAGGTGGCGAATGAGTCCCAAACCACAAAATCTGGGCCACATAGTCTGAAAACACTTGAATTATGATTAGATGTTGATTTGTGTTTGGATCATCCTCGAAAAGATGCATTAAATGAGGCTTGTGGATGTAAAATAAGGCCAATGAGAGCATAAAGAAGCTTAATTATTTAATAAAACCCTAGAAAACTCTATAAGTGTGTTGCAACACTTTACAACACTCCAAATAAGGCATCAATAGGATCAATTAGTCCACAAGGGGCCAAGACCTAATGTGAATATGTTAGACACATTACAACACCAAATCAAGGCCATGTTGCGGGGGACATTTTTTGTCATTACATCTAGCCCCCACTTTAGTGAGAGGAAGAACTTGCTTCCAACTCACACTAAATTAGATCGATGCACATCAAGAGGGGTCCAAATGCACCAATGCTAGTAAGATAGGACAACCATGATCAAGAGGGTTGCACAAGCCCCTAGGACCAAGGTCCTATGGCAAACCCACATAGGCACAAAAGAACACACATAAAAAAAGATATGAAGAATAATAGCAAGGCACAAGCATACATTGCTAGAGTCAAAGAGGAAAGAAAACAAAAGAGGGGTGGATCAAGCTTTGACCATTTTTCCAACACGTTGTGGATTAGATCTAGGTTGTTTGTTCAAAAAATGCACACTCACTTTGAGGCAACAAAACTTTAGATTGTCCATTGAGTGAGAAATCCAAGAAGGTGAGACACATACACACACATCCGATATGCACTCACACACATGTGAGTGGCTAAGTGAAATTCATCCCTCAAATGGGATTCCTGTCAAACCATATCAAAGTTATACCTCTTGATAACTTTGATAAGGTGCCACACAAAAATGAACTTTGAGCTTCATGAGGAAAGGAAAACTTTGTATTCTTGAAAATCATGAACAAAAAAGAAGGCTCTATAGGCATGCTAACTGTATTATGCAAGGTGGCCATATAACCAAAAATTCGAATGCAACAGTAAGGAATATTCAAAGGAGTCTAGCTTTTAAATTCATACGAGGTCTTAACTGAGGGAACATTGTGCCTAATGTCTCCAAGAGAGGACCAATCAAAGAATAGAATATTCACAACTTAGGGGATGCATTGTGTCACATCAAGCCACTAAGAGGAATATAATATGCTAAGAGGGATCACACTTTTGAAGGACATTGCACCCAATGTTAACCGCAAAGTGAAAAATGCATCATATGAAATAAAAAGACTACACCATGAACCATGGAAAAGAAAAATAAAAAAGAATAATGCTAATGTATGCCCCCACTTTAAAGGAATTGTTAAACACCATATTGTGAGAAATTACTTTAAAGTAGCAAATGATAAATGCTAACAATAAAGAAGACATGAGAGCTAACTTGGAAATCCTTGTACCAAGTCATATGTTTCCAAATAAAACTATGCCATGTGAAAGAGAAAAGGAAAGAAAAGAGAGGGGTTTCCCCCAAAATGAAAACACCAAACACATAAATGATCTATGGATTTGGGGTCAGTATTTTCTTGCTACAATGTTTTAGAGAGCTCAAAATTGTTATCATTCCCTAAATACGCATAGAACTGGATGAATGACACAAAGAGAGGGAAAATAAGAAAAAAAATTCCGGTTCAACATGGAAGAGACATGAATGTCTTGATGCCTTACATCATCCCCAAAAGGAAAACACAAGAAAAATGAAGAGAAAAATAAAGGAAAAGTTTTTGGGTCAACATGGAAGAGACATGAATATCTCAACGCCTTGTTTCATACCCAAAAGGAAAACACAAGACAAATAAAAAGAAATAAAGAAAAATAAAGGAAAAGCTTTTGGGTCAACATGGAAGAGACATGAATGTCTCAACGCCTTGTGTCATCCCCAAAAGGAAAACATAAGACAAATGAAAAGAAATAAAGAAAAATAAAGGAAAATATTTTTGGGTCAACATGGAAGAGACATGGATGTCTCAACACCTTGTGTCATCCCCAAAAGGAAAAAAAAGACAAATAAAAAGATAAAGATAAAAGATTTACGACATAGAGAAGAATGAAGGTACAAATAGAGGAATGCCACAAAGAGAGAGAACATCAAATAGAACATCATGGGGGATCACATTAAGCACATGCAATCACACAAAAGAAAAATAAATAACGCAAAGAACTAGTAAGGAACGTGCAAGTCAACCTAAAGTAGGTTGTCTACATCCTATTGGGACTATGAAATTCTGATGATTTTCATGTTGTTCGTACCCATGCATCTTCCAAATGAGTCCTACCTTGAGCACATTTTCCTCTCTTCATGATATTTTACCTATACTTTTCCCATATAGCCCCATAAAATCCATCGGGTCATGCATTTTTCATATTACAGTTCCTATCGACATGAGTTCATAATTGTCTCCCTGACCCACAATGCTTTTGTGCTAACATATGTTCATTGTAGGCCTATCAGAAGGACTTCTTCATTGTAATAGCAATCAACATTCACCTATGGGTACATATCAGCATGACATACATATGGTTTTGGCGATAGAGGAAAATTCCTATTGGCAGGAGTATTTTTCACTAGGGTAAGGCCTCCTCGAATGGGTCAGGTCTCACTGACTAATGCATAGGGAGGTTCATCGGCAGGAGTTAGGTTGTCAGGGTAATGTCTTATCAAATTTAAAATGTCTCATCAACTAGCTCATTGAGCAAGCACATCGGCCAAGCTAAGCAGTATCGGAGTGAGGTCTTGGCAAGTGACCTCTGGTCTCTCCGACATTACACAAAAGGTTTCTATCAAAAGGTTCAATGGTGAGAAAAATTTATATCAGTGCAAGGTCTCACCGAGTACCTTGGGTCTCTCCAATAAGGCACAAAATGACTCTGTCAGTCACAGCGACACACAAGATGGATGAAGACTTTCGGTGGAACATAGTGTGGTCTACAAGACATCTCCCTAACTATGATTTGTTACAGCGACCCGCATGAGATAAAATGATGCATCGGCAAGAGAACCCTTATTTCACGATGACCAAAATAATCATGAGGGCTCTCAGTGAAACATGGAATGATCTGTGTGACCTCTCATTTATATCATAAAGTTACAGCGATGCAGATGAAACAAGGAGGCACATTTCGGTAGAAAATTTCTTATGTCTTAGCAATTGGAACAAATATGACAGAAAAGTATGTCTTGGTGAGACATAGGGCAATCTGTGGGATATCTCCCCAATAACAAAAGGTCATAGCGAAGCACATGGGGCGACTGATAGTGATTTAATTGCCTTCAGCATGACTACCAGAATGTTACAGCGAATGTTTGCTGATAATTAACAAAACTCAAACACTGTGGCCAACATGTGAATGCTAAATGCAGTTGCTGGCCAACATGGGATGAGCACAAATTCAGTGGTAGGCTGACATGGGATCTCAAATTGATATGTTTTCTGATGCTGGTGTATAAATATGCATTTTGTGATTGTAAAATCATCACGAGCTATTAGATATTTGATATACAATAGATTAGAGATGAATATAGTAGAACAAGATTTTTCAGAATAGAGGCTATGATTGCATGATTTTAGAATGGAGGTATTTATGAAAGTCAATTGATTTTGCTACACATTTCTGGTGTCAATTATCGATTGAATTTAATGAAAATACTGCTAAGCTGTCTCCAAGATTGATGCTTTCTAGTTGTTTAAGTTGATATAACAAGATTATATTCAATTCATCAGTGCACATTTTTTGTATCTGTGTGATTAATCAATTGGTTCTTTCAAGAAAAGATTAAATCCTTTTAGTTGATCACAGTAATCAGAGAGATTCATTTGGATTATTAAAGTAGAGCTTAGTAGTTACAGTATTGCATGTTTATACAACTTGTAAACATAATATATGCCAAATAATTTGAGTTTTCTCTAGAGAAGTGTCGCTCATCTTGATTTCATTTGACTCCGCATACCCAATAAGGCACTAGTCTCTGCACTTCATCATTTGGATTCATTCAGTTTCTTTACATATGTTAATTGAATATTTTAGAATTTAGATTAGAAGATTGCTATTACATTATGTACCAAGTTTGAATTCATTTGTTCACTTCCATCTTCCATTGTGGACAAATCACTGCAAGAAGGATAATCCTAAGTCAAGTCTGCCCAATTCAGATAGGTACACCCGCCTAGGTCTTGTAGCACTTGAAGAGTAGAAGGTTTAATTCATTTGACCTTGTCTGTTACCCTAAAACGTATCAAGAGATTGGAAGCCTCTTGAGGCATCCTGCCTACATTTTTGAGAGCTAACAAATTGGCGACTCTGCTAGGGAATACATTCAGAATCAGGGCCTTAATCATAGAGTCAGGAATTTTATACAGACTCCATTGGGGATAAGAAATATCAAATATTTTCTCACTTTTGAGAAGTGAGTGGCGAATCTGATAGAAACATTGCAAACATGAATGGAAGAAGATCTCAATACAAGGGAGGTCATACTAGAGCTCCTGCTGGTAGCAGTAAGTGGACACACAAAGATGACAAGGTTGATAAAGGAAAAAGGATAAGTGAGGACATGCACATAATGGACAAAGGCAAAGCATCAAGAGAACATTGTGAAACATATGATCACTATGATACATGGAGAGATAGTTCCAGTGCAGAACTTTGTACCCCTAAAGAGCAAGTAAATCCTTTTCACGATTTTCAGAAACAAGCTAAAGTTGAGGCTGAACAAATAAAAAATTAGCAAGAATATGATCTGAAAATGCAGGGTAATCAAAATGAACTTATTGATCATGAATCTCCTCAAGATGATTATGAATCTTTGACTTATGAGGAAGTCAAAGCGTGGTTTGAATCTCAGAAAAAAAAGAGAGAGGAGCAGGAGAAAGCCCAGATAATACAAGCAATGAGAAAATATGAATTGTAGGAAGCTTAGAACATTACTTAGATAGCTGGTTGCCCCCCAAAGTATGTACCACCTCATAAGCAGGGTGATCATGGTGCAGGGCCCTCTAATCAATCAAATGCTCCTCACAATTAGATAGGGAATTAGTACATACAACCAAATCATCCGCCTCATATTTCCACACAACATATGCAACCACCTCATGGTCAGCATTATATCCCACAGCATAATGCACAATTCAATAATCCAATGTACCAATATCAGTATCCACCTAACCCTCCCCCTCACCAGTACACAACAATGATTAGACAATTTGATTTAGTAGGTTTCAATTATACCCTTACCCTATGGACGACAGCTGGAGAGGCCTGGTGCCTAAGTTTATAGGGAGTGATGCAATTACTATTGAAGACCATTTAAGGAATTTCAATTTTTTCATCCAAGACATAGATGTGTCATATGGAGATTTACACATGAGGCTATTTATGATGTCACTTATTGAAGATGCTAGGGATTGGTTCAACAGCTTACCAGCATTCTCAATTAATTCTCTTCAAATATTCTAGGATCGATTCCTAGAGCAATATGGGAATCTAAATGCACCAGATGCTGCTCTTAATGAATTGATGCGAATTCAGAAAAATTAGAATGACTCAATTTATGATTTCAACTGAAAATTCAATAAATTGCAAAATAAGATACCTCTTGGATCAAAGTTGATAGATTCTGTAGCATTGAGTGTTTATTTGAATGCATTTGATCCTAAAACAAGGTATGAAATGAGAAATAGATTCCCAAGAGATTTGGCTAAAGCTCAGAAGATAGCACTGACAATTGAAAACAATAGGAAGGCTATTGGTATAATCAATAAAAGAGACAACCCTAGGGCTCCTCAACAAAGCAACAATTATCAGTACAAATAGGAAAGCACATATAGGAATGAAAGGCCGAGGTTGCATGACATGCCTTATAATACAAACTGGAAGGATGAAAAACCTATAACAGCTAGGCCTAGAAGCAAAGAAACTCCTAATCCATTGAGCAAGAGGGGAACTTATATGGTGAGTAACAATTACTTCTGTGAAGCTTGTGATAAGCCACATTCCCCAGATTATTGTGTTGTAGCCCAAAGAATGCAAGAGGAAGGAATGTTGATGAGAAATAGTGGAGAAGATCACATGGTGTATTTGACTTCAAATACCTTTCACCGTGTTGAGGAGAGGTACTTGTCTTCAGAGGATGAAGGTTATGAGTATGATGTTTCAAATCAGAAATACAATGTCCATATGGTTGAACAGCAGGTCCTTTCTGAATTTGAGAATGATTATACAGAGCCACATTTTGTAAAGATGCCTACTTAATGCAGTATGAGGAGACTTACTGATGAAGAGATAGAGAGATTAACTATTGCTGTAGTTGAAGAAGCCAAGAGTAAGTACTTGTTGAGAAATAGGATAGTAAATGAGAATGAAGGCATCCCCAGGGGAATCTTTATGAAGGATCAGAAGGTGACACAAGGAACTGTGAAGAGGTCGGATATTAGACAGCTTGATAAATGTGAATAGAAGCCTGTCCAAAAGGACGAAGTGAAGGAATTACGCAAAGAGATGCAAAATCTTGACCAGCCTAGTGAAAGAGAGAAGGAAGAAAACAAAGGAGAAATGTCTAAACAAAAGAAAATTGTTAAGGTGGAGGGCTCTTCTTTTGACTTCACTCAGGCGTTATCCCAGGTAAAAATGTCTATTCCTCTACTTGAGATGATGAAAATTAAGGAATACAAAGATAGTGTTGTTCAATTGATAATGAATTTTGAAAATAAAGTAGATATTAAAGCAGTCAATAGGTAGGAGAAAGTAGATATCCCAGAAGTCTACTTGAGTGATGTATTAACAACTCCCCCACAAGTTGATCCTTTTTTCACTACATTACTCATAATTAACAAATTGTTGAGGAATTGCATGATAGACTCTGGTGCAGCTATAAACATCATGCCAGTAGGAGTTATGAAGTAGCTTGGCATGTGGGTTGATACTAATGGAGGAAAGTGCTATGCAATGGATAACAGCCCTATTACTATGGTAGGTATTATGAGAGATGTTGAAGTCAAACTGGATACTTATCCACAGGTGGCTTATAATATAGATATATTAGTAATTGATACCCCTCCTTAGTTTGGGATGCTTTTATCAAGACAGTGGACAATAGCAATTGGGGGGAATGTCTAGTTTGTTTTGTCTTATGCAACTATTCTAGTGAATGGTTAGGAAGTCAAGTTATATAGGAATCCAAGAATGAATCAGCTTGTTGACTATGTACCACAAGATCAAATAAATTATTTATGTGATGTGGATCTTGGAAATTTCAAGATAGAATTAGCCCAGTCAGAGTTAGTCAATATTGATCCAATTGAAAAGTATGTTGTACATGACTGCAATGGTGTGTGGAGGATGTACTTTGGTGGAGCATGGGAGCCTGAATCATTTTATTGGACAGAGTCATCAAAACAATGTACCTTTGATCCAGTGAATAAAATTATTGACACCACACAGGGAAAAAGGCATGAAGACAATGGTGATACCACAGATGAGCAACAAGAGATTAATCATACACTACAACCAATAGAAGATGAGACATGTGCAACTCAATATGGTTCATATGATAGCCTCCATGAGGAAGATGAGGATATTGAATTTCTTTCCTGCATAACAAATTATGACATAGAAGGCAGTGTATGTTTTGAGGGATCCAGTGAATATTTAGATTGTGAAGATGGATTTGTGGATTTTGATCTGCAGTAGGGTGATTCTTGCAATTCTTATGATGATCAAGAAGAGGAAGCAATGGAAAATGTGGATCCATTTGATAGTGAACAAGTAACACTTCCAGTCGTGGTTGAGTACTATGAAGATACATTTGATGATGAAGAGGTATTTTCAGATCCACTTGATGAGGAAAATATATTTTCAGACAAACAAAATGGTGTGTCAAATTATGGAACAAATGACTGTGTTGGTAATATTTCTGATTTTTCATTCTCTGATGATCTTGGACCTCTTTTTGATGATGACAAAAGTGAACAATATAACTATAGTAATGTAAATAAAGAAACATGTGCACTCAATAGTGAGAAAATTTCAGATTTTTTAACTCTTGAATATCAGAGATATACACATGAGGGTGATCTTGAAGTTCTGTGTCCAACTTGTATTTGTTTTGACAGTGAAAGATCTTTGTGTGAATATTCTTATGACTCCCAATGCATTTCTTTGAATGATGGTGAAACCTTTGGTGTTGATCAAAAGTCTATGTCCATTCAGGATGAGGTATGTGATTTTGAAATTTCTAACTCATGCGAAGAAGACTTTTATCTGCATACCGAGGATGATAGAGGTCCAGATTTGATTGGTTCATATATGCTTGATATTGAAGATATGAGTCATATTGAAATATTGTCTCCAAATGATGATTTGAAGGAGGTGAAAAAGGTTTCAGATTTGTTTGTTGTAGACAGTGTTGATATGACATAATTTTTTGATTCTCAAGAGAAGCACTTTGATGGTCAATTTTCAATAAAACTGGGAGAATGTTTCACAATTCATAATAGTGAGAGAGGTAATATAACAAGATTATATTCAATTCATCAGTGCACATTTACTGTATATGTGTGATTAATCAATTGGTTCTTTCAAGCAAAGATTAAATCCTTTTAGTTGATCATAGTAATCTCAAAGAGATTCATCTAGATTATTAAAGTAGAGCTTAGTAGTTACAATCTTGCATGTTTATACAACTTGTAAACAGAATATATGCCAGATAATTTGAGTTTTCTCTAGAGAAGTGTTGCTCATCTTGATTTCATTTGACTTCGCATACCCAATAAGGCACTAGTCTCTGCACTTCATCATTTGGATTCATTCAGTTTCTTTACATCTATTAATTGAATATTTCAGAATTTAGATTAGAAGATTGCTATTACATTCTGTACCAAGTTTGAATTCATTTGTTCACTTCCATCTGCCATTGTGGAAAAATCACTGCAAGAAGGATAATCCTAATTCAAGTCTACCCAATTCAGATAGGTACACCCGCCTAGGTCTGGCAGCACATGAAGAGTAGAAGGTTTAATTCATTTGACCTTGTATGTTACTCTAAAATGTATCAAGAGATTGGCAGCCTCTTAAGGCATCTTTCCTACATTTTTGAGAGCTAACACATCCGAATAATGTTCATTGTATGTCAAAGGAAAACAACTAGCTAAAGGGATAATAGCAAGTACCGAACTGGGGTTCATGACCAAGTTCAACACTCTTCCTAGGAGAATTGTCGTTTAAGCTCATAGAAGAGGAAAACAATGTAGTCAATTCATTATGAACTTCCCCATTAATTTTAATAATCTTCTTATCATCATCTAAATTAATCATAAAAATAGATCAAAGGATAATGTCTAAAGAAGGGTTCAACTCTTGTTGTGGTTGTATTATAGGATTGTTTTGTTTTGGGGTAGGGGAGAACTCATCATGCATTGCTTTAGTCAAGTTTGAATCTTGATTTTATTTGTTTATTTCTTCATGTAACCTATGAGGAAGGGCACAACATCTATGCCTATGCTCTCTAGCACCACTATTTCTTTTAGTTCTATTTTCAAGTTGCATTTGTGTAGGAGCACATTGATCAACCATATGTTTCTCTTCTTCCCCAAGGGGAGGAATAGAAGGAACCATAGGAGGTTTTTCGACCAATTTCTCTTTGATTTTGTAAACTTGTTTTATTTGAGGAGGCATGATGATATTTTTTTGTTATCTCTTGGTCTTTTAGAGGAAGTAGGTGAAGGTTTTGTCTTAGGTTGGTTGTGGTCATTTGGAATTTACTTAGGTTCAATCATGGTTTCATCAAGGATGGTAGGCTCAGTTGTAGTTTGAGGCATGTTTCAGAGGGATAGTTTTACTATTTTCTTTTCCTTGGACTTTTGATAGGATTTGAAAAAGAAGTCTTCTCGTGGTTTGATAGGTTCTATAGGCTCAGGCCAAAATAAATCTAATGAAAAGTTTCCATGGGAGGAAAACGGGTTAAATCCACTATGATGGACAGTGAAAATTTCATTGTCAAAGGGAAAATTTAAACATTTATGTATAGGTGAATGGATTGCATTCATGGAGTGAAGCCATGTATAGCCTAATTTCACACGAAATTGGTTCAACTATAGGATGATGGAGAATGAGATATCTAATATTTTTGGTCCTATTTGTAAAGGAAGGGTGATCAATCCCATCGTAGGGCAAGAAAAACTCTTGTGTATCTTGATCAATGCTTTTGGTCTATCATATATGTCTTGATAGAGCTCATATATAAGTAAGAATTCTTCGGTGATCACATTCTTTCCATAGACAAGATCTATTAATATCCCATTAGTGGGCTTGTCATAGATTCGATTGGCTATGTAAAGAAGACCATTGGGTGCATGTTTAAGTATATCCTTAGAGGAGAAAGCAATTTCAAGACACTTTTGAGTTTGAACCTTGTGAGGAATGACATCTATCACTCCTACCATATCATCCATAAAATCAATATTTATAGGATAATGTTGAATAGAATCATTGTTATCATCATTCGTATCAACATTCATCACATTATTTTTTGTAGTTTCACTAGCTTTGACAAATTAAATGTTATGATTAAGCATATGGTTGGTAAGAATTTTCATGTTTTGGTAAGGAGGGGCAGCAAACTTATTTCCTTGATCACTAACACCTCCAACAGAAAGACGGCCAGAATCAATGAGGTCTTGCACAAGATTTTTAAGACGCTTACAATGTTTTGTGTCATGTCCACTTTGTTGGTGATAATGGAATTAAGAATTTTTTGTATAGTTTGTGGGAAATGGTTTATTAAGATCAGGTGCTTTAACCGGAGGCAAGGTAATCATCTTCTATTCTAGGAGTTGTGACATTGTGTTGTGAAGGGTATCAGGAAAGGGAGTGAATTTCCTTTTTGGGTCCCAATAGCTAAAGGGTATCACGGTTTTAATAGTGGCTACTTGGTTATTAAAATTCTGATTTTTTATTGAGGGGGATTAAATTGAAGGAAAACTTAATTATTTTTTCAAAAAGTTTGAGAATTGTTTTAGTTTGTGGGCTCAAACTTCTCAGTATGGCTAGAAGTGGATTTTGTATCTTGACTACTAATTGAATTTTGATAATCACAAAGGGTAGTACACAAGTGCATAAAGGATGACAATCTCATCATGGTAAGCTTATCTTGTATTTAATTTTGCGAGTTTTTGATGAACATCTTTTGAAGGTGAGGATGAGGAACTTTGACATCAATTTGGGAATAAAGCATTTGGTAGTGTGAGATAAAGTCGGTTATCTTTGTCTTCTTTTTGCTTATATCTCACCAAATCTACCAAGGTCATCTTAGGAGTCATATGCACTTGGAAATGGTTGAAAAATGTGTCAAAAAGTTCATTGAATGAAGGAATTGAATTGTTCAGTAATGAAGAGAAATATTCTAAGGCAATATCCTTCAAGGACCTAGGAAAAATCTTAGCCAATAGTTTATCATCAAGGACAACGTCACTACATAATGTAGTATAAGCATTAACATGGTTAGAAGGATCTCCCTTTCCTCCATATTTCTTGAATATATGGGCACCTCTACACCTTGTGGCATTGGTGTTCACAATATCTCCAAGGACAATGGACTGCTTTTGACATATATGTAGGTGGGCCATTTTGATTTTGGTTGATGGTGGAAATTTGATTTTGAAGGGATGAAACGGTTTGGAAGAGTTGACTTATGAGAGGTTCATTGCTTGTGTTATGAGATGGAGGTTAAAAAGGTGAATGGGTGTATGTGTTTGAGGGACAAGTGAATGGAATTCTTATAGGTGGTAAGGTAGTAGGAGATATGACATGTGATGCCACAAAGGTACTAGGGATGCTAGCGGAAATACCCAGGGAAGGAATCACATTACTAGTTGGTTGCATTATTGTTGTCACTTGAGGGTTAGTATAGGCATGTATTTAGGAAATTTTTGTGGGAAGAGGAATTTGAATTCCTCCTTGGCTTGTGACATTTCTTGTAGGTAAAGGACAACTAGTGGTTGAGGTGAGATGTTTTCCAAAGATTTGAACTATGTTTTTCACAAGGTCAAGTCCATCTTCAATTTCAAGAATGCAATGAATGTTATCTATAGTAGGGATGGCGGTACTTGAAATGTTGTCATTTTTCACTTGATGTTGTAGGTTTGCTAAGTCTTCATGGATTTGAATTATGTTTTCTTGTGGGACACTAGCAACCATTGTTTCAATATGTGTCACACTACTTGAAGGAAAATAATTGTTAAGGGTATGGTCCATACCTAGTGTACTAGTGCCAATACTAGGAGTGAAAGAGAAAGATAACCCAAGGTCCACAAATATTGTGCTATCACAAGATGACATGAATCTTGAACTTTGTCTCACTACAATATTAGCAATAGGACACCAAATACTCATGCAAGGGCTTCTAAATGCAAAATGAATGCAAATGCAATATAAGCTAAGAAAAATCAAATTATTATAACAAAATTTCTAGAAAATGAAATAGAAAGCTATAAACAACAAACAAAAGCTTGGAAACAATGTTTTAAATATTGGAAAATGCAATGCAAAATCTGCACTAGGACTGATTCGCCCAAAGGGGTGTATGAGTCCTAGTGGGGATTTTTTTTTTAATTTAAAAAAAAAATCAATTGATTTTTATGATTTTTATGTTGCATGATCTATAACCTAAGTGTAAATGCATATTTTGTATGAGTTTTAATTACATGAGATGCAAAAATGTAATCTATATGCACTTTCAATAATGCAAAATTTGAAAACCCCAGAATTCCAATTAACTAATGTAAACCCTAATGTAATGTTAATGCAAGAAAGATATAGGATGATGATGCACTCCAAATCAGAATTATGATGTTCTAAATGCAGGTTCACCAAAATGAAATGATTGAAAATGGGTAAGAGATGCTTTCAAATGGTTCAGAACATAGAGCACACCCACTTTCCAATTATTTCATTCAAGGATAACCCTAGAGATCTCAATGCATAGGAGAAAGGTATCTTGTAATAGGGTTTTCCTATGGGCTGACTGTAAACTAATGCAAGGTTCACCACCAAGATAAGAATTGGAAATACAAATGAAATGCAATATGTAATGCTTAACCCTAGTTCAATGCAATCTTTCACTAAATGACCTAGAAATGAAAATAAAACAAAATAAAAAGCTGCAAGATGAAATATGTGCACCTGAAAACTTAAAGATGACTAGATGAGGCTCTAAAATGCATGGAATTTTGACTTTAATGTTGATTAGGACTCATATGCTAGGTTGGATGAATTAATCCTAGATTTGTATTTCCACTCATAAATAGGAATCTAGCAAATGGGTATTTGAATCTATAAAAACCTAAATTTTGACCTAAATTGGGACTTATATACCAAAACTAGTGAATCGGTCTAGTTAGGGTTTTCTAAAAATTCAAGGTTTGAATCTAGTCTTCAAGGTCTTCTTCGTATTTCCAAATTGATTTATGAATCCAAAACCCTAATTTGCAATCTCTAGAAGTCTTCCAAGTATCTTCAATGCAAGGTTAGAACTTTGAACACTTTGAACACTTTATTCAAAATTGGTCTTCAATGTATCTTCAATCTAAACTTGCAAATCACACACTAAAGAGAGGAAAAAATGTTTTTTTATTAGTGGATAGGAGTTTTCCTTGGTCAAACCCTATTTTTGTAATCAAACCTTGAAATGAAATGAAATAGGAATGGAGAATGATAAATGAAAAAAATATGATGTTGCAACTCACCAAACCCTAGCAATGAGATGGCTCTAGTGGATGTAGATTTTGAATCTTGCTTGAATGTGATGGATCTTGAGTGAAATGCTAGCTTGAATCATAAAACCCTACATCACAATTGTTAGTTAAAAAAGAAACATGATGAATGAATACGTTGACATGATGCTTGATGCTTGAATAATGCTCTAAGATGCTTGATAATCTACCCTTTAATGCTCTCGAATTCTCTTATAAACACATTAATGCTCTTGTGAACTCAAAATTTCTATAAGGATGCTCATTCAACTTGCTAGGTGTAAAATGAGTGAAATAAACTTTTATTTATACTTAATTATGTAAGATTTCCCAAAATTACAACACTACAAGCTGACATCAAATCTAGGAGGATAAAATCTCACTAAAAAATTAAATTAATTTTAATTTTGGAACACATGGAACTCGTACACCCAAGGTGGTGAATGAGTCCCATTAGGCATAATTTATGGGACCAAATTCAAAAATTCTTAGAAAGGTGTGAAACTAGGATTGGGACCCAAAACCCTAGGTGGGACTCATATGCCCAAGGTGGCGAATGAATCCCAAACCACCAAATGGGTGGTCCCATAATAGTGGTTTACAATTTTTGGCCAAACTAGACACTCAAATTATTATTTTTAACTAAATCTTCACATTCGGGCACCTATAGCGGCTAAACTATGAGGAATTTGAAGATGGTGCAAACTAGAGTCTCATCAAATTTTCTCTGTAAATTCCAAAAATATTTTTTTCAAAATTTTTGGAATCAAATTGCACTTCTTTTTCCATCTCCCATGAAAATAGATTTTTTTTAGAAAACAACATTTTTAAAAAGTGACACACACCGTATAGCATAACTTTTTTTCCATGAAGGATAAAATTCTAATTCTTTCAAATTTAGATTTGTAACTCTCATATCTAGTGCTTCCACTTGGTTAGATAGTTTTTTATTGAATATTTTTTCCTTAATCAAGTTTCAAAGTCAACAATTACAATTCGGACATAGCTGTATAACACGTAACTTTTTGTATATGTCAAAATTTAATTTAATTTTTTGTTGGATCAAGGACTTTAATATCTGGTGCACTCATTTTTTTTTTCATTTTTTGATAATCTTCTATTTTTCCATATGTGAAGAACAAAGAAATTCATTTTCGATGAAAAACCTATGTTTAATAAAACTTAAAAAACAAATACATAACAAAACCAAAACATATTAAAATTATATTCATTGGATAGCTTTTTCTGAGGAATACCATAATCATTTGAAATAAATTTTAAATTAATTCATTTTATCCCCCAAAATCTAAATCAAAAGTGATTTTTATCAGCATTTTGATAGGTGTAAAGGAGACGCATTTATAGGTATGGTTTAAAACTAGCGAGGTTCTATCCAAGGGGGTTTGATCTAAGGTGATTTGATCAAACCCTTTTCAATTGGAATCCTTAAAATGGAACTTTTAAAGGCTTAAATCATTATATTTTCTAAAAATATGTGATTTCAGCTAAAATTCGTTCCTCTCAGGAATTGTAAACCACTATTATGACAGCACCCAAATCTAGGCCACACAGTTTGAAAACACCTAAATTATGATCAGATGTTGATTTGTGTTTGGATCATCCTCGAAAAGATGCATTAAATGAGGCTTGTGGATGTAAAATGAGGCCAATTAAAGAATAAAGAATCCTAATTATTTAATAAAACCCTAGAAAAGTGTGAAATTGTGTTGCAACACTTTACAACACTCCAAATAAGGCATCAATAAGCTCATTTAATCCACAAGGTCCCAAGACCTAATGTGAATATGTTAGACACATTACAACACCAAATCAAGGCCATGTTGGGGGGGGGACATTTTCTGTCATTATAGTTGGTTCCTAGGAAAGTGAACTTAGAATGGGTCCCACTCTCCTATTTTTACATATTAAAGAATTTATTAATAGGATATTATAATTTCGTGGAAGTATTTGTGATGGGTTTTATGAATTTTTCCATACATACTCACTTTAGGGTACAAATTTCTTTTAGAATGTGTACTCATTATTTTTAAGAATAGATATACACATTTATAATGGGTATGGGCTTGAGCAAAACAATGAGGGACCAAAAATTTACCACAACAACATTTTGGTCCATTTAAGACATAAAAAAGGCACATTATAATACACTTGTGTTAAGGCTTGGTAGTTCCCAAGCCTAGGAAATTATGGCTTGGTAGTGACCAAGCCTAGGCCAATCACTAGCAAACCATAATATGCTCACATTATAACTATGTTAAAAATAAAAATCTAAAGAGGTTGAGCTCATTTGAACCTAACCTCTTACCTTTGCAACAACAAACTATGAGTGATAAAAATGGTTAATACATTCTCAATTTGATCAAGCCACTGTCAAAATGTCACCACAACATCTACGAGGTCAAGGAGGTAGTTTTTCTAGTTTTTAAGTGTAAAATTTAGATAAAGTAACAATTTAGCAATGATTTTGATTCTATGTTTTGAATTTCTAGGAAATGAAAATCCTTCACCAATTAATGAAGCCCCTAATTCAAATATTAATGGAAACCCTAGTGAAGAACATGGAAAACCAAACACTCAAAAAAAATATCAATTCGTCAATATATTTCTCAAATGCAACAAAACCTAATAGGTTAATTTTAAATTAACATAAGGGAACTCCAAGCATTGATCGATAGGTTGAAAAATATAAGTGGAACTATTTCCCTTACGACAACCCTCACCACCTCATTGGAACCTATCATCCATCATATATATTCCATGAGTGGCTAAATTAACATGTGGTCAAATAAGAGGGAGGAAGAAAGGTAATTTTATGCCTCAAAATTATTGTACATACCAACAAGTAAAAAATATATATTAAAATTTTATTTGTGTGTGGTGTTCATTGATCCAAAAAATAATGCACCTTACATGGTAATAGCAAGATGTTCACTATCCATTGGTGCCAACACCAAGGAATGGGTTTTTTTGGGAGAGATGGTGCATAGTTTTTACCATCCTCCATTCAACAATAATGAGGACCCATAGTATTTTTTGAGGAAGCTCTATTGTAAGTTTGTACTCAATGAAATCCCAAACTACTTTATGTGTGACTTCTAGGGTGGAGGCACAAGGAATTTCAATAGGAGATAGGGGGAATGTTGTGCCTATGAGTGGGCACAAAGACCCCTTGGTAGGCCAAATATTGAGCATGTCAAGATCCCTCCCATTATGAAGGAGAGTATTGAGGTGGAGACTCTAGAGTATATCAACTTCCTCATATAGACCTTGTTACAACACAATCGACCTGTAATATAAGGTGATGAGGATGAGGATCTTAAGTTGCAACAATGAAATCACCTTTGTTGAGATTGTGGGTGTAATTGTGATTATGGATTCGAGGATTTTCGAGATACATGAGGCCATAGTAGGAAACACCCATATTAGATGACATTGTGTTCATAAATGACCTACTAGATAAGGAATTTGACATTGATGGACATGCAATTTTGAATAAGGTTAAATGTAATTTACTATATTTCTTTTCAAAATATCTATTCATCTATAATAATTTAAAATTAATGTAAATTGATTGTGATAAAATTTTAGGGTTAGAGTTTTCATCCTACATCTATTCACCCTTCATCTCTTGATTACAGGACCATGTTAGGTCTATAAGTATGTAATTAGCAAAGAAATAATAAATATAGTACATGTAAAATTGTATCTAATCATTATATTTATAAATAATGTTAGGCATATTTTGGTAAAATAATGTTGTATTTTTGGTTAATGACATCAATTCAAAATCCTCTTGATATTCATGGCACAATGGAGGTGGGTGTTGCTATTGTATTTTTTCTTTTATACCTTTGTTAGAGTTATGAGCCAGATTAGTAAATTTCAAATTCCATTTCTTGTTTTATCCTCTGTCTATTAGTGTAATTTTCAATTATGCTTCTTGATTCTTGTCACAAGGGGTCACAAATCCAAATCATGCACCTTCCCTCCAAATGGATGAAGAGATACAATGATTGATTGGGATTTATTATCAAGATGTTGGTAAGTGTGTATTTGCTTATATATCGTTGTATAATTAATTTTTTGATATTAATGTATATATTTAATAATTGTATTACCTGTGTACCTCCAAATTTTTTTGAAGAGGAGGTCAACTCGGTGATTTTGAAAGAAATAGTCATCACTTGCCTCTCCACCTACTTCACAGTCAAAGGGTTATGGATTCTTCCATCCTAGTGGAAAATATTGATAATATTATATCTTTGTTATATACCTATGTGCCTTTCTTGTACATTATTTAGTATTACCAACATGTGACATTGTGTATCTATATGGTTTGTTGTAAGCCTATATGAATTTTTTGTACATATATTATAGTTCTACTAATATATAGCATTGTATACCTATATGGATTTTTTGTTTATACAATTATTTTATTGATGTTACCTAAATTTACAAGAAATTATTGTATACACCTAAAAATGGTCTAGATAATATAATTAATTAAATACAATTTATTTGATTAATTAACCCTTCTATATTCATCTACTTATAAATAAATAGAAATATTTATTTATATAGTTCACTTCTAATTCTTCTATCTTTATCATATTATTTCATCTTAATTAAATAAACAAATCACATACTTTGTTTTATTTAATTATCTATTTCTTCCATCTTAATTTAATAAACAAGACTTCTATAGTTGGTTTTATTAAAATAAATATCCTCTTTTGCTAAATTGAATAAATCCAAATAATTCAATTAAAGCATATTTGTACAGCTATTTCCTCTTTTTACTCATCATATCCACCAAAAAAATTAGATATTTTATATCTAATTAATTCAACTCAGCCTTCATAGATAAATTTGGAGACAAATTTGAGATAAATTACAAGCAAACTTCTTCATCTTCTTCCATTTATCATTCCTATCCTCTAGTTGAATGTTTTGTGGGGAGAAACAATCCATAATATTTTCAAGATTCTTCATCCTTCACCATTGAATCCTTCAAATCAAATCTAGACCCTTGCTGCCACATCACAAATATGCTGCTAGGAAATCTATAAATACAACTTCTTTCTATAGGAAATAGATCCCAACTTTGTGCAATCTTACTCTGCAGAAATAACATTAGAAGCATTTGAGCATTTATCATATTAGTAAAATAGCAATCATCATTGTAGAATCATATTAGAATCATCTTAGTTTTATAATCATGGCTCTTCATATAGCTACATCTTAGTTTATTTTATTAGTTTTATATCATATTCATCTATAGGATTACATCATATCATTTAGCAATTATCATATAGGATTAGATTCCTACATTTTACATCATCTCATTCTCTAGATTGGCATTTTAACAGTCACAGTGCTTACAAAATCTGAGAGCCTCTGTGATTTAATAAATCTTTGGAGTTAGAGAGCAATTAGACGCTTTCATTGGATTTTTGCTTTAATTAGATTAATTATTATTTAAATCTATTGATATAATGTCTTATTGATTGTGTTTGTTATTCATTTATGCATATTTTACTCACATAAATTGGCATCCATCGTGGGGCATAAAACCCCATTTTTAACATATTCTTTTGAAAAGTATGCTCGCATGATTCTGAAGTGTTTTGTTTTAGCACGATTGAGACTTTTTATGGTGCATACGACATATATTTTAGCACATCTGAGTATTGTTTCAGTGCATTCGATAGATATTTTTGCACACATGACTATTGTTACGGTGCATCTAGTATCCTATTTCACCAGTCATGAGGTTTTCTTTCAGTTCATTGACCCTATCTTTTAGTGCATACATCAAATTATATAGCACATAGAGTTGTCATTTTTGTGCATTCAAATTTTCTTTTGGAACATCTAATTACTATTATGGCGCATCTAAGTATTTTTGCAAAATCTTAAAAATATGGGAATTAATCACCATTTTCTATGTCATAGGTACCAAATATGCTTGTCAAAGATCATTGTCGAAAACACTTACACTGGTCAAAGACAAAAATTCACAAATTACTAATGGTGTTTGTAGGAATTTACTTTCATTATTGCTTTTTCCTTTAGTAAAGATAGTGCATCTAGCTTAATTAAAGAAATAGTTTGAACCCCATGTCTACTATGTTTCGAAAGCAATAGGCTTATGCTCTCCCCTTAACTGGGTGATAAGAAAGCTGGACTTGCTATCCTGCTTTATTAACACCTTTAGAAGGCCTGCTGTAGTGGGAAAAAGTATTCACCCTACAGGAACAACCTAAGTGGGAACAACCAAATCCAGGTTTTCCACCCCACTATAAAATAAAAGTGAATATGGGGAAACCCACATTCACCAGAAGTGTGCAAGATAACCATCCCCAAAATATTTGTTCTAAAGATTGGGAGGTCTCCTGAGGGAGTTTATCATTCGTCCCTCTAAACATATACCCTTTCTAAGAACTCTAAAGTAGAATCCAACTATGTCAGTTTTCAAACACTTTTTATATCACAATACAAGGGGAGGGAAGAATATCCCCCCAAGAAACTCACCATATAACTATCAGAGACCCTGGCCAAAAGTGAAGGATTCGACTTTGGTTAAGACTCGGGAAAGGCAAAAACACGGGTGCCCTCTAGGGGGTGATTGGGCTGTGTGAGATGACATAGTTGCAAGCTCTGGGATGTGATATTCTAAGTGACCTACTTGACAATTAGAAAATTGATTGAATTGTCTTTATTTGTGTCAAACTAACGGAAATTGAAAGAATCAGACCTGATTCTAGAATACACACTCTTTGTTAAATGTGTAGTATTGGAAACAATATTTAAAAACTTTCTTTTGTGTGTGTAAATTCATTTTCAAAGGAATCATCCAATTAGATCATCACATTTGAAGATTTACAAGCAAAACAACCCTCCAAAATCTTCATTGTTTAGAAAATGACAACCTGGAATCAATCCTTTTATTGAAAAATAATTGGAACAAATAGACTGAACTCTAATTGCTTCTAGTTTAGCACAACCAAACTCTATTTCAGCACATCTACTTAGTATTTTAGTTCATATACACTCTATTTCAGTGCATCTACACCTAGTCTGTCAACATATTTACCCAGAATATTAGCGCATCTATGTTTTATTTCAGCGCATCCACCCAGTTTGTCAGCGCATCTGTCCTATTTAATAGCGCATATACCCAATTTACTAGTGCATTTACACTCTTTTTAAGCACATCTACCCAGTTTGTTAGTGCATCTGCTCTGTTTAATGGTGCATATACCCAATCTACTAGCGCATTTACACTCTATTTTAGCGCATCAGAGGTTTTTTATAGCACATCCACATAATAAAAAACTAGAGAGTTATTTTTACCTCCTATCAAATAGTTGACATCAAAATTCAAATTTTTACCAGAAATAAAACATTTTCTCAGTCAAACCAGTGTCTTAAACTTGGAAAATTGGACCTTACAAGTCAAAATATTTCAAAATTAAACCAAGATCTTACAATTTTAAAATGCCTTATCATCAAACACAACTATTGATTATTAAGTTAAGTTTCCTTATTAGGATCAATCATCCTACAATCATGAAATGAAATGGTATAAAAAGAGAAAATATAATTTGGTCTCATTAATAGAATTTAACATTCTATTTGACTTAGTTATCATCCTTAGCACTATGTCACAAAAAGATCAAAATTTAGTGAAAAGCCCCAACACTTGTATGCCCATTCTAACAAGGTTACAAAGACAAAAACTTAGGGAGAAAGAAATTGAAACACTAAATACTATGGCTGAAGAAAATCCCTTTTCTAGATTCCACCAAAATAATGCTAATGAAATAATTGAAGAGGATATCCAAATGACACAACACGATCCTAAATTTCATATATTTATGAAAAATGTTTTGGAAAGGGATGGAGAAAAATACCTTTTGATGTTAGTTGAATTAGCTGCAAAACTTCTGAAGGACTTTGACTTTAATCGACTAAAAGAAGCACCTATAGTAGCTAAAACTAAACCACAAAACATACAAAACACAGATCAAGTGAATTTTCTAACACATCAAATGAAAAACTTGCAACAACTTCAAGATATGTAAAAAGGGATCAGAAAAAGGTACTCATTACAGGACATTTGTCCCTATCCTTTTGATCCAAGTGTAGACATTATACCATTTCCTAGACATTGCGAATTCCCAAAATATGACAAGTACAATGGTAAAACTCATCCAATTGATCATGCGAGGGAATATAGAACCATAAGTTTAGAATTTGCACAAGAGGAAACTTATCTAATGAGGTTATTTCTAAGAAGCTTAAGAGGTCAATGTATGGAATGGTTCTCTAAACTACAACCAGGAATTTGAACTTTTGAGGAACTTTTCAACAGGTTTATCTCACAATTCTCCTATAATATTCAACATGAGCTAACAATAAATGGCCTTTACAATATGAAACAAAAGAAAGGTAAAACATTCCTCTCATTTCTACAATGCTGGTGAAGGTTTTTTGCTAGGTATCCTCATTCTATACCTGAAGAGGAAAAGATGGAACTATTCATTGAAAACCTAACTGATGAGATGAGTTACATCTTTGACCTACAATTCCCACCTACATTTGAGAAAGTGATAGAAAATGGGCTCAAGATCGAAGAAGCTTTAGTCAAGAGAGGGGTTATAGAATAGTACAATGAAGGATCAAATAATACAAACTCCTTGAATCACTACAATAGCAATGATAAACCAAAGTTTTGGAAAAAGAATATAAATACTGGTAATAATGATGCTGCAAATGAGACACAAAATGTGAAACCAGTATTTAATTTGACAATGACTACTACAAAGACTAATCAAAACAATGATCAAAACATAAATCAAAACAAAAAATTGAACAATGGAGAATCTAAACCACAATCATATCAAAAACCATCAAATCAAAGAAGATTCACACCATTGGGACAAACACTAGAATTAGCAATGAGAGAACTTCTTACACATGGAATTATCACATTACCTGAAGCAAGAAATTGGGAACCAAAAGTAAATCCATCTTGGTGGAATGAAATGGATTATTGTGACTTTCATAAAAACAAAGGACATAAAAATAATGATTGTATGTAGTTAAAACATCTAGTACAAGATTTGATTGACAACAAGAAAGTATTCATAGAAGGACATCAAACAAACAGTGATCATATTGCATTTAAAAATCCTTTATCAAATTATAAAAAGGTAGAATCTTCCTCTGCAAACAGTAAAGGTAAAAATGTAAACTACATTTATGACTACGCTATTCATTGTATTTCTTCGGTTGAGAAGAATGATGCCGCTGATAATCAAATTGATAACATTGGAATCAATGATATCATACCACTAAATTTGATCCTAAACATGGTCACATCCAACCATTAGATTAATGTCATAAAAAATAGGGAAAAGCAAGATTATGCATCAACGTGACAATAAGGGGGCAATCCAAGGTAATATTGAAAGGAGTTGGATCTAAAACCACTACTGCCCCTTCAAATTAGTACAACATAGTTGATCAACTACAAATAATATCAGCCCAAATATCAATATTAGAACTCCTTAAAATCTCACTATCTCATAAGGAGGTTTTGGAACAAGCTCTTGTGGCCACAACAGTACCCAATAATCTGGGATTTTTCCAAGTCTAGGCTATGGTGGGACATTTAACCATGCCTCACTGCCTATGATTTTTTGAACAAGATGACGTATCACTTAATCATCCACACAATGTTTCCCTTCATATTGAAGTCTTAATCCACAAACACTGTGTTAAACGTGTCCTGATAGATGGTGGAGCTGGTTTAAACATTTTCACTTTAAAACTAATCCATGCACTAGGATATTATGATAATGCTATTGATGCCAAAAGGAAAATCACAATAAAATCCTATGATGAAGAAGAGAGATCCTCTAAAGGATTTATCATGTTGCATATTCAAGTAGGACCAATTGTGAAGAATATAATTTGTCAAGTGCTAGACAAAGACCTGACTTATAATATACTCTTGGGATGCCCTTGGATTCACAAAATGCAAGCAATACCCTCAACTTATCATTAGTGCTTAAAGTTTCCTGTTAATTGACAAGAAGTTACTATTTTAGTTGATTAAAACAATCCCCAATATTGTAACATGCTTAAACCAGCTCAAGACACTTTTGTGCCCCATAATAGGGAAGCAAACACTTCTAGTTCATCCAATAGTGAAAGACAACCAAATGTGGTATCTAAATGGGTTGAGAAAAAGGACCAGTCAAAAGATACTAGTGTCGCTGACTCCACTCTATCAAACAATGAAGGTCAATTGAATTCTCTATCACAAAAATTCAAAGAAAAGATCTAGTGCATAGACAAAGGCATGGGAGAGTATTACATTGGGAAATCTTTATGTCTTTCACAGCTGTTGCCATTTCCAAGATCATATGGGCAACTGTCAACATTAACACAAAAATCATCACAACCTACCATGGTTTTGGATGATGGATTTGTAATGAAGGCACTTTAGAGGATGAATCTAAAGATAAGGCCATCCTCAATTGGCTCTACAATGATGAGGAAGCATCTACATCGACAACTATCAGCATAAAGAAAAATCAATATGGAAGGGGAAAACTAATATTAGAGAAAATGGGGTATGAAGGACAAGGACCTATTGGAAAAATAAAAGCGGGAATTGTAGAAACCATTCAACCTCTCACACTTCAGTCAAAAGATAAAAAGAGACTGGGTTATAAAGGGGAAACAAAAGAAGAAAACACTCATAGAGTTGTTGAAAGAATCATTTAAATGTGAGATAGCTCTGAAACCAATTCTAATGAGTATGAGTGGGATTCTTTATCAAAATTATCATACAAGGACATAAAAGTTGATGTTATAAAAGAGTATGCAACCACACGTGAGGAGGGACAAAGCTCAAGGACTAGACCCCTTGTATTAGGATCACAAAATATTGATGACTGAAGTGAGGATGGACATACATCAAGTGAAATAGATGACTTGGAGGAGAGCATTATCATAGACCTTGACATTGCTATTGAGAACCTTGACAACATGGCTATCAAAACCCTCACTGCCATTGACCTTAACCAATCTAATGACCTTTTACCCTTAATACATCCTGAACTTATTGACTGGGTACCAACTGAACCTATTGATGTACCTATCGTTGCGAATGATGATGCTATCATTAATTTCCTTTGTTGTGACACACCTAACACAAGTTCTACCATGAATCTCATAAGGATGCTTTGAATCAGGAGGGTGTCAAATCTTTCAATTGCAAAATTGAAAACAAGAATAATGGATCTAATGGTGAAAACCATTCAATGGTAGCATTAGATCTCAAAAAAGTAAGAATAAAGAACACATCTGATAGTAAAAACCTTTCTAAGGCACCAAAAGATGGGAGATTTGACACCCTTCTAGAACACTATCATGAAAGATCATCAATATTGGTGGAACCTACACAGTCTATCAATCTTGGCACAACAAAGAAAGCAAAAACTTTACATCTGGCAACATCTATGACTGAACAAGAAAAGCTTGAATTCATCAAGTTCTTTGAAGATAGACACATTGAATTTGCTTGGTCTTAATCTGATATGCTAGGGTTAGATCCAAATCTTCTAATGCATCATTTATCTCTACCATCTAGGATAAAATGTGTGAAGCAAAAACTAAGGAAAATGCATCTGTATATCACCTTATTGGTAAATGAAGAGCTAAAAAAGTTGTTAGATACAGGATTCATCAGATCTATTGATTACGCTGAGTGGATTTTAAATATTGTACCTATTTCTAAACTAGACAATAGTATCAAAATATTTATTGACTTTAGAGATCTCAACAAGGCATGCCCAAATGATGATTTTCCTTTACCAAACATTGACATTATTGTAGACTTAACAAAAACACATGCCATGTTATCACTAATGGATGGCTTCTCAGGTTACAACCAAATCAAAATAGCACTAGAAGATCAGAAGAAAACAACATTCACATGTAAATGGGGCACATTTTTCTGGAACGTCATGCTCTTTGGGTTGAAAAATGTAGGAGCTACATATCAGCGAGCAATGACCATCATTTTCCATGACATGATGCATACCTTTTTGGAAGATTACGTGGATGAAATATTAGTGAAGTCATATATGAGAAAAGGACATCTAGAGATCCTAGACAAAATCTTTACTAGATTAGAGAAGTTGAATGTC